>OY992876.1:122620348-123017848 GCA_963921405.1 Cepaea hortensis | reverse complement strand
AGGAGGGAGGAGGAGGAGGAGGGAGGAGGAAGATGGAGGAGGAGGGAGGAGAATGAGGAGGGAGGAGGAGGGGAGGAGGAGTAGGGAGGAGGAGGGAGGGGGGAGGAGGAGAGGGAGGAGGAAGAGGGAGGAGGAGGAAGAAGGGAGGAAGGAGGAGGAGGGAGAAATGAGGGGGGATGAGGAGGGGGAGGAGGGAGGAGGAGCAGGATGGAGAAGGAGGAGAAGGAGGGGAGGAGGAGGGTGGAAGAGGAGGAGGCGGCGGAGGAGGGGGAGGAGGGGGATGAGGGGTAGGTAGAAGAAGGGGAGGAAGAGGGGGAGGAGGAAGTGGAGATGGGGGAAGAGGAGGAGGAGAGGGAAGGAAAGGAGGAGGAGGATGGGGAGGAGGAGGAGGATGGGGAGGAGGAGGAGAATGGGGGAGAAGAAGGGGGAGGAGGAGGAGGATTATAACGCATATGCCTGTCGATAACTGTAGCGAAAAGGTCCACCTATTTGAGAAATATGCAACAATGTTACATATATAGCAATGCTATTAGAAGTTATGTCCCCTCGCTATATATACATTATAATGTAAATTAAATATTAAATAATATTAAGTAAATAACTGATTGTACTCTAAAATAAATAAGACAGTTGGCAGCACGGGAATGAGGGGAAGACGTGTAGAAAATTTCATCTCAATCGGATGGACCGTTCGCGAACGCATAAAATACATACAGACATACTTACAGACATACATTCTATTATATATATATATATATATATATATATATATATATATATATATATATATATATATATATATATATATATATATATATATATATATATATATAAGGATCGTTCATGTGAAACCCGTTCCAATGGCTTTATTACAAAAGCATGAAAGAAACATTAACAGGTGTGGTAGAATTAAACAAAGCATTCATTTCGAATGAATTATGCACCATGAGTTGGTCAGAAGAAGTCGATCTAGGCATTCAGGGAAGCATCCCATTGATTAGGTTGGCGGCGAATGTCGTCCGCAAAAAAAGATTGTGGTTGCTCATTGAACCAAGTGTTTACCGCGTTCATTACGTCTGCATCTGTGTGAAATCGTTGCGACTTGAGAACTATTTTTAGAGGTCCGAACAAATAAAAATCACATGGTAACAAATAAGCACTATAGGCTGGATGTTGTAGAATTTCACACTTCTTCCAAGCTAATGCTACCTGCAAAATCTTTGCAACATGCGAAAGAGCATTATTGTGCAACAAAATCACACCGCGAGAAAGCATGCCGGGTCGTTTATTCTTGATACCTTTTTGCAGCTTGTCTAGTGTTTCCAAATAGTGGGTAGAGTTGATATTGACACCATGTTCTTTAAAGTCGGCCAACAATAGCCATTCATGGTTAAATAAAAAAATGCTCTCAGCATAACCTTACCAGCGGAAATCTGTAAATTATATATATAATTTATTTATTTATTTATTTATTTTTTGGGTGGGGGGGGGGGGGGATTTTGGTGATCCAGCATGCTTCCATTGCATGCTCTCTCTTTTGCTGCTCGGCTCAAAGTGGTGAGACCATGTTTCATCGCCTGCCACTATGCGGAAGAGAAATGCATCACCCTCCACTCTGTAAGTGGTTCAAACACCATCCAATGCGTTCCTCTTTTTTGTGGTCGGTCAACATCCGTTGTACCCTCTGTGAACACACCTTCCGATATTGCAGTTTCTTGCGAACGACCTTTTGATTTGTCCCAATTGACACATCAAATTTTTTCACTAGCGAACGTATGCTTCAACAACGGTTCATCTGTACTGCTGCGTCAATTTTGGCGTTGATATTTTTTTTCTGTTGCAACAATATGCGCTTGACCCGGCCATCGAAGATCTGTCGTAAACTGACGTCCTTTCCAAAATATTCGTGCCCTGTCTGTCACTATTGTCTTCGACAGACATTTGTTACCGTACGCTGCTTGCATTCTTCGATGAATGTACACTGGTCGACATACTTCAAATGAAAGAAACTGAATCGCCGCTCTTTGAGCTTCTTTGGAAGGAGTTTGGATCAACCCGGTCATTTTCTCAACGGTCAGAAACAGAACCTATGCATCATGGGACGATAAGCACGTGCTCTTTTATTCATTGGTCAGTACTTATCACATGACTATGACATGATCGTGTTCAACGTGTGCAATTACGCGCTGTGAGGCACGAACGGATTTCAAATGAACGCTCCTAATATATTAGTTTAGGTATGCTCGATTTGAACTCAAGCGTACATCATACACTTGCTACTTCTAGTGCAGTGGGCCTTCTTTTTCTGCGTGTGGATTAGTTTTCCCTATTACCAGTGTCCCTCGCCATCAGGCAAACCCACTCTGACTTCTGAAGTAGTGGTAATTTACGTCCCCAAGTCAAGGGCGAGAAGTCAACATTTGAGTCCAACTGACCAGTGTAGGGGTTGAACCCGCCTCCTCGGCATTAGCACACTGGAAGTTTAAGAATCAGCGGTTTTACCAATTTTCGCACGCTGAACTCCACGCTTCACAATTAACGACAGGTTCCTGCCAGGCGAAGAAATGATACAATAAAAGATAGGTCGCCGTACGGGATAAAACCCTGGGCAATGAAGTCGATCCTCTCGAGATTTTAAAACTTTGGGTGGAGAGGAGGAACGAGTGGGAGGGATGGCGTGAGGTGATGGGAAGAAATAACGGTTGAAAGAAAGGAGTGGAAGGAAAGTAAAGAGGCAGGAAAGGAAGTGGGAAGAGAGGAAGGAAGGGAAGGAGAGAAACGAGCAAGTAGGGGAAAAGGGTGAAGGGAGGCAGACAGTTAATTGGGAAAGAAATACCTTCATCGCCATTCGGTGAGTGCTGAGCTCAGTTGTTTCATATTTCGTGCGCTGTTTAGTGCTGTCCTTCACCCAAGCCTTCTTGTCCTCGTCAGAGGCACATTATGGGCACGTGATCATGCGTCTGTTATTCTTCTGCTACCCTTCTCCCTCTTCACTCCCCTGACTTCCATACACGTGTAATGAACATTTATTTGAAAACATACGTTTTTGGAAACTTCTTTCCCGAAATTATCTATTGGTTTTTCTTTGCCTCTCTCTCTCTCTCTCTCTCTCTCTCTCTCTCTCTCTCTCTCTCTCTCTCTCTCTCCCTCTACTTCTGATTTTCTCTCTTTCTCGCTCATCTCTCTTTCTTCCACCTCTGTCTTTTCTCTTATGTCTCTCGTTTGTTTCTCCTATCTCTACCCCTTTCAGCTCTCTTATATATCTCTCTTAATTCGGGTTTCTCCTGTATATCTCTCTCTTACGTCTTGTCTCTAAATAAAGCTATATCTCCCATCTCTTTCTATCTCGGCGCTTTCTCTTCTCTCTATCTCTCATCTCCGTATATCCCATATCTCCGATATCTCATCCATCTCTCTTATCTCTCTCAGCTCCCTTATTTCTCTCAGCTTCCTTATCTCGCTCATCTTCTCTCTTAACCCTGTCTATGTTAACGCTAAATTCCCTCCCTGAGTTCTAATATCTATCTACTTGTTCTTTCTTAAATCTCGTTTATCTCCCTTATCTCTATCTGTCTTATCACTATCTTCTATAATTGTTCATTATAATTGTTCATCATAATTGCTTAACTATAATTGTTCACTATATATGTGTGTGCGTGAGGGGAAAAAAAAAAAAAAGAGAGAGAGAGAGAGAGAGAGACAGAGAGAGAGAGAGAGCGAGAGAGAAAGTGGGTGTCAGAGAGAGTGAGAGAGTGAATGTGTGTGTGTGTGCACGTGCATGCGTGTGTGTGGAGAGAGTGATTGAGCTGAGAAATGGCGAGGGAATGTGTCAGTGCATGCATTCGCACGTGTATGTGTGAGAGTGAGTGAGGGAGTGTGTGCGTGCGTGCATTCATGCGTATGTTTATGTGTGAGAGAGTGTGATTGAGAGAGTGAGTGTGTGTGTGAATGATTGTGTGTGAGAGAGTGAGAGTAAGTGAGTGAATGAGTGAGGAGTGAATGAGTGAGAGAGTGAGTGTGTGTGAGTGAGTGAATGAGTGTTAGAGTGTGTGTGTGTGTGTGTGTGTGTGTGTGTGTGTGTGTGTGTGAGAGTAAAAGAGTGAGTGAGTGCGCTAGGGTAAGTGAAACATTGAGTGATAGCGTGAGGGTGTATGACTGTCTGTGTATGAGTGTGAGAGAGAGAGAGTAAGAGAGTTAGAGATAAAATGAATGAAGATGGACAGAGTGAATGAATGGGGGAAATAGTGAGTGTGAGAGAGCGAGAGTGAGCGAACGAGAGAGAGAGTGAGACAGTGGGAGAGTTGATGTGTTAGTGTGTGTGTGAGCGCGCGGATGCGTGTTAGTGTTTGTATATGTAGAATACAGAGAGAGAGAGAGAGAGAGAGAGAGAGAGAGAGAGAGAGAGAGAGAGAGCTGAGCAGATGCATGTCATGTAACACGCATGTTATGTAACACGCGAATCCATATGTTTGTGTATTCTCATCTGTCATATTATCAGTTAAATACCATTTGATTTTATCATGTATAATGTAAACTCATGTACATTACTGTAGTTTGAGTGAGAGACAGAATGAGTGAGCGTGAGAGTGAATGTGTGTGTGTGTGTGTGTGTGTGTGTGTGTGTGTGTGTGTGTGTGTGTGTGTGTGTGTGTGAGTGATCATCACTATTTTTACTTCACACACTGTTTATGTACACATTTTTCTCCATGTTTAAAATTTTTATGAGACTGCTAACGACAATTGTCAGTGTATGTGCGTGAGTAAAGTGTGCGAGTTTGTTCATACTAGTTTCAATGCTCACGTGAGGCATTTTGTATGTGTCTAGATGTGAGGATGTGTGAGTATGTGTGGAGGATGTGTGTGAGGGTGGGGATATGTGTGGGTGGGGGAATATGTGTGGGGGTATGTGTTTTGGATGGGTTGAGGTGTGTGGGTGTTGGTGGGTAGTGATATTTGTGTGTGTTGGTGGGATGTGTGGATGGATGTGTGGGGGAGAAAGTAGGGGTGTGGGAATGGGTGTGGGGGATGTGTGTATGGGTGGAGGATATGTGTATGGGACGGTGGGGGGATGTGTGTTTGGGTGGGGGATATGTGTGGGTGGGTGGAGATGTGTGGATGGTTTGGGGAAGTATGTGTGGGTGGCGGGGTTGTGTGGGTAGGGGATTGTGTGGGTGGATTGGGGGATGTAAGGGCGGGTGGGGAGAAGTGTATGGTGTGTGGGTTTGGGATATATGTGCGGTGTGTTGGTGGGGGATGTGTGCGTGGTGTGTGGATGGGGGGGGGGGGGTTTGTTTGTGGTGGTATGGGTGAGGATATGTGTGTGGGTGGGGGATAGTGTGTGGTGTAGGGGATGTGAGTTATGGGTGCGGGGGATATGTGTGGGTGAATAGGGGATGTGTGGTGGTTGGGAGAAGTATGTGTGGGTGGTGGGGTGTATGGGTGGGAGATGTATGTGTGGATGGGGAATGTGTGGATGGGGTGTGTAATGTGTAGGTGGGTGAGGGATGTGTATGTGTCGGGGTGGGATGCGTGAGTGGGTGGAGGATGTGTGTGGGTAGGGGTATTGTGATAGAGAGATGTTTGGTTGGAGGTGGGTGGGTGGGGGTGTGTGGGTGAGTAGTTGAGGATGTTTGCGTGAGTGAGTGTGTGTTGGTAGACGGGTGGGGAATGCATGTGTGGTGTGCTGGTTGGGGATATTGTGTGGGTGGGGTAAGTGTGTGTGGGTGGGGGTATGTGGGGTGGATGGGTAAGGGTATCTGTGTCGGTCTGGGTGGGAATATTGTGTGGTATGTGGGTGGGGGATATGTGTGTGGTGTGTGGGTTGGGAATATTGCGTGGTAGAGGATGTATGTGATGTGCGGGTGGGGGACGTGTGTTGTGGGGGATTTGGTTAGGGCATGTGTGGGTGGGTGGAGGATGTATGTGTGGGTGGTGGAATGTGGGTGTGGGATGTGTTGGTGAGGGATATGTGTGCGGTGTGTGGGTTGGGAATATTGCGTGGTAGAGGATGTATGTGATGTGCGGGTGGGGGACGTGTGTGGTGGGGGATTGGGTTGGGGCATGTGTGGGTGGATGCAGGATGTATGTGTGGGTGGTGGGGTGTGTGTGAGTGGATTGGGGATGTATAGGTGGTTAGGGAGATGTGTGTGTGTCGGGGTAGAGAGATGTCAGTTGGTGGGGATGTGTGTGTATTGTTTGGGGATGTGTGAGTGGATGTGCGATGTGTGGGTTGGTGGGGGATATGTGTGCGTGGGTGGGGAATATGTGGTCGATAGAGATGTGGCTGGGGGATGGGTGGTTGGAGGTGTGGGTGGGGAGAGGATGTGTGGATTAGGATGTTTATGTGGGTGGGTGTGGGATGTGTGGGTTGGTGGGGGTTGTTTGTGGGTGGCGAGTGTGTTTTGGTTGGGGAAACAGGTGAGGGCTGTGTGTGTGGGTGGGGGATGTGCGGGAGGGGGATGGGTTGGCTGGTGGGGTATGTATGTGTCCCTGGGTGTGTGTGTGTGTGGGTAGGTGGGCTTGTGTGTGTGGGTAGGGTGATGTATGTGTAGGTGGGAGATGGGCCTCATAACATGGTAATTTGTCTTGATTATGTTTACAACATTCATTTCATAATGTTTATCTTTCTTCCTATGTAAATGTATAATGCTCTTGATGAACGAAAGACGAGTGATTGGAAGGGCCGAATGTAAGACGGGCCTGCGTGCCCAATTTGTGACCCTTTTAAAATAATGTTGATTTGATTTGATTTGATTTGATTTGATTTTCTCTCTTATCCTTTGTACGGTATATCTATCTCCATTTGCTAATTACAAATGCCATGTCAATTATTATGATTATGTCATGTATTAACGATTTGTGCACATTCCCCACGAATTTTTAATACATACATTGTAGCTGTTTTTGTGTTGTCTAGATTAGCTTCATAAGTAATGTATGAATTAAATATTGTAACAAAGGAGGGACAAAGGCAGAATGGAAGACGTGCCTGTGTGTCCCTTACCCCTTTGAAAATACAATTAATTCATTCCTTCGTTCTGTTGGTCTGTCGGTTTACTCTGTTCTTCACTATGTACTCTCTCTCTCTCTCTCTCTCTCTCTCTCTCTCTCTCTCTCTCTCTGTTTATGTGTCTGTCTGCCGTCTGCCTGTCTCTTAATGTCTCTGTATGTGTCTGTCTGGATGTCTGTCTGTCTGTCACTTTGTCTCTGTAAGAGTATGTCTGGATGTCTGTCTGTCTGTCTCTTTCTGTCTCTTTATGTGTTTGTCTGGATGTATGTTTCTTTCTGTCTCTGTATGTGTATGACTGTCTCTATATGTGTGCGTATATACGTCTGTCTGATAGCCTGTCTTTCTGCATGTCTGTCTTTCTGCTTGTCTGTCTCACTGTTTGTCTGTAGACCTCTTTTTCTCTGGCTCTGTTTGTCTATTTTTATCCCTCTGTCTCTATATTTCTCTATCTGTTTGTGTTTAGACTAATTCATTACTATTTCCACGCCCTTATCTTGTCACCTCTAAATACTTATTGTTTCAGACATGATCACTCTTTCACTCTCTCTCTCTCTCTCTCTTCGCTCTATTCTCTTTCAACTCCGCATCCTCTGTCTGTTTCTCTCTTCTCCATTCTCTCTCCCCACTCTCCATTATGTCTCAACTCCCTTTTCTCTCTATTTTATCTCTTCTCCATTCTGCCCCTCTCCATTTTGTCTCAACTCTCTACTCTCTCTCTCTCTCTACCCCTGTCTCTCTTTTATCTCGCCTCCATTCTCCCCTCTCTCCATTTTGTCTCAACTCTCCATTCTCTCTTTCTTTTATATTGTCTCCAATCACCCCTCTCCATTTTGTCTCAACTCTATCTCGTTCTCTCTTATCTCGTCTCCATCCTCTCTCTCTCTCTCTCTCTCTCTCTCTCTCTCTCTCTCTCTCTCTCTCTCTCTCCATGTTGTCTGAACTCTCTATTCTCTCTATCTGCCCCTCTCTCTATCCGTTTACTATACTCTCTCCCAACTAACATTTCGTCTCCTCACACACACCTCTAGAGATGAGATTACCCCGTCTGCTCCGCGTCCCTACAGAAATCACCATCACAACATCATTAGACATTTGCCGGATCATCATCCTCTCGAGCCGTACCATAAACCGCCCCGCAGTCTGAGCGCAAGTCCTCCATTTCTTCTATAGACTACGTGACATAAAACTGGTTAAACTCAATCTCATAACGTCTCTTTATATTCTTGTTATTGTCACAATGCTACTATGTGTAATTCTGCGTCTGTGGCTTATGGGGATTTCGATAGCTTGATGCGTTGTCGGCTGTTCAGAAAATAGTGGCAAAATACTGAACGTAGAATTGCTCAGTAAATCACAGCCAGCCAGAAAATGTTCAATAAAAGAAGTAGCGGTTGCACAAGGATACAGCAATTGGAAATAAAATCAGGTACGTGTAACTCCTGCGAAAAAGAGAGACACTAAACACAGACACAGAGTACATACCTTACAACAAACACTCGACAACGGTAAACGTAAATCTTGTTGTCTTGTTCCGGATGGAGATTGGTATAATAATAATTCAAACGTATTTCGTCTTTCGTTGGGTCATAGTATATTTACTTTTATGTTATTATTGTTTTCCTGTGTATTTTTTTTATTGGGGGGGGGGGGGGTGTGGTGTGGGGGAGGGGGATAATTCCCCTTTCTTCTCTCCCCCCCCCCCCGTGATTTACGTTTGCCGTAGTGGAGTTCGTTGTAAGGTATGTACACGGTGGCTGTGTTTAGTAAATCTCACTTTTTTCGCGGAAGTTACACATATTCGTTTTTATTTCTTACAGTAAATGATGGGGTTGATCGTTACTTCACGTAAATGAACAAGCAGCTAACGTTAAGTCTGTGTAAATGAGCTGCGGGTGCGTAGTGGCTAGATGTTCGCGTGCAGGCCCGGATGGGGGGGGGGGGGGGGGGGGAGGGGGGGGGGTCATGTGGTAGATCTGAATCGGCGGATACGAATGTTTACACGTGACGTGACTGCCATTCCCACCCAGCCTAAACATTGGTACTAGGAATTGTCTTGGGAAGTCAAGACGTCCGGCGTGCTACTGACCGCATCACATACTGAGACCCGGTTGGCTTATACAAATATGATTATAGTACAGGGTGTATTTTTAATGACTGTGCAGTGTTTGAAAATATTGCCGGTCCAAGTTTTGTATTTACCTACTTTGTTGCATGTTTGTTTGTATTTTCAAACACTCCACAGTCATTAAGAACACACCCTATACCATACGCCTTGAGATGTGTAGATTGGTTCTATACTGCACTGTGTAAGGTGGGAGGAGCACAGCAGGGCACACACAATCACGCTTTGTTGAGAGTAACAATCGTAACTAAGGCATTTTTGTTTTGTAAATTGACCTGAGCTGTGAGATCTTTTTTTTCCCCGCGTTTCCATCCTGTTTCAGGATATTGCGGTCAACATCAGCATCTTTCAGCTGTTATGTTGATTCCTAGGCTAGATTACGCTCATAAGCACGCCACAACTTTCTGAGCGACCGGCTCCATACTCTCATACGTCACTGGTGCGACTCGAACCGCTTCCAATTCTCGTGCACTCACGTCAGCCACGAGAGTATTTGGGATTACAGAGAGAGCTGCTAACCCCTCGGTCAGGGAGCCGGCTGAGCTGTGAGATCTAGCAAGCCTAAAATGAATACCAGGTAATGGTTTTGGTAGCAACGCTGCTGACGTGATATTGAGAAGTTCATCCACCGAGGCCGATTCTTCTTCTTCTTCTTCTTCTTCTTCTTCTTCTTCTTCTTCTTCTTCTTCTTCTTCTTCTTCTTCTTCTTCTTCTTCTTCTTCTTCTTCTTCTTCTTCTTCTTCTTCTTCTTCTTCTTCTTCTTCTTCTTCTTCTTCTTCTTCTTCTTCTTCTTCTTCTTCTTCTTCTTCTTCTTCTTCAGCGTTCCGAGCCATTGAGGTTCTTTGCTGCAGATACAATCCGTCTCCATTCGTCTCTCTGGTTGACCTTCTCTTGCCAGTCGTTGATTCCAAGTGCTTGTAAGTCAGTATATATATTATCTCTCCACCGTCTTCTTGGTCTACCTCGGGGTCTACGGTCATTTATTTCCTGAGTGTAAGCGAGGTTTGTTTCCCTATTATCTTCCATTCTTTCTATATGCCCCAGCCATTGTAGTCTATTAGCCTTCATGATACCAGTGATTAGCGGGGACTTAAACAGATCATAAATGTCTTTGTTACTTCTTCTTTTCCACTCTCCACTTTGTGTATCCCTAATGGGTCCAAAGATGCGTCTTAAAATTTTGTTCTCAAAGGTTTGTAACAAGGCTTCGTCTCCTTTCGTTGTACTCCAGGTTTCAGAGCCATACAGCACAACCGGTCTGATCAGTGTTTTGTATATTGTGATTTTGGTGTTACGAGAGAGCGCATTTGATTTTAGTAGATGTTGTAGTGTATAGCATATCATATTTCCAGAATTGATTCTAGTTTGTATTTCTTCCCTTATGATGTTGGAGCAGTTGAAGATTGTACCCAGGTATTTGTATGTTTCCGTTCTTTTAATGGTCATATTATCTATTTGTATGTGGCCAGAGTTTTTAGCCATTCCTTCTCTTGAAATTACCATATATTCTGTCTTATCTTGGTTGATAACCAGCCCCATCTGTTGGGCTTTTTCCTTTAAGTGAGTCAATATTTCTAATGTCTTTTATTCATTTTCCCCTATAATATCTATATCATCTGCATAACCAAGCAGCTTAGATGTTCCTCCAATATCACATTCCTCCTTTACCTTCCTTGCAACTGTCTCTAGAGCCAGGTTGAAGAGAAGCGGCGATAGTGCATCACTCTGTTTCAAGCCAGATGTTATTTGGAAAGGGTCTGATTTTCTGCCTTTATATGTTACTATATTATAAGTATCTTCCATGCATAGTCTGGTCATGTTGATTAACTTCCTTGGTATTCCAAATTCCTGCATAGCATTCCACAGACTATTCCTATGGACACTATCATAAGCCTTCTTAAAATCCACAAAAATGTTATGGAGATCTCTTTTATGTTCCCAATTTTTCTCGGCTATTTGTCGTAAGATGAATATCTGATCTATTGTTGATCTGTTTTGTCTAAAACCCGCCTGATAGTCACCTAATATGTCTTCTGAATATGGTGTTAGTCTATTTAGTAATACTGCGGATAGTATCTTATAGCTTGTGGACAGTAGTGATATTCCTCTATAATTTTCACATTGGAACTTGTCTCCTCTCTTAAAGATAGGTATCAATAATGACTCTTTCCAGTCATGGGGTAATTCTTCTGTACTCCAGATTTTTATTATTAGTTCGTATAGCTTTATATGTAATAGATGGCCACCTGTCTTTATAAATTCAGCAGCAATTCCATCAGTCCCAGTTGCCTTATTGTTTTTAAGTCGTGTGATTACACATAGGATTTCTTCAAATGCAGGTTCTTCAATTTGTGGTTCACACGTTAGAACCTCTTCCTGTGGGAAAGTGTTACTTGGAGCTTCAAGATTTAGTAATTCAACAAAATATTCTGTCCATGTGTTGCACATTTCCGCATTGGTATTTATCATATCCCCATTTTTGTCTTTTAAACCATATGTGGTGTGTTGGTGCCCTCGTTTCATTGACTTCAGTTCTTTAAAAAAAACTTTCTGGATTCGTTTTTCTGATGATTAGTAACCATATCTTTGATTATATTACTCATATATTCTCGCTTCTGCTCTCGAACTATTTTTGTACCCTCTTTACATTCATTTCTATATCGCTTTTCCTTTTGGATGTTGTTGATGTCATTTAACCATAAATGTCTGGCATTCCTTTTTCTAATGACTGCTTCTTCACATTTTTTATTGAACCATCTGTTTTTTCTATGCGTGGTTAACACACCGAGACATTCTTCTGCGGTAGATTGAATTGTATTCTTGATGTTCAACCAAGTTTGGTCAACGCTTTCCTCCAAAGGGTTTTGCAGTTTCAAGTTTAAATTTTTTTTTCATCTGTAAATTTCTCTTTGACTGTAATTTCTTGTAGTTTTTCTCTGTTATATGTTGGGTGTAATCTTTGTAATTTAGTATAGAAAGCTCTCTTAAGTTTTGTTTTAAATTTTGCTCCAACGAGGAAGTGATCGATGTGGCACTCAGCTCCTCTATAACTTCTAACTTGTTGTATGTTTCTGTTGTTAATTAAAATGTGATCTATTTGATTATAGGTTCTCTTGTCACATGATTTCCAAGTTTGTTTGTGTATATCCTGTCTTTGTAGTCTGGTACTGCTAATCTGCAGTCCTTTGGCTTCTGCCAGGTTGATGACTCTCCATCCATTATCATCCAATCATTTGAAGTTGTAAGTAGGCTTTCCATACCGGCCACTTTTTTTTATGAGTTTGCTCTCTACCTATTTTTGCATTGAAGTCTCCCAGCACAATCAGGATGTCCTGTTTGGGGGTTTCTCAGGCCGATTAATCTGTATAAATATGGGGCAGCTACCATCTATCATCAGGTAATGATTTTGGAAGCAACGCTGCTGACGTGATATTGAGCAGGTCATCCACCGAGGCCGATTAATCTGCATAAATATGGGGCAGCTACCATCTATCAAGCCCGCGTTTCGTCGAAGGTGTTACGGACGATTCGCAAAGTGTACCAATCTATCAATTAGGTGCCGTCTCCACAATGAATGTTGGCAGAAATTGGTCTCCAACACCTGGTCTCTGGCCCTGGTTGTACCCTTTGTCACACTGTTTATCGTCCATTCCTAATCTTCCCACTTGTATCGCTGTCTACCCCTTGCTCACCTTGTTGCTTTTCAAACTGTGTTCTTAATGTGGACAAAATAGTTAACGTATCTCTGTTTGTTTCTTTCATAAGCTTTCATTTCTAGCCTCCCTAGAACCTTTGTATATTTTTGTTGTTTTTGTTGTTGTTGTTGTTGTTGTTGTTGTTGTTGTTGTTGTTGTTGTTGTTAAACAAAGACGCCATGAATAAAATATTGCGCAGTTTCTTGCCTGACACGTGTCGCTGCATCTCGTCAGGTGCATACTGCAGAGTTATATCATGTTTACGTGACAAAATAAATTATACTTTGGCTGCTGCTGTTGTTTATGGATGCAGCTTTTGTTGCTGCTGCTGTTGTTGTTACTGATGCTGTTGTTGCTGTTGTTATTGCCCATGCTGTTGTTGTAGTTGTTGATCGTGAAAAGTCTACAAAAACTAAACTTGGAATATTCCATTGTAAAATTAAATAGCACTTTTGTATGGGTCAGAAACACAGCGGACAACGAAAACAGTCAGTTGCACATCAACTACAAACATTCACTAAATGGTACCTGCGCCAAAAAAAAAAAAGAAGGAATGAAATGGTATGACAGAATCACCATTGTGGAGATATGGAGACAACTAGACAAATAACAAAACAAAATAATAAAAAAAAAAACAACAACAACATAAGAGATTTAAAAAATGTTCTGGCGCTGGATAAGTCACAAATTGAGAAAACCAGAAGACAGTTTAACTAGAAAGATCTTTGTCTGTAATCCGCAGGGCACGAGAAATAATAGGAAGTGCATTAAGCACACCGAAGTAGAAACAGATAGTTAACATGAGGAGGACAAGGACAGAGCTGTATTTGAAGGCTTGGAATGAGTTCGTTAGACTCTATACCCCAATGGGGGATAAAAGGTATAAGATCTGTACACAAGGCTAATGTGTAAAGTATAAGTCAGTTAGTCGCGATTTCAACTTCGAGGCAACGGGTCGTCCCAGTATGCTCCGTTCTTGTGCCAGTGAATATCACACGAAATGCTCCTCACTGCCCTATATGAAAAGTGGAATAGACAGGAGTCTCGACAAGCCAACATCCCGCACACGTACATTGTGCATAATGCCGCCGCCAGAATGCCAACACATAAGTCCTCCACATAAAATATAGTTGTTCATCGTCGATGGAAGCGGCAGTCACCAGAAAAAATCACCAGACTTACTTCCCCGTACCCGTGGTAACCTATGTTATTTAGATGGGCCCACCCCAAATTCATAATGGTTCATAACAATATTCAACCATAGCTATTTCAATTTCGTGTGACCTGAGCTAAAACAAGTCTTAGTTATTCATCTCCCCCACCCCCGAGCGCTAATCCCACCCATCCCTGAAGCAGATGGGTTTCTGTATTCTCCTCACGTCTGCACCTGATTGTATCAATTGCTCATTGTCTCTAGTCACCGGAACCCTCATAGAAATTCGACCTGAGTTTAAGAATACACCAAGTCTCGGGCCAGGCTATAGTTTGGGCAAGTACTATCAGAATTAAAGTATGCGGGACAGAGAGTGAGGGACAGAGAGTGAGGGACAGAGAGTGAGGGACAGAGAGTAAGGGACAGAGAGCGGGGAACAGCGAGTGAGGGACAGCGAGTGAGGAACAGCCACTTGGGAACAGCGAGTGAGGGACAGAGAGTGAGGGACAGAGAGTAAGGGACAGAGAGCTGGGAACAGCGAGTGAGGGACAGCGAGTGAGGAACAGCCACTTGGGAACAGCAAGTGAGGGACAGCGAGTGAGGGACAGAGAGTGAGGGACAGAGAGTAAGGGACATAGAGCGGGGAACAGCGAGTGAGGGACAGCGAGTGAGGAACAGCCACTTGGGAACAGCAAGTGAGGGACAGCGAGTGAGGGACAGCAAATGAGGAAAAGCAGCGAGTGAGTGACAGTGATACGCATCGGGCGTACGGCGCTGGACCTATATTTGTATAGGACAGAGAGTGAGGGACAGAGAGTAAGGGACAGAGAGCTGGGAACAGCGAGTGAGGGACAGCGAGTGAGGAACAGCCACTTGGGAACAGCAAGTGAGGGACAGCGAGTGAGGGACAGAGAGTGAGGGACAGAGAGTAAGGGACATAGAGCGGGGAACAGCGAGTGAGGGACAGCGAGTGAGGAACAGCCACTTGGGAACAGCAAGTGAGGGACAGCGAGTGAGGGACAGCAAATGAGGAAAAGCAGCGAGTGAGTGACAGAGATACGCATCGGGCGTACGGCGCTGGACCTATATTTGTATAGACCAGTCGGCACTGGCTGTCTCCTTGGTGAATCGGTTACGACGCTGTTTGTTATTCCGTATACTCTCTTACGAAACACAGTTGTGCGAGATTCGGCAGCGGATCGCGTCGCGTTGGTTACTTACGGAGGTATGTGAGCCGGTTGTTCAGAAAGCACTGGCAAACTACTGAACGTAAAAATTTGTCAAGACATTAACAGCAACTGAAAAATGCAATGTCCTTTATATATATATATATATATATATATATATACAATAAACATTCTTATATACAAGTGAATGGGAATATTCTTAAAAAATTAATCGGTAGAATTATCTCGGAACATCTGATGGGAGATGCACTGATGTGATTAGAACAAGAATCATCATGGCGAAGGTAGCCTGTTGCAAGATGGAAAACATACTGACCAATAAAAAGTTGTCATGTGCAACGAGAAAAAGAGCGATGAGATGCTAAATAGCACATGTACTTTTGTATGGGTGTGAAACATGGACAATGAGCAGTCAAGCTGAAAAACATCTGATGGCTGTGGACCTGTGGTTTCCGAGAACAATGCAACGAATACCATGGACAGACAGAAAAACCAGTGACCAAGTCCTACAAGAAACAAATGAAGATCGTAAACTAATTAGAGAAATTAGACATAGACAGTTGTTTTGGACATGTTATGAGAATAAATAAATTGGAGAACTTGGTGACAACTGGCAAGATCGAGGGGAAGACAACAAGGGGAGCTCAGAGAAGTACATACCTGGATGGCTATGCCACATGGCATGGACGAAACAAAAACACGCCACGACTCTGGTGATCGAGTGAGATGGCGAAATGGCGAAACATGACCAATCACGCTTATCGGCATGGCACATGATGACTTATTTAGGAAAGCATTCGACCTGGCCAAAAGCATAAGACCGCTCTGGATCGTATACTTCCGGTGCATTAACGACGGGGTCGCAGAATCAACCCGAACTCCGGTATTTGTGGCTTATCACTTTTAGAAAATGCAAGGTGTGTTTTTAATGACGGTGCAGTGTTTGAAAATATTGCTGGTCCAAGTTTTGTATTCATCCTCTGTAAAGTTCATGCAACATAACAGGTAAATACAAAACTTGGACCGGCAATATTTTCAAACACTGCACAGTCATTAAAAATACAACCTGTACCATGCATTTAATTGTGCTGAAGTAATTCCGACCTCTCCCCTTCCCCCTCAGACTATAGAATGGTTCTTAGGCAACTTTCAGACTGCTATTAAAATTGTGTCATGCTCATATCCCATAATATTTAAATTGTCTCCCCCAGACTCTTAATTCCCTGGAGAGTTCCGGTGTTGTTGACCCGTTCCTCCCCACATAAATGTTGAACAGATGAGGTGATAAAACACATCCCCGTCTAACTCCTCTTTTAATTGCGCTGAATGTATTACGTGTTGCTTCAAAGCTAATGGTCGATCCTTGCTCCCAATATAATTTAATTAATATCTGGATCTCTGTCACATCCATGTTCTGGTCCAACATAAACCAGGTCTGGGTGGGTTTTTTTTTTTTAATTAGGCGGTTCTCGTGTAGCTCTAAAACCTCGTCGTGAACATTGCGACTGCTACAGTTGTATGTTGTTGTTGTTGTTATTGTTGTTGCTGCTGCCATTGTTGTTGCTGCTGCTCCTACTGGTTCTGATGTATTTGTTGTTGTTGTTGTTGTTGTTGTTGCTGTTATTATTGTTGCTTCTGCCATTGTTGTTGTTGTTGCTCCTACTGGTGCTGATGTATTTGTTGTTGTTGCTGTTATTGTTGTTGCTTCTGCCATTGATGTTGTTGTTGCTCCTACTGGTGCTGATGTATTTGTTGTTGTTGCTGTTATTGTTGTTGTTGTTGTTGTTGTTGTTGCTGTTATTGTTGTTGTTGTTGTTGTTGTTGCTGCTGCTGCTGCTGCCATTGTTGTTGTTGTTGTTGTTGTTGTTGTTGTTGTTGTTGTTGTTGCTGTTATTGTTGTTGTTGTTGTTGTTGTTGTTGCTGCTGCTGCTGCTGCCATTGTTGTTGTTGTCGCTCCTACTGGTGCTGATGTATTTGTTGTTGTTGTTGCTGCTGCCATTGTTGTTGTTGTTGTTGCCCCTACTGGTGTTGTTGTATTTATTGTTGTTTTTGTTGCTGTTATTGTTGTTGTTACTGCTCCTACTGGTGTTGTTGTATTTGTTGTAGTTGCTATTATTGTTGTTGCTGCTGCCATTGTTGTTGCTGCTGCTAATACTGGTGTTGTTGAATTTGTTGTTGTTGTTGTTTTTGTTGTTGTTGTTGTTGCTGTTACTGTTGTTGCTGCTACCATTGTTATTGTTGCTGCTCCTGCTGGTGCTGTTGTATTTGTTGTTGTTGTTGTTGTTGTTGTTGCTGTTATTATTGTTGCTGCTGCCATTGTTGTTGTTGCTGCTCCTACTGGTGTTGTATTTGTTGTTGTTGCTGTTATTGATGTTGCTGCTTCTAGTATTGTTGCTGCTGCTAGTATTGTTGCTGCTGCCGCTGCTAGTGTTGTTGCTGCTGCCATTGTTATTGTTGCTGCTCCTGCTGGTGATAATATATATGTTGTTGTTGTTGTTCCTGTTATTATTCTGTTATTATTGTTGCTGCTGCCATTGTTGTTGTTGCTGTGAAACGCAACGGACTGTCTTGTGCAGGCATGTCCTACCCAAGTGGTTCTCAACCGGTGGGGAATTCCCTCCAGGGGGGAATTTTGGGGTTTCCAGGGGAGGGGGGGGGGGGGGGGGGAATGAAGATTATTTCAAGATCGCGTTAATACAAGAATCGATTACTTGATCTTGTTTTTCCCTTCATACTTTACGGTTCTGTGCGTCTCATCCTTCTAAAATTCATTTTATAAAGTAAGTAATTGCATGCCACAACAAGCAATGATGTACAGACCAGATAGAAACAGAGGAAGAGGCCGACCACGTAAACGTTGTACGGAGGGAATAGCAGAATCCATGGGAATGTCGATATATGAAGCCCATAATCGGGCACTCTCACGAAGTTTATACTTCACCTTGACACCGCAAGGTACAAGAGGAACATGATGAGATGAGATGAGAAAGTAAGTAGACCCACAAATCACATTTTATGTGGACGTCTAGACTTGTTTTAGTATGTGCTTCCATTATTACGTATACCGTGTAAGATCAATCAATCAATCATGTGCCATGCCGGAAAGCGTGGGCGGTCATGACTCGCCATTTCACTCGATCACCAGTGTCGTGGATCAGCTTAGTGTTCCTGTCTCGTCCATGCCATGTGGCCAAGCCATCCAGGTATTTTCCTCTCGGTCTTCCTCTTGGTCTGTTCCCTTCGATCTTACCAGTTGTCACTAAGTTCTCCAATCCATTTCTTCTCATAACATGTCCAAAAAATTTTGACTGTCTACGTCTAATTTCTCTAATCAGTTTGCGATGTTCATTTGTCTCCTGTAGTACTTGGTCATTTGTTTTTCTGTCTGTCCATGGTATTCTTTGCATTTCCCTCAGAAACCACATTTCTGCAGCCATCAGATGCTTTTCAGCTTGACTGCTCATTGTCCAAGTTTCACATCCATACAAAAGAACAGGCTCTATGTATCCCCTCAACACTCTTTTTCTCGTTTCAATTGACATCTTTTTATTGGTCAGAATGTTTTTCATCTTGCTAAAGGCTACTTTCGCCATGGCGATTCTTGTTCTAATCTCTTCAAGGCATCTCCCATCAGATTTTATGACTGTTCCAAGATAATTGTACCGATTCACTTGTTGAAGAATATTTCCATTTACTTGTATATTACATTGTGGCACTTCTTCCTTCCTAGTGACGACCATATCCTGAGTCTTTTTACAATTTAATTCTAACCCCAGTTGCTCACTGTGTACAACAACCGTATCTACTAAATGTTGCATGTCCTGCGCATTGTCTGCAATTAATACTGTATCATCTGCATATCTAATGTTATTGATGTTTCGTCCTCCAATGCTGATTCCATTTATATCCTCTACATTTCTTAAAATATTTTCACTTTATAGGGAAAAAAGATCTGGAGACATCACACATCCATGCCTAACACCTCTCTTAATTGGCTGATACTGTCCCACTTCATTATCAATCCTTATTGCAGCTTGTTGTTTCCAATATATGTTTTTTATAAGTCTAATGTCTTTCCCATCAATTTGTAGATCTGCAAGCATATCCACCATGCTGACATGTCTAACTCTATCAAAAGCCTTTGTATAGTCAATAAAGCAAAGATGTATATCCTTGTTTACTTCTATAGCACGTTCAATAACTGTTCGCAGCATATACACAGCATTTACTGTACCCTTTCCTTCTACAAACCCGCATTGTTCTTCCCCTATTTCAGGTTGTATCTTCTTCCTCACTCTTTGCATGATAATTCTTAGCAAAATCTTTGTGATGTGACTCATTATACTAATTGTTCTATGTTGATCACATTCCAAGGTTCCTGATTTCTTTGGGATTGCAATAAATACAGAGTTACATAATTCAGGAGGTATATCTCCAGTATCATATAATGTGTTCAGCAGTCTGGTGACTTGCTCTAGTCCAAATTCTTCAAAAGCTTTAATCATGTCTGTTGTGATGTTATCTGCACCGGGGGCCTTGCCAGCTTTCATATGCTTAAGAACATTTCGAACCTCCATCTCTAAAATTGGCGGTCCTTCATTATTAAATCTAATATCATACTGTTCGTCTCTGTTATCATCATAAAGGTGTTTCACATAATCTGTCCATACATGTAGAATCTGGTCTTTTTCTATTATGATTTTGCCATCTTCAGTTTTTAGACACCCTGTTGATGTACTTGTTCTTTTATTAGTAAGTTCCTGAATTCTTTTGTGCACTAATTTGGTATTTTGACTGTTGTGTTGGTTTTCAATTTCTAAGCACCTTTCCTCAAGCCATGCTTCTTTTGCCTCCTTATATAATATTCTGACTTGTCTGTGAATTTCTTCATATTTGACAGAATTATTTTTGTTGAGTCTTCTTGTTTCCATGAGGTGTAAAATTTCTTCAGTCATCCATTTCTTACGACCCACCTTCTTTAATTTTAGAATAGTTGTTTCTTAAGCCACATTGATTGAATTCTTCAACGTTTCCCATTGATCATCCACATCCTAGATCAGACAAAATTTCAAATCTGTTCTGTTCTTCTATGTTGAATTTGTTTTGTATTTCCTTGTCATTTCTCAATGTACACAAATCATATTTAGTGTTTCTTGTTATATACTTGACTTTCTTCAACTTTATCCTCAATGTTCCTGAGAGTAATATGTGGTCACTATAATAATCATCACTGGGAACTGTTTTTGCTAGTGTTAATGCGTTTCTAAATCTTCTGCTAATCAGAATGTAGTCAATCTGGTTTCTAATCCTGCTATCAGGACTCCTCCATGTCCGTAATCTTCTAGGGTGTTGCTTGAACCAGGTGTTTCCTACAATCATTTCCTGTTCTTTTGCCCGCTCTACGAGTCTGTATCCTCTTTCATTTCTCTCTCCTAAACCATAGTTTCCTACTGTGTATCTATCCCCTTGATTTCCTACTTTTGCATTGAAGTCCCCTATTATGATGTTTATTTCTGAATTTTTACATTTCTTTAAGGTAGACTCTATGTCATTATAAAATTCTTCTACACTATCTTCACTGGATTCTCCTGTTGGGGCATATGCTTGAATAATATTTATGGTAAAAGGTCTGCCACTTAATTTAACTAGTAGAACTCTGTCCGACACGGCCCAATATCCTTGAACAGATTTTGCTGTTTTCCGGTCCAAAATAATTGCCACTCCTCTATGACGATCTTCACCTCCAGAATAAATATTCTTGAAATCTTCCTCTATCTTGATGCCTGCTCCTGTCCATCTCGTTTCGCACATACCTAAAATATTAATTTTTCCCTTTCAATTTCTTGTTTTATGTTCTCTAATTTTTTTTCGTCGTTTAACGACCTAACGTTCCAAGTTTCTAATTTTAACGTCTCTGTCCTTGTCTTGCGATGATCAGTCTTTAAGCGAATCATGATATACTAGGCACTTTTAAAGAGGTAGTTTGCCGTTGATTTCCTCTATGGCAGTGACCTTACTGGTAGGAGACCGCAGCCATTGACTCAAGAAGAGTTCCTCTGCCTGCCGTCGTGAAGCTCGAGGCCATGACCCACAAATATCTGTCGGCTGCCCTCAAAATTTCATCCACCACCTGCCTTCCGTGGCTTCTTTTGAAAACTTCCAATAAAAGGAACACAAAATAACATCACATAATCCACAGGAAAACACTATTCACAGGAAATCCATAGGAAATCACACGAAATCCAAAGTATAACACTAAATAGCGTCCCTGCGAAAAGTAACGCTTCATTTTGTCGCCATTGTACCAGAAGCCATCTGTGACTTGTTTTCCCGGGAGGAACGTGGAATGAACAAGCACACCTTATTACTTCTTCTTCTTTGAGATTATTGACTGACTTCTGTCTACACTCCTCCCTTCTGTCTTCCCTTCCATATATCTATTCCTTTCTCTCTCTCTCTCTCTCTCTCTCTCTCTCTCTCTCTCTCTCTCTCTCTCTCTCTCTCTCTCTCTCTCTCTCTCTCTATTATTCCTCCATCACATCCTCCGACAACAGTTTCCTTCAACAATAATAAAATATTTATTAATAAAACTATGTCTGGTGTATGTATGGACTGTGTAGGTGTAGTAGGTAGTGTATTCTATTGTTGGTGCAAGAATGAACTCGAAATGTCTAGTCTTGGTATCACCTCTCGTCCATTCAATCGGCCAAACCACAGGACATCACATAAAACAGGACAGATCTCACCCTGGATGTTCCGTAGGCTTGAGTCTGAAGGTAAATCCGTTATTGAACGAAACAAAACTGTTAACCACTGGATCACTGTAAAGTAATAATATTCCAGTAAGTCTATGACTTCGCCAGAGTCTGTTTCATGAAATTAATAATCCAACACCTGAAAAACCCCATTACCACAGTCCTGCCTATTGTCTCTAACGACTAGCACTGTTCTGACTTGTCTATTGGTTCTTCACTATGAGTCTACAGTATAAACGTATTTAGTTTTATTTGGTTTTGCTTTCCGCCAGATTATCTTCCTTTTTCATTGTTAATTTGGTTATCTGGGTATCCTTTGCTTCTTTTTCAAAGTTCATTGATGGCAATCTTTTATTTCCTCTCCCTATTTGACCTTGTCTATGTTCGTCTTTGGTTTATTGAGGTATTTGATCTCCCCTCAAATGAAATGCCTTGAGTTTATCAACAAAGCTTTTTCTGTACACAAGACTTATGTGTCTATCTTCTCTGATATGTCAGTATGAGAACTGGAACCTGTGAGATGTAAAGTAAATCACGTGATATGCGTCTGCCACTTAATACTACTTATGTAAGTGTTCTTCTCCAGCCGTAATGAAAAGGCTTTCGAAGGATACACCGACATAAGACATATGAGTTCACCAAAGTCTAAACTATTCACTAATAGAAAGCAATGGTAAACGCTATGCACACACATCTATTTCCCTATACTTAAACTATTACGCCAAGGATATAATACCTTATATATTCACTTATCATCCTGGAATTGAAATACACTAGCGAATAAAACACTAATATCCCATATTCTTTCAACCATTAGGGACGTGTATTTCTTTCCCCACTCAGGATGCATAGATATTTCAGCCCAGTTTGGAACACGCACTAAACAGAAAACCCAGTCTCTACTTTTTATAGTGGGCCTCCCGTTCTTCCGTTATTGTTTGATGTTCATACCTCAACACTCGTCTCTTGACGTATCCTGTACATCAAAAAGGCGGTGAAATCACGTAGTGGCCAGTTGCTCGTTTCGTTCCGTGGTTACGCTGTTTCCCTGGTTCCCCTTATGCTAATACTTCAAAGCATCCGAACCCGTTGATCGCTTCCTCCGTTCATTTTTCCCCACCGCGATCTCCCCGGTTCCCGTGGCCGTACGATCCGATCGTCAGGCAATGAACTCTGCGAACACCTGTCTCTGATATTCGGTCACTAACCTTCCATTTATCCTTCTCTCAGATTGAACGACTCGAGTGTTAACCCTTCTCCTATATTGCCATTAATGTTACATTTAATTTTATCTAGGAATCACTAAACTATCATCATTCTGTGACACCATCCTACACATATGTGTACACATCCGTGTAAAAGGGGGGGGGGGAATTTTTAGGTAGGAAATACGAAAAGGGGGGGGGGATGACGTTCTGAAAATATGGTGAAGGGGGGCACGGGCCTATAAAGGTTGAGAACCACAGTCCTACCCAGTCATCATCATCAAGTGCCGTGCCAGCTGGCGTAGGCGTTCATGGCTCTCCACAGATCTCGGTCTTTGGTTTTCTGAATCAACACTGCTGCTGATATTCCTCCATGCCACCGTCTCAATCCATCCAGCATCATTTCTCTTGGCCTGCCTCTGCCTCTCTTCCCCTCAATCTTTCCAGTTGTTACGATGTTCTCCAATGCCTCTCTTCTCATCACGTGACCGAAGAAAGATGTTTGTCTCTGTCTTATTGTTGTATATAATGTTCTAGTTTCATTAGCCTGTTTCAGGCAGTCATCGTTAGTTACTCTGGCAGTCCAAGGAATTCGCAACATTCGTCTCAGGAACCACATCTCTGTTGCTTCTAATTTCTTCTTACTTTGTTCATTTACATTCCAAGATTCACTGCCATACAGCAAAACTGGTTCTACATAGCATTTCAGCACTCTCTTTCTTACATTCAGTGATAGTGACTTATTGCACAAGATGCTCTTCATTTTCTGAAATGCGGCTTTTGCCTGCCCTATTCTGCTCCTAATCTCTGTTGTACATCTTCCATCTGTTATAAATGCCCCTAGGTATCTAAAATTATCCACTTGGTTAAGGATGTTCCCTTCTATTTCTATGTCACATTTTGGTGTCACCATTTTCTTTGATATTACCATTGTTACTGTTTTCTTGATATTCAAGGAGAGTCCTTTCCTTGCAATCTCTGTTACTACAACGTCTAATAATTGCTGTAGGTCTGTTGAATTATCCGCCACCAATACTGTGTCATCTGCATAGCGTATATTATTTATATTATAACCTCCAACTAGTATTCCTGGCATCTCTTTTATCTCTCTCATTATGTCTCCAAATGTCTCTCTACCATCAACCAATCCTGCATCAATGGCTGTATTGTGTTAATTAACTACCACATCCTGAATCTATCTACATTGCGTTATTACTCATTTTCTTTTCCTTATAACCTCCCTCCAAAGTTTTTCCAGATATTCCTGTCTTTTTGCATGACACATATTTGCAAGCGTAGCCCATCTGATGGCTGTGGAAATGTTGTTTCTGAGGAAAATACAAAGAATACCAGGGACAGACAGAAAAACCTAATGACCAAGTCCTAAAAGAAGCAAATGAAAACAGTAAATTGATTAGAGAAATTAGACGTATACTGTCGGTTATGTTGACACGTTATGAGATAAATAAATTGGAGAACTTGGTGACAACTGGCAAGGTTGAGGCGAAGAGAACAAGCGGAGGTAGAGAATTAAATACCTAGATGGCTAGGCCACGTGGTATGGCCGAGGAGAGAACGCTGAGCTGATCCACGACTCTGGAGATCGCGTGAGATGGCGAAACATGACCGCCCACGCTTATCGGCATGGCACATGATGATGAGTTCATATACGAGCTACTACTTCTAGTGCACTGGACTGATTTTTACGCGTGGGTCAACCTTCCTTGTTTGGAATCGCCGTCTCTCGCCATCAGGCGAACCCACTCTGAATTCTGAGGTACTTGTAATGTTCATCCTCAAGCCAAGGACGTCGCGGCCACGTCCGCCTCAACGACCGACTAACAGTATAGTGGTTAGGAAATACTTGGATCTGAAACATGACATTTCCATGCCAGCTCTGAGAGAGGAAAGCAGTATTGTGTTGTTGTTGAATAGATCTCTTTGTTCTCTTTTACATCGAACGAAACGTAAATATCTTTACTGTCACTAGATTTAAATCTGCTTATTCAGCTGATTTGTTCAGTGTTCACGTTTCACGCCCACAAGTTGCAACTCTCGACTTTTGTTGTTCTGTTGTTACTAAATCCACAGAAGTTTTAATTGCTTTCGTTTTTTCAGTGCAGTGTTTAAAATTGTCACAAAATGTCCTTCGCCTCCAGCCGTGAACCCAGATAGTTAATTTCACTCAATTTAATTTCTCACCGCGGACATTACTTTAGCGGTTGCCATATTTTTATTTTTGTTACAGTGAGAAACGTTATTTTTGTTGCAGTGAGAAGTGTTATTTTTGTTGCAGTGAGAAGTGTTATTTTTTCCCCAGTGAGAAGTGTTATTTTTGTTGCATTAAGAAGTGTTATTTTTGTTACAGTGAGACGTACTATTTTTGTTGCAGTGAGAAGTGTTATTTTTGTGGCAGTAAGAAGTGTTATTTTTGTTGCAGTGATAAGTGTTATGTTTGTTGCAGTGAGGAGTGTTACTTTCTTTGCAGTGAGGAGTGTTACTTTTGTTGCAGTGAGGAGTGTTACTTTTGTTGCAGTGAGGAGTGTTATTTTGGTACAGTGAGGAGTGTTACTTTTGTTGCAGTGAGAAGTGTTATTTTTTGCAGTGAGAAGTGTTATTTTTGTTGCAGTGAGAAGTGTTATTTTTTTTTTTGCAGTGAGAAGTGGTATTTTTGTTGCAGTGAGAAGTGTTATTTTTGTTGCAGTGAGGAGTGTTATTTTTGCTGCAGTGAGGAGTGTTATTTTTGTTGCAGTGAGAAGTGTTATTTTTGTTGCAGTGAGGAGTGTTATTTTTGCTGCAGTGAGGAGTGTTATTTTTGTTGCAGTGAGGAGTGTTATTTTTGTTGCAGTGAGGAGTGTTATTTTTCACTGTAAAGGGGAAATATTTAGTAAAAGGCGAAAGATTTTTGCGTTGCTTTTTCACTGTGCTCTTCCTTTGGGTTAAATAGTATCTCAATTCCCATGAGTAATGTGAGTAGTAATACAATGTGAATAGTAATAGTGTGGACAGTAATGCTACTATGTGAAAGTAATCCCCAGCATCTCCAGACAGTTTTTCAATACAAGGTCTCTACAATTTAGCCCAGGCTTTATGCTGCCATCATCATGTGCCTCGCCGATAAGCGTGAGCGGTCATGTTTCGCTATCTCACACGATCCCCAGAGTCATAGATCAGCTGTGTGTTCTTGTCTTGACCACGCCACGTGGCCAAGCCATCAAAATATTTACTTCTCTGCTTTGCCCTTCTTCTTTTGCCCATCAATTTTGCCAGTTGTCACAAAGGTTCTCTAGGTTATTTCTTATAACGTTTCCCAAAAATGTGACTGTGTGCGTCTAATTTCTCTAATGAGTTTATCATTTTCATTTGCGTCTTGTAGGACATGCTTATTGGTATTTATGTCTGTTCATGGTATTCTTTGAATTTTTTTCAGAAACCACATTTCCATTTTCATTTTATCCCCCCCCCCCCCCCTTTCAGCTCATTGTCCACTTTTTGTGCTATGAAATAGTATATCTTAAGAAGCTAGAGGCGGAAGTTACGGGTCATTGTCAGCTGGTGTAGACGGGGGTGCCACGAGTTGCCTCTGGCGGCGGGAGACACCTACAGGTGTGACTGATCAGCTACCGTCCGCCTCAAGCTGTGCATCCCCCAGTAAATTGGCTGCTGATTTGCCTCAGCCTGCCGGCTTCTGTGGGTGCTTGGGACTAGGAAATCATCGCAGGCTGTAATACCAATGCACCAGGCACTAAAAAGAAAATTAGAAACTAAAGGATACGGCTTGCAACCTGGAACACAAGAACCATGTGTCCGGGACTTTTCACTGATATAACGATTACACACCGTACGTGTGTCAGATGATGCGTGATGGTGGAAATAACCATATGTTCACATGCGTCCATTGTGGACGAACATTTACCGCGCAAATTTTTCTGATCAGTCACATTCGCCACCGCCTTGGGTTGTAATTGTGCCTTTTTTAAGTACAATGTATATGATCTGTCAAGACGGCAAGGTGTAATACTGTATGTTCAACACATTAAAGTTGAGGCATTTCCATGAACTACGCTTGAGTTCAGAGCTAGCGAACGCAAAAAACAATCTCCGATTTTCAAAAACCTGCGGCATGTAATAGGGTACCGTCATGCATCATGATGTAATAATATTGTCAGCCTTTGATCTCGACAATCTCTCCGCTGTAATCAAGCGGTACGGTTCAGAGAGTCTAATCGGCATCAAGATAGACATCCGAAATAAGGCATCGAATAGAAGCAGACGTGGCGTGAGCAACAATAACCGTCTGACACGCAAATACACGGCAGCGTTCACGGAGAATCAACAGAAATTGTATTAGAGCTGGTGGAGTGAAATATTTTCAGGATTGTTCCGTAAGCTTGCCTTTCTTTCCAATGTATTCCTCTTCCTTCTGACTCGTGTCTCCCTATTTGTGTCATTGTCTATTTGGAGCCTTTGAAATCTCGTAGTGTGTGGTCATGTGTAAAATAATCTCCCAGGGTGAGGCTGGGGGAAGGCCCAGATTGACAGGTGTAGGACAGGGTGAGGCTGGTGGAAGGCGCAGATTGACAGGTGTAGGACATTCTAGAATGACATCATTACATTTTAACGTGGCTGCTCATTTTACTGGAGAGTAGAGGCGTCAACTCACACCAAGATAAACCATTAAACACCTTTCTCATTCGGTGTCTGCCAAGAATACATGATGTTAAGTGGTAAGATCAGGTGATGTGACGGTTCCATGTTCAGTCTTCGAAGACTTAGGTGGATAGTACATTAGGAAGATGGACGATGGAGAATACCAAAGAATATTTTGGTAAATTGCAGATTTGTAAAATATCTCTGAGTCGACCCCTGCTACGGTATAGATGTGTGTAAGCGAGACATGATTGATACAGGTATTGATATTGCACCTTGGGAGCAAGTCGCCGCTGATCGCGTTGCGTTAAGGGTAAAGATGAGAGACGGAATAAACACTAAGGAGAAAATTATTGCAGATATGCCACACACTGCGCGGGCGAGACGTCATATGGTGCGTGATGGCGGAACAGACCATGTGATCATATGCATATATATTGTGGACGAACATTTACTGCAGTCTTTCCAGTCACATTCGCTACCTCCATGGGATGTAGCTATGCATGTTAGTACAATTTGACAAACTATATTCTATCATGACGGCCAGGAATACAAATTAAAATCCATCGAAGACATACAAATGTCGTTTTATGGACCAATACTGGAATATTATGGGAAGTTAGAATGTGAAATCTACATGCTTTGAAAGCGGCAAAGGCAACTTTCCACGAGTAATAGCCAGCATAGATAAGGTAAACGTATGGGATGTGTCGGGTTTCGGGTAAGATTAATCGCCTCTGTTGGGGGATAGTCAGATTAGGATAAGATTAATCGCCTCTGTTGGGGAATGGCAAGATTAGGATACGACTAATCGCTTCTGTTGGGGAAATCCAGATTAGTATAAGATCAATCGCCTCTGTTGGAGAATGACCAGATTATGATAAAATTAATCGCCTTTGTTTGGGGAATAGCGAGGTTAGGATAAGATTAATCGCTTCTGTTGTGAATAGCCAGATTACGATCAGATTAATCGACTCTGTTGGGGAAAGCCAGATTAGGATAAGATTAATGGCTTCTGTTTGAGAATAGCCAGATAAGGATAAGATTAACGACTTCTGTTGGAGAATAGCCAGATTAGGATAACATTAATCACCTCTGTTCGGAAATAGCCAGATTAGGATAAGATTAATCGCTTCTGTTGTGGAATAGTAAGATTAGGATAAGATTAATCAACTCTGTTGGGGAATAGCCAGATTAGGATAAGATGAATCAACTCTGCTGGGGAATAGCGAGATTAGGATCAGATTAATCGCCTCTGCTGGGGAATAGCCAGATTAAGTTAATATTAATAATCGCATCTTTTTTGAAGAATAGCCAGATTAGGATAAGAAAAATAATCGCATTTGTTGGGAAATAGCCAGATTAGGATACGATTAATAATCGTATCTGTTGGAGAATAGCGGGATAGGATAAGATTAATCGCTAACGCAAGTGGTAACACACGATGACGATCATGAGGAAGAAGAGGAGGAAGATGCATCTAATTATAGTCACTTCACCTGCCTCGCCACTATGGTCTACAAATTGGATGGCAGGACACAAGATGATGATGGTGATTTAACCCATCCAAATTATAAGAAAGGGTGTTTTTGATCTTACGCCATAGAATGTCATGTCATATTATTAAGCCCGCCCACTGACAGGAAGTTCTGTGAACATGTCATTGTCTGAGAAAGCAACTGGGGAATGACAGATATAGGACTCTGGGATGACAGCAGCAGTGACATGCTTACTCGTTCTGATAGTAAGTGTTTGGGTGGGAAGAGAGAGAGCAATGATTAACTCTCTTTAACAGATTATATGCCAAATAAAAATTAGGTTTGGATCACACAAAAATAGATGGCTGAAAATGGGGAGGTGGAGATGTGTCACAGTTATGAGTTAAAAGGTGTGAATATGGTAGCATACGTGTTGTATTATAATGCAATGAATTTCAACGATATATACGTCCATGGCTGATTCGGTTAATAGCTGAAGACGACTATTATCCCACCACATGTAATCAGTTGAAAGATTTAATTAAGATTGTGTAAAAGAGTACTGGAAATAACTGGCAGCCATATTCATACATCTAAGTACTTTGAAAGATGCAAAGACAAAACAACTTAGCTTCTAACATCTTTCAACATGTTTGCACTAGAAGAAAAGAGACGCTTGGACATGTAGCGTCTTGGAAGATTTGCGGGGAGAAGAAAACTGTAGATACAAGAGAAATTATTAACTTTTCAGCATGGCATGAAAGAGTACCACAACAAGCATTCATTCATTCTATTGGGGAAACAAACTTTATTTTCAAAGGGTCACATATTGGGCACGCCGGCCCGTCTTACATTCGGCCCTTCCAGTCACTCATCTTTCGTTTATCAATTTTCATGTTACATTCACATAGGCAAAACAACATTGTAAAATGAAACTTGTGATGATGGCCTTGATCAGGGGTGGCCAAACTTTTCAGCAGGCGGGCCAAATTTCAGAAATAATATTTCCTGCCGGGCCACGCACCTAATTTTTTTGTTAAATTAAAGTAAACAAGCAAGCGTGCTACAGCTTCGACGACATCGTCGTTTCCCACTCTGCGGGCCGCAACATGACCACCGGCGGGCCGCATTCGGCCCGCGGGCCTCGTGTTGGCCACCCCTGGCGTTGATGATGACTAGAAAGTGGATGTTGTTCATTACAAACGCATCCATTATGCCTTCTTATGACCCATACACTGGATTGCATGTCAGAAGATTTGAATCAGTTCATTAAGATAGAGAATGTTCATGGTTTTCTACACTAGAATGCCATTTCAGATTGTTGAACCCGAACATAGGCAAGAAGTTTTATGAACAGGTCATTCTCTACGAAGGAAATTACTATACCACCTGATATGCCGTAATCTAAAATATGTCGTGAGGGGGGGGGGGGGGGGGAGGGGGCGGGGGGGGGGGGGGAGGAGGTCTTTTTATCACGCTAAGCGTTTGTAATTCACCGCCAATTTTTGACATCTTGATATCGGAGAAGGGTAGCGTTCGATCCAGCTCCGCGTTATGGGGCGGGGAGATTTAAATAGCCAGGCCATACAATATTTGTTACGCTATCATTTTGTCTTGGGAGTGGGGTGGATTGGAAGATAGGAAGTACCATGTTCATCTATATGCCCATCGGACTGGGTACAGTCAACATTAGATACGTCTGTCTGTAAGCTCATTAGACCGGATACAAGTCAACATTAGATACGTCTGTCTGTAAGCTCATTAGACCGGATACAAGTCAACGTTAGATACGTCTGTCTTGTAAGCTCATTAGACCGGATACAAATCAACGTTAGATACGTCTGTCTTGTAAGCTCATTAGACCGGATACAAGTCAACATTAGATACGTCTGTCTGTAAGCTCATTAGACCGGATACAAGTCAACGTTAGATACGTCTGTCTGTAAGCTCATTAGACCGGATACAAGTCAACATTAGATACGTCTGTCTGTAAGCTCATTAGACCGGATACAAGTCAACGTTAGATACGTCTGTCTTGTAAGCTCATTAGACCGGATACAAGTCAACGTTAGATACGTCTGTCTTGTAAGCTCATTAGACCGGATACAAGTCAACGTTAGATACGTCTGTCTTGTAAGCTCATTAGACCGGATACAAGTCAACGTTAGATACGTCTGTCTGTAAGCTCATTAGACCGGATACAAGTCAACATTAGATACGTCTGTCTTGTAAGCTCATTAGACTGGGTACAGTCAACATTAGATACGTCTGTCTTGTAAGCTCATTAGACCGGATACAAGTCAACGTTAGATACGTCTGTCTTGTAAGCTCATTAGACCGGATACAAGTCAACGTTAGATACGTCTGTCTTGTAAGCTCATTAGACCGGTTACAAGTCAACATTAGATACGTCTGTCTGTAAGCTCATTAGACCGGTTACAAGTCAACATTAGATGCGTCTGTCTGTAAGCTCATTAGACCGGATACAAGTCAACATTAGATACGTCTGTCTTGTAAGCTCATTAGACCGGTTACAAGTCAACATTACATACGTCTGTCTGTAAGCTCATTAGACCGGTTACAAGTCAACATTAGATACGTCTGTCTGTAAGCTAATTAGACCGGATACAAGTCAACATTAGATACGTCTGTCTTGTAAGCTCATTAGACCGGTTACAAGTCAACATTAGATACGTCTGTCTGTAAGCTCATTAGACCGGTTACAAGTCAACATTAGATACGTCTGTCTTGTAAGCTCATTAGACCGGATACAAGTCAACGTTACATACGTCTGTCTGTAAGCTCATTAGACCGGTTACAAGTCAACATTAGATACGTCTGTCTTGTAAGCTCATTAGACCGGATACAAGTCAACATTAGATACGTCTGTCTGTAAGCTCATTAGACCGGTTACAAGTCAACATTAGATACGTCTGTCTGTAAGCTCATTAGACCGGTTACAAGTCAACATTAGATACGTCTGTCTTGTAAGCTCATTAGACCGGATACAAGTCAACGTTACATACGTCTGTCTGTAAGCTCATTAGACCGGTTACAAGTCAACATTAGATACATCTGTCTTGTAAGCTCATTAGACCGGATACAAGTCAACATTGGATACGTCTGTCTTGTAAGCTCATTAGACCGGATACAAGTCAACATTAGATACGTCTGTCTGTAAGCTCATTAGACCGGTTACAAGTCATTGTTACATTCGACGTCTGTAACCTCATTAGACTGGGTTCAGTCAACAATAGAAATACGTCGCCCGGCTCTGTGCCCATCAAACCGGATACAAATCAATGTTAAAGACAAACATCCGTCTCTACAAGAACAGACCGGATACAAGTCAAATATAGAGATATGACTTCCATCTATATTTCCAACAGGCCCGGTACACGTCAAAGTTAGGGATACGACGTTCGTCTTTCAACCCACCATACCGGCTACAGGTCATGCTTAAGGGTGGGTCGTTAGTCTTTAACTCGAGAAGTGCCCGGTCATAATCATGTGAAGGATATTTTAAACTACCAAATTAGCATCTCCAGATCTTCATGTAAGGTCCGTTCAAAGAATATCGGATCTTTGCAGGGAAAAGTACAATTACTCACCTGAAGATCTGCAACCCTAACCCTCTTCAATCTGCCTTTCTTGGGATTTAACTCACTTCTCCCAGCTGTTTCAACTTTGTCGGAAACATTTCAGAAAGGTCTTTTTTGCGAATTGATTGCAGCTTTGCCGTCGCGTTCCTTATAAGGTTTTACTGTGACTCAAATCGGGTCTCTTTTCAGCGGAATTTCAGCTTGGAGAGCAGCCAAAAATCGCAAGGAGCAATGTTGAGAAAGTACGTCTTGACTTTGCACCACATTTTCCTAAGCTAGCGAATAAATTGGTAACGTTAGGTCTCGTATGCACATTACGCACTGTAAATATCTATTAGCAGTTGGAAAGCGTACAGAGTAGATCATAATTGAACCAGATTCTGGAATCATCTTAAATGTTAGATACGAGTAATTATCTATCAGTGAATATCTATATCACCATAATAGTAATAGCTTATTTGGATATTGCAGTTATGTAGAAACCACCACAATAACTTCATTAGATTACGTTTATGGGCAATCACTAGACGAAGTTGCAGTGACATATAAAGACAAACTGTCAATCTGTCAGGTAAAAACCTGACATGGAATACTAGGCCCCATGTGTGGACATTTGTACTCTGTTTCAGAGCAAAGTCTGTTATTTTATTGAGCCGTAATTATCATGCAGTCTTCTTGTTGATTCAGAATCCTCTTGACAAATCCCACCGGAGCCTGCGCTTCACGCCTGTTCTAATTAGGCGTCTCACGTTACTCAACTGTCTGGCAAGTGAAAGTGTGCTTGTTTCTAGAAGCATCGTGTTTCATTTTTGAAACAAGATGAGATGAGATCATGTTTTCAGTGTTTTCCTGATAGCTGATTGATTGATTTATTCATAAATTGATTGATTAGAATAGAAGTCGTTTCTCTCTATTCACACTCATATATGATGTCTCTCAGCAGATGTTTAGTTGTGGGTATGCTCGTACATCAATTAGTGCACTGATGATGGATGCAATCATGTTGTCCCTACTTTTGGTCACACACTTGTCAAGTGGTCCATAAATGTGTTCCTGCCTACATTCACATAAACAGGAGACCCTTGCACACGATTGACAAGGGGTCCATGAATGTGTTCCTGCCTACATGACGTAAACAGGAGACCCTTGTACACGCTTGAAAAGTGGTCCATGAATGTGTTCCTGCCTACATGACGTAAACAGGACACTCTTGCACACGATTGAAGGTGCACTGGGCCTATCGTCCGAGACCCATATTTGTATAGACCAATCGCTACTCCATGAGTCATGTGGTTGATCGCATGATGGGTGGGATGCTGGTTGATCGCTTCCTGGGTTGATAGGTTACTAGATCGGTGTGTTGGCTGGTTAGTAGCTTGTTTGGTGAGTTTTTTAGTGGCTTGTTTGGTGAGTTGGGTGATGTCTTGTTTGGTGAGTTTGTTGGTGGCTTGTTTGGTGAGTTGGTTGGTGGCTTGTTTGGTGAGTTGGTTGGTGGCTTGTTTGGAGAGTTGGTTGGTGGCTTGTTTGGTGAGTTGGCTCATGGCTTGTTTGGTGAGTTGGTTGGCGGCTTGTTTGATGAGTTGGCTCATGGCTTGTTTGGTGAGTTGGCTCAAGGCTTGTTTGGTGAGTTGGTTGGTGGCTTGTTTGGTGAGTTTGCTGGTGGCTTGTTTGGTGAGTTGGTTGGTGGCTTGTTTGATGAGCTGGTCTATGGCTTGTTTGGTGAGTTGGCTCATGGCTTGTTTGGTGAGTTGGTTGGTGGCTTGTTTGGTGAGTTTGCTGGTGGCTTGTTTGGTGAGTTGGTTGGTGGCTTGTTTGGTCAGTTGGCTCATGGCTTGTTTGGTGAGTTGGCTCATGGCTTGTTTGGTGAGTTGGTTGGTGGCTTGTTTGGTGAGTTTGCTGGTGGCTTGTTTGGTGAGTTGGTTGGTGGCTTGTTTGGTCAGTTGGCTCATGGCTTGTTTGGTGAGTTGGCTCATGGCTTGTTTGGTGAGTTGGTTGGTGGCTTGTTTGGTGAGTTGGCTCGTGGCCTGTTTGGTGAGTTGGTTGGTGGCTTGTTTGGTCAGTTGGCTCATGGCTTGTTTGGTGAGTTGGCTCATGGCTTGTTTTGTGAGTTTGTTGGTGGCTTGTTTGGTGAGTTTGCAGGTGGCTTGTTTGGTGAGTTGGTTGGTGGCATGTTTGGTCAGTTGGCTTATGGCGTGTTTGGTGAGTAGGCTCATGGCTTGTTTGGTGAGTTGGTTGGTGGGTTGTTTGGTGAGTTGGTTGGTGGCTTGTTTGGTGAGTTAGCTCATGGCTTGTTTGGTGAGTTGGCTCATGGCTTAATTGGTGAGTTGGTTGGTGGCTTGTTTGATGAGTTGGCTCATTGCTTGTTTGGTGAGTTGGCTCATGGCTTGTTTGGTGAGCTGATTGGTGGCTTGTTTGGTGAGTTTGCTGGTTGCTTGTTTGGTGAGTTGGTTGATGGCTTGTTTGGTGAGTTGGTTGGTGGCTTGTTTGGTCAGTTGGTTGGTGACTTGTTTGGTGAGTTGTTTGGTGGCTTGTTTGGTGAGTTGGTTGGTGGCTTGTTTGGTGAGTTGGTTGGTGGTTTGTTTGGTGAGATGGTTGGTGGCTTGTTTGGTGAGTTGGTTGGTGGCTTGTTTGGTCAGTTGGTTGGTGACTTGTTTGGTGAGTTGGTTGGTGGCTTGTTTGGTGAGTTGGCTCATGGCCTGTTTGGTGAGTTGGTTGGTGGCTTGTTTGGTCAGTTGGCTCATGGCTTGTTTGGTGAGTTGGGTCATGGCTTGTTTGGTGAGTTGGTTGGTGGCTTGTTTGGAGAGTTGGTTGGTGGCTTGTTTGATGAGTTGGCTCATGGCTTGTTTAGTGAGTTGGCTCATGGCTTGTTTGGTGAGTTGGCTCATGGCTTGTTTGGTGAGATGGTTGGTGGTTTGTTTGGTGAGTTGGTTGGTGGCTTGTTTGGTCAGTTGGCTTATGGCTTGTTTGGTGAGTTGGCTCATGGCTTGTTTGATGAGTTTGCTGGTGGCTTGTTTGGTGAGTTGGTTGGTGGCTTGTTTGGTGAGTTGGCTCATGGCTTGTTTGATGAGTTTGCTGGTGGCTTGTTTGGTGAGTTGGTTGGTGGCTTGTTTGGTGAGTTAGCTCGTGGCCTGTTTGGAGAGTTGGTTGGTGGCTTGTTTGTTGAGTCGGTTGGTGGCTTGTTTGATGAGTTGATTCATGGCTTGTTTGGTGAGTTGACTCATGGCTTGTTTGGTGAGTTGGTTGGTGCTTGTTTGTTGAGTCGGTTGGTGGCTTGTTTGGTGAGTTGACTCATGGCTTGTTTGGTGAGTTAGCTCGTGGCCTGTTTGGTGAGTTGGTTGCTGGCTTGTTAGTTGAGTCGGTTGGTGGCTTGTTTGGTGAGTTGACTCATAGCTTGTTTGGTGAGTTGACTCATGGCTTGTTTGGTGAGTTGGTTGGTGGCTTGTTTGTTGAGTCGGTTGGTGGCTTGTTTGGTGAGTTGAATCATGGCTTGTTTGGTGAGTTGGCTCGTGGCCTGATTGGTGAGTTGGTTGGTGGCTTGTTTGTTGAGTCGGTTGGTGGCTTGTTTGGTGAGTTGTCTCATGGCTTATTTGGTGAGTTGACTCATGGCTTGTTTGGTGAGTTGACTCATGGCTTGTTTGGTGAGTTGGTTGGTGGCTTGTTTGGTGAGTTGACCCATGGCTTGTTTGGTGAGTTGACTCATGGCTTGTTTGGTGAGTTGACTCATGACTTGTTTGGTGAGTTGGTTGGTGGCTTGTTTGGTGAGTTGACTCGTGGCTTGTTTGGTGAGTTGGCTCCTGGCTTGTTTGGTGAGTTGGCTCATGGCTTGTTTGGTGAGTTGGTTGGTGGCTTGTTTGGTGAGTTGGCTCATGGCTTGTTTGGTGAGTTGGCTCATGGCTTGTTTGGTGAGTTGGCTCATGGCTTGTTTGGTGAGTTGGTTGGTGGCTTGTTTGATGAGTTTGCTAATGGCATGTTTGGTGAGGTGGCTCATGGCTTGTTTTGTGAGTTGGTTGGTGGCTTATTTGGTGAGTTTGTTGGTGGCTTGTTTGGTGAGTTGGTTGGTGGCTTGTTTGGTGAGTTGGTTCATGGCTTGTTTGGTGAGTTGGCTTATGGCTAGTTTGGTGAGTTGGTTGGTGGCTTGTTTGGTGAGTTGGCTCGTGGCCTGTTTGGTGAGTTGGTTCGTGGCTTGTTTCTTGAGTCGGTTGTTGGCTTGTTTGGTGAGATGACTCATGGCCTGTTTGGTTAGTTGACTCATGGCTTGTTTGGTGAGTTGACTCATGGCTTGTGTGGTGAGTTGGTTGGTGGCTTGTTTGGTGAGTTGTCTCATGGCTTGTTTGGTGAGTTGGCTCATGGCTTGTTTGGTGAGTTGGCTCATGGCTTGTTTGGTGAGTTGGTTGGTGGCTTGTTTGGTGAGTTGGCTCATGGCTTGTTTGGTGAGTTGGCTCATGGCTTGTTTGGTGAGTTGGCTAATGGCATGTTTGGTGAGTTGGCTCATGGCTTGTTTTGTGAGTTGGTTGGTGGCTTGTTTGGTGAGTTTGTTGGTGGCTTGTTTGGTGAGTTGGTTGGTGGCTTGTTTGGTGAGTTGGCTCATGGCTTGTTTGGTGAGTTGGCTCTTGGCTTGTTTGGTGAGTTGGTTGGTGGCTTGTTTGGTGAGTTGGCTCGTGGCCTGTTTGGTGAGTTGGTTGGTAGCTTGTTTGTTGAGTCGGTTGGTGGCTTGTTTGGTGAGTTGACTAATGGCTTGTTTGGTGAGTTGACTCATGGCTTGTTTGGTGAGATGACTCATGGCTTGTTTGGTGAGTTGGTTGGTTGCTTGTTGGTGAGTAGGTTGGTGGCTTGTTTGGTGAGTTGGTTGGAGGCTTGTTTGGTGAGATTGTTGGTGGCTTGTTTGGTGAGTTGACTCAAGGCTTGTTTGGTGAGTTGGCTCATGGCTTGTTTGGTGAGTTGGCTCGTGGCTTGTTTGGTGAGTTGGTTGTTGGCTTGTTTGGTGAGTTGGCTCATGGCTTGTTTTGTGAGTTGGTTTGTGGCTTGTTTAGTGAGTTTGTTGGTGGCTTGTTTGGTGAGTTGGCTCATGGCTTGTTTGGTGAGTTGGCTCATGGCTTGTTTGGTAAGTTGGTTGGTAGCCTGTTTGGTGAGTTGGTTGGTGGCATGTTTGGTAAGTTGGTTGGTGGCTTGTTGGTGAGTTGGTTGGTGGCTTGTTTGGTGAGTTGGTTGAAGGCATGTTTGGTGATTTGGTTGGTGGCTTGTTTGGTGAGTTGGTTGGTGGCTTGTTTGGTGAGTTGGTTGGTGGCTTGTTTGGTGAGTTGGTTGGAGGCATGTTTGGTGAGTTGGTTGGTGGCTTGTTTGGTGAGTTGGTTGGTGGCTTGTTTGGTGAGTTGGTTGGAGGCATGTTTGGTGAGTTGGTTGGTGGCTTGTTTGGTGAGTTGGTTAGTGGCATGTTTTGTGAGTTGGTTGGTGGCTTGTTGGTGAGTTGGTTGGTGGCTTGTTTGGTGCGTTGGTTGGAGGCATGTTTGGTGAGTTGGTTGGTGGCTTGTTTGGTGAGTTGGTTGGTGGCTTGTTTGGTGAGTTGGTTGGAGGCATGTTTGGTGAGTTGGTTGGAGGCATGTTTGGTGAGTTGGTTCATGGCTTGTTTGGTGAGGTGGTTGGTGGCTTGTTTGGTGAGTCGGCTCATTGCTTGTTTGGTGACTTGGTTGGTGGCGTGTTTGGTGAGTTGGTTGGTGACTTGTTTGGTGAGTTGGTTGGTGGCTTGTGTGGTGAGTTGGTTGATGGCTTGTTTGGTGTGTTGGCTCTTGGCTTGTTTTGTGAGTTGGCTCATGGCTTGTTTGGTGAGTTGATTGATGGCTTGTTTGGTGAGTTGCCTCATAGCTTGTTTGGTGAGTTGGTTGGTGTCTTGTTTGGTGAGTTGGTTGTTGGCTTGTTTGGTGAGTTGGCTCATGGCTTGTTTTGTGAGTTGGTTTGTGGCTTGTTTAGTGAGTTTGTTGGTGGCTTGTTTGGTGAGTTGGCTCATGGCTTGTTTGGTGAGTTGGCTCATGGCTTGTTTGGTGAGTTGGTTGGTAGCTTGTTTGGTGAGTTGGTTGGTGGCATGTTTGGTGAGTTGGTTGGTGGCTTGATGGTGAGTTGGTTGGTGGCTTGTTTGGTGAGTTGGTTGAAGGCATGTTTGGTGAGTTGGTTGGTGGCTTGTTTGGTGAGTTGGTTGGTGGCTTGTTTGGTGAGTTGTTTGGTGGCTTGTTTGGTGAGTTGGTTGGAGGCATGTTTGGTGAGTTGGTTGGTGGATTATTTGGTGAGTTGGTTGGTGGCTTGTTTGGTGAGTTGGTTGGAGGCATGTTTGGTGAGTTGGTTGGTGGCTTGTTTGGTGAGTTGGTTAGTGGCATGTTTTGTGAGTTGGTTGGTTGCTTGTTGGTGAGTTGGTTGGTGGCTTGTTTGGTGCGTTGGTTGGAGGCATGTTTGGTGAGTTGGTTGGTGGCTTGTTTGGTGAGTTGGTTGGTGGCTTGTTTGGTGAGTTGGTTGGAGGCATGTTTGGTGAGTTGGTTGGAGGCATGTTTGGTGAGTTGGTTCATGGCTTGTTTGGTGAGGTGGTTGGTGGCTTGTTTGGTGAGTCGGCTCATGGCTTGTTTGGTGACTTGGTTGGTGGCGTGTTTGGTGAGTTGGTTGGTGACTTGTTTGGTGAGTTGGTTGGTGGCTTGTGTGGTGAGTTGGTTGATGGCTTGTTTGGTGTGTTGGCTCTTGGCATGTTTTGTGAGTTGGCTCATGGCTTGTTTGGTGAGTTGATTGATGGCTTGTTTGGTGAGTTGCCTCATAGCTTGTTTGGTGAGTTTGTTGGTGGATTGTTTGGTGAGTTTGTTGGTGGCTTGTTTGGTGAGTTGATTGGTGGCTTGTTTGGTGATTTGGCTCAGGGCTTGTTTAGTGAGTTGGCTCATGGCTTGTTTGGTGAGTTGGCTAATGGCTTGTTTGGTGAGTTGGCTGATGGCTTTTTTGGTGAGTTGGTTGGTGGCTTGTTTGGTGAGTTGGCTCATGGCTTGTTTGGTGAGTTGGTTGGTGGCTTGTTTGGTGAGTTGGCTAATGGCATGTTTGCTGAGTTGTTTGGTGGCTTGTTTGGTGAGTTGGTTGGTGGCTTGTTTGTTGAGTTGGTTGGTGGCTTGTTTGGTGAGTTGGCTCATGGCTTATTTTTTGAGTTGGTTGGTGGCTTGTTTGGTGAATTGGTTGGTGGCTTTTTTGGTGAGTTGGCTAATGGCATGTTTGGTGAGTTGGCTCATGGCTTGTTTTGTGAGTTGGTTCGTGGATTGTTTGGTGAGTTTGTTGGTGGCTTGTTTTGTGAGTTTGTTGGTGGCTTGTTTGGTGAGTTGGTTGGTGGCTTGTTTGGTGAGTTGGTTGGTGGCTTGTTTGGTGAGTTAGTTGGTGGCTTGTTTGGTGAGTTGGTTGGTGGCTTGTTTGGTGAGTTGGCTCTTGGCTTGTTTGGTGAGTTGGTTGGTGTCTTGTTTGGTGAGTTGGCTCATGGCTTGTTTAGTGAGTTGATTGGTGGCTTGTTTGGTGAGTTGGCTCATGGCTTGTTTGGTGAGTTTGCTCATGTCATGTTTGGTGAGTTGGTTGGTGGCTTCTTTGGTGAGTTGGTTGGTGGCTTGTTTGGTGAGTTAGTTGGTGGCTTGTTTGGTGATTTGGTTGGTGGCTTGCTTGGTGAGTTGGCTCATGGCTTGTTTAGTGAGTTGGCTCATGGCTTCTTTGGTGAGTTGGTTGGTGGCTTGTTTGGTGAGTTGGTTGGTGGCTTGTTTGGTGAGTTGGTTGGTGGGCTTGTTGCTAGATAGTGCGTGGGTTGATTGGTTCTTTAGTGGGTGAAATCAGATCCAGACGATTTGGAAGCAGACCGTCTTGCGTTTATTTTTAACAATGTTATGGGGATCGACAGTTCAGAAACAACTAATAAACGTAAAAATTGCCTAGTAAATCAGAAATAAATGTTGTGATTGATTGCGACGTCCTTTTAAGAACACGCAGCTAACTTAAAACATCGATTGTAAGAGCAAAGAAAAAAACAATTTAAGGAAACTCTGAACAACCAGCAATTGAGTATTTGTATACAGAGGGAATTAGAATGTGAAATGAGGTTGCTGTCTGCACCTGGCCGCGTGCGTGTATCACCCTGTCCGCAGACACAACTTGGTTATCAGAAATGTGATTTGGACTTGGAAAGTGTTCTCGACATTCTCCAGAAAAGTGCAGGCTTTTAGCGGAGATGGGAGTATGAGGATGATGGCTCATTGTGTTAGTTACATCATTCTGTTAGAGTGTGTATGTGTGGAGTCACTTTGGCTTTCTGTGTCGTTGTGTTGACCTCTTGTGGTCCCCGTGTCTGGCTTTGTGCTTCTTTGCCTAACTTTATTTCTCTTTCTCGTGGTGTGTGTGCGTGCGTGTGTGCGTGCGTGCGTGTGTGTGTGTGTGTGTTTGTGTGTGTATCGCTCTCTAGCTCTTTTCTCTGTCTCTCTTCCTCTCGTTGTCTCTCTCTCCCTCTCTCGTTGCCTCTCTGTCTGTCTGTCTGTCTGTCTCTCACTCTCTCTCTCTCTCTCTCTCTCTCTCTCTCTCTCTCTCGTTTCTGTTTTTTTTTTTTTTTTTTGCTTATTCGTCTCTCTTTGGTTGCTTTTAGTCTCTCCCTTATTGTCGCTTTATCTCTTTGTCTCTGCCTTGTATCTCTCTCATCTTTCGTCTTTACTGTCGCTTGCTGTAATCTCTTTTCCGTAGTCACTCGTCTGTCTCTATATCCCTTATTGTTGCTTTCTCTTATTGTAGCTTTAGCTCTCTCTCTCTCTCTCTCTCTCTCTCTCTCTCTCTCTCCCAGTCTCTGTCTGTCTCTCTCTCTCTCTCTCTCTCTCTCTCTCTCTCTCTCTCTCTCTCTCTCTCTCTCTCTCTCTCTCTATCTCTCTCTCCCTCTCTCTCCACCAAATCTTCCCCCTTTCTTTCCTCCCAGTATGATACAAATCAACCAGCAATTCTTCATTTACTGTCACCACGAAAACTCGCTTGAATACAAGATAGTGAACTCCACTTCCGTTGATCAAGTCTATTTCCCCAATCATCAAGTCAATTTCCATTCATTAGGGCATCATCTACTGCAGGAAATACGGGGCTCCAAGAAACAATCCTATAAGACACTCGCTTCTATTTTCTTACATTGCATGCCAGGGTTAAACTATACGATGAACGCGATTGGAAGATATAAATACCATTCAGCGCTTGGATCAAGAGACGTAATAAGCTCAATCATCATCACCTTCCACGTTTGCCGTCAAGCGGCATGGGGAGGGATAGTTGACGTTCCAGCATTGATAGGTGGCACTGTATAGTGTCATTCCGTGACGATGTACAATGTTGTTGATGTCGTCAATCTAATTTCTTCTCGGGCGTCCCCTTGCTATCCTAACATATGTTCTATGAGGTAGAGCTAGTGCTGGTAGTTGATGGTGATGCATTCTTACCAGATAACCGAACCATTTAATCTTTTGTTTTTCAGTATGTGTGACACAAGGTTTTGATCCCATTTCAGATAATATCATTTCTTACTCGGTCTCGCATAGTTAAGATGGCAACTTTCCTCACCCACCTCACCTCGCAGGTGTCAACATTTGGGTAATGTCCACGTTTGACATTAGCAGCATAGGGTTGGTGTGAATGTGTTATTTATTATGTCATTTGGCTAACCTTTGGATGTTTCAGTTTGGGTGATAGCTGATATATAACCGCTCTTGCCTTTTGGCATCTGATTTCGATTTCTCTGTTCATTCTGCCGTCTTTTGTGATCATACTTCCTAGGTATTTAAATTCTTTAACGTCTTTCAGATGTGTGCTATTTATCAGTATATTTCGTGGACCGGGAGATATGCTAACCTGCATTACTTTAGTTGTGGTTGTATGTATATTCATATTGTATCTGCTGCATGTTGAACTCAGCTTATTATGAATTTGCAGTCTGCCCTCGTGGCTATAGTACGGGTATTGTTCGTCTGCAAATAAAAGCTCATTTATCGCGGGTGGAACTGTTGTTTCATCTAAAGTAAAGAGTTCTAAATGTGGTCATGGCTTGCTTCTTTGGATACTTTGTCTACGTTGATATTAAATTAAGGATCCACTCTGGGACAGGATAGGACATACATTGAGAACACCAGGGTAAAGCGTAATTACACAAGCTTTAATATAGGATCTGCCTTGCTCCAGGTGTATTGGTGTATACCTTTCCTCTGGAGTAAACTATGCAGGTCGAGAGAGGGATCATGCTACATGGACAACATATGGTCTCTACAATTCAGCCCAGGCTTTGTGCTATGGAGACGTAAATCATCAGGATTAGCAAGGCAGAAACAACAATGAACCGGCTAAGAAAAAGTGTGACAACAGAGGAAGCTTACTGTCCCAAAAAGGTCATGGTCTATCAAAGCATGTCTTTAGTGCTCTTCTTTATACAGTTTGGCCTGGTCAACTTACTCACACCAAGAGAAACGTTAGAAGAACTTTCATATGCGGTGTCTGCGAAGAATACATGGTATTAAATAGCAAGATAAAATCACAAATACTTAAGTATTAGAAAGATCAGAAATGGAATGAAGACAAATGAGAAAATTATTGCAGATATGTCACACAAAGAGTGTGTGAGACAGGAGATGTGATGGTGGAAATGACCATGTGTTCACATGCATCCATTGTGGACGAAAATGTACCGCCCGAATAGGTCTGATCAGTCATATTCGCTACTGCCGTTGGTTGCAGTAGTTATGTCTTTCTTGAGGTACAATGTAACAAACTATCGTTTATCAAGACGGCAAGGTGCCAGTTGCCAAAACAAATATTAATGTGGAATCCGCGGGACACAAATAATACAAGTAATAACACATGGAAAAGAGAAGTAGGGACATAAATGGAAAAAAACAAATATGAGGTAGACATTGGCGGAGCTGCAAGGGATTGTTAAGAATAGAAGGGCTTGGAGTGAGTGTGTCGACGACCTATGCTCCAGTTGTAAAGGGCGAAAGAAGTTAAAGTTAGTTGCATATCCTTTACAGGACGTAGCAGTCAACTCCATTATTTTTATTTTGGCTGTTCGTGATTCCTTGGCAACTTTACGTTCAGCAGTTTGCCATTGATTTCTGAAAACTGGCACCTTTACCACTTCATAGAAAACCAACGTAAATAGGTGTTGTGCCAAATCGCCCACAACTATGTTTCAGATGCGGTATGCGGATTTACGAACGGCGTCCGTAGCTCCTTCTCCACGCAGCCGGCGAAAGAAGAAAAGCTTTGGTTTCTTAACCTATTTTTTAATTCAGTGGGTCGGGTTTCAACCGTGGCAACAACAGTAGGCATATCACTGAACGTTATATACGAGTGCGGGCTCGTTTCCTCTAGAATACATGTCTGATTTGTCCTTTGTTAACTCTTTCATGTTCACTTATCGCATGTGTGTTTGCGCGCGCGTTTGTTAATTTATGTTTGCGTGAATGCAGACATGATCGTTCGTCTAAGATGCTAATACAACCCAGAAACGAAAGTTTTCTTGTGTTGCCAGATATTTTAGGCAACTTCAAAGCGGCCAGCAGTTATATTTGCGTGCAGTGATTATGTCGTCTGTGACCCCAATCTGTATTGACTGCCGTCTTTACTGTGGATTAGTCTGATACGATCTGTCGAGGAACTGGGCAAGGACTGGTTTTCTATAACTTGATGAAACGTTAGGTTACAGAGACAGCAGGATATGGTTTTCTATAACTTCATGAAACGTTAGGTTACAGAGACAGCAGGATCTGTTTTTCTATAACTTGATGAAACGTTAGGTTACAGAGACAGCAGGATCTGATATTTCTATAACTTGACGAAACGTTAGGTTAGATAGACGGCAGGATCTGGTTTTTCTAAAACTTGACGAAACGTTAGGTTAGAGAGACGGCAGGATTTGGTTTTCTACAACTTGATGAAACGTTAGGTTAGAGAGACGGCAGGATTTGGTTTTCTACAACTTGATGAAACGTTAGCTTAGAGAGATGACAGGATCTGGTTTTCTATAGCTTGATGAAACGCTAGGCTAGAGAAACGGCAAGATCTACTTCTCTATAACTTGATGAAACTTTAACCTAGAGAACTTGGCAACAACGTGTTATCTATAACAACTTGCACATACATAGAGAGAAGAACTTAGCAACAATAAGTTATCTATAACAACTTGCTGGTATATATAGAGAAAAACGTGGCAAAAGCATGTTATCTATAACAACTTGCACATACATACAGTCAGAGAGAAGAACTTGGGAACATGTTATCTATAGTAACTTGCACATACATACAGTCAGAGAGAAGAACTTGGGAACATGTTATCTATAGTAACTTGCACATACATATAGTCAGAGGGAAGAACTTGGCAACAGGTTATCTATAACAGCTTGCACATACATACAGTCAGAGAGAAGAATTTGACAACACTGTATTATCTTTAACAACATGCACATACATACAGTCCGACAGAAGCGGACAGGTACAGATCTCAACTGGCTGTAGAGGACATGCTACAGAACATGTCCAGCTCTGTATGTCATGTCCACGCATGTACACGCGGCCAGCGGACAGATGAGGAGTATACATGTGCGTGAGTCATGCCTCATCCCAGCGGGCTTGGTGTAATCTTTGAAAGGTTACGCTTTCATGTACCACTCTCACTCATTTACCTGGGATCTTCACTGAACCATTACCAGCCCCTACCCCGGTCTCTATGACCCACAGACTCCCACGATTATCTGTATACGAGTATCCAGGTGAAATTCATGTTAGTATCACAGCCTGCGACTCTGAAATTAGTAGCAACATCTGTTTCTTCACATTTTTATTTTTTTTTCTTCATTGTTCTCATTGTTCCATCTTTTTATTCTTCTCGCCCCATTCTTATGCCTTCATGTAGTCACCGGAGGGTCTTCTCGGTGGTTATATGTTGTATTGTGTCCGTGGCGTAAGGTTATGGACGCAGTTTGTAATCCCGCATACCACGTGTTCGAAACACAGCTGTGGGCGATTTGGCAACAGAACGCCTTACGTTTGTTTTTATGAAATGATATGGGTACCGGTTGTTTGGAAAGTAATGGCAAACTACTGAACGCAAACATGCTAAGAGATCACGAACAGCGAAACAATGCTGGGATTGACTGTACGTCCTGTAAAGGATATGCAACTAACTTGTGTGTGTTTATTTGTTTGCTGATGAAGGCTAGTCGCCTTGTATTGATCGTAATTCTGTTCTGTAAAGCTGCATTACTTTGCGTTATTTTATATTGTTTACATGAGAAAGGTTGGATGATAATTCAAGACCTGCTTCTCGCTGTTCGCTAAGAGAGCAAACGAGTGGCTGCATTTTCCTCCGTGCAATATGATCTCATCTCATCTCATCTCTCATCTCATCTCTCATCTCATCTCTCAACTAATCTCTCATCGCATCTCTCATCTCTGATCTAATCTCTCATCTCATCTCTCATCTCATCTCTCATCTCATCTCTCATCTTATCTCTCATCTCATCTCTCATCTCATCTCTCATCTCATCTCTCATCTCATCTTTCATCTCATCTCTCATCTCGTCTCTCATCGCATCTCTCATCTCGTCTCTCATCTCATCTCTCATCTCATCTCTCATCTCATCTTTCATCTCATCTCATCATCTCATCTCTCATCTCATCTCTCATTTCTCATCTCATCTCTCATGCTCTCTCCACTCTCATCTCATCTCTCATCTCATCTTATCTCATATCTCATCTCATCTCTCATCGCATCTCATCATCTCATCTCATCTCATCTCATCTTGTACCTTGCGGTGTCGAGGTGAAGCATAAACAGCGGAGAGTGCCTGCTTATGGGCTTCATGTATCGATATTCCCATGGACTCTGTTATTCCCTGCGTCCATCGTTTACGTGGTCGGCCTCTTCCTCTGCTTCCCTCTGGTCTGTACATCATTGCTTGCTGTGGTATACTGTTAGTTAGTAACCTAGTTACATGGCCAAACCATTCAGACCTACACAATGGGGTGATCTAGCACTTCAAAGACTCATAACAGGTTCCTGCTTTAGGGATCATGCCCCGCCCTGTTGCGAAGAACGACGCGTCCTTGCCAGCAAATGTAGCCGTTGGATTGATTCGGGACGTTTCTGATAGCCTCTGTTTTGCAGAATCCAAGGCTATTGAGCGATTCAGGCAACCTTTGTATATATGTAAACGCCCCTTGTCACACCATGACGCCTATTGATTATATATCGAGTTAGTATTCGTCTAGGCCGAAGAACTTTCTGCAGGGTTAATATATCATACGGAGTAAATAGATGAGTCATATTTTGGCTGAACAGAAGCAATTGTTATCTCGACGGTAATCACACTATTGCTTTCTGAACGACCGACGCTCATACTGTTGTGTGAAAACCAACACCAAGCGGTGTGCTTCTAAATTGTCTGCAGCTGTGATTCGAACGCGGGATTGCGAATCGCATTCGTAATCCCTTTACCACAGCGCGGGTATTGGCAAACTACTGAACGTAAACTTGCGTAAACATCTTCACATGCTGGGGTTGTCTGGGAGTGGGAGGATATGCGCTTGCGCTTAAATTTCCGGTCCGCTGCCGGTGGAGTAGCGTGTTCAGCCCCTACAAGGTCATTTGGATTTCATTGTTGACTTCTCGTTCTGAAAGCAGTGGTAAACTACTGAACGAACGAACTTTATTTTCGAAGGGTGAAAAATTGGGCACCCAGGCCCGTTTACATTCAGCCCTTCCAATCACTCAACGTTTGTACATAAATGATCTATTGTGCATGTTACATTCACATAGAAACAGAAAAAACACGTTGTCACATGTTGTTAACATAAACAATGCATATTACCATGTTATGGGACAGGAAGACATACGCACACACACACGCACGGACGCACGCACACGCTGACACACACACACACACACATCACATTCACACACTCACAGACACGCACATATGTATAAACACATACACCTACATACATACATCAATTAATGTATACCTGTACAAACTGTTGGTTTGTCGAGACTTCTGTCTTTTCCACTTTTCACACGGGGCAGTGAGGAACATTTTGTGTGATTTTCACTGGCACATGAACGGAGCATTATGGGGCGACCCTTTGCCGTGAAGTTGGAACAGCGACTAACTAACTAACTAACTAATACATCATTTACACGCACTCTCACAGTTATGCACCCACTCAATAACACAAGAATACACTCTCTCGCATACACACAAGCTCACTCACACTCAGGGAACGTATAATTCGTATAAAATTAATCAACCTGGGAGATTGGGGTTGCTCGCAACCTCCTGCACACGACATACCACGTTTAAGTCTAGAAGCGATAATGTGTTAATTGAGGTGACTGTGAGGCAGCTGTCAGTTGTTTGTTGGAGTCAACTGTACTTGTCTGCGTCACGCTGCGCTGGAGTCAAGTCAACTGAGCTTGTCGATGTGATGCTGCGCTGTTGGAGTCAAGTCAGCTGTGCTCGTCTGTGTGACGCTGTGCTGTTGAGGTCAACAGTGCTTGTCTGTGTGACACTGCGCTCTTTGAGTCAACTATACTTGTCTGTGTGACATTGCGATGTTGGAGTCAACTTTACATGTCTGTGTGACGTTGTGATGTTAGAGTCAGGTCAACTGTACTTGTCTGTGCGACACTGTGCTGAGTCAACTGTACTTGTCTGTGAAACGTTGTGATGTTGGAGTCAACTGTACTTGTCTGTGTGACGCTGCACTATTGGAGTCAACTGTACTTGCCTGTGTGACGATGTGCTATTGAACTCAACTGTACTTGTCTGTGTAACGATGTGCTGTTGAAGTCAACTGTACTTCTCTGTGTGTCGCTGTGCTGTTGTAGGCATGTCAACTGCACTTGTCTGTGTGACGCTGCGCTGTTGGCGTCAACTGTACTTGCCTGTGTGACATTGTGATGTTGGAGTCAAGTCAGTTGTGCTTGTCTGTGTGACGCTGTTCTGTTGGAGTCAAGTCAACTCTACTTATCTGTCTGACGCTGTGCTGTTGGAGTCAACTGTACTTTTCTGTGTGACGCTGTGCTGTTGGAGTCAAGTCAGTTCTACTTATCTGTCTGACGCTGTGCTCTTGGAGTCACCTGTACTTGTCTGTGTGACATTGTGATGTTGGAGCCAAGTCATCTGCGCTTGTCTGTGTGACGCTGTGCTGAGTCAACTGTACTTGTATGTGTGATTTTGCGATGTTGGAGTCAACTGTTTTTGTCTGTGTGATGTTGTGATGTTGGAGTCAAGTCAACTGTACTTGTCTGTGTGACGCTGTGCTATTAGAGTCAACTGTACTTGTCTGTGTGACGTTGTGATGTTGGAGTCAAGTCAACTGTACTTGTCTGTGTAACGATGTGCTGTTGAAGTCAACTGTACTTCTCTGTGTGTCGCTGTGCTGTAGTAGGCATGTCAACTGCACTTGTCTGTGTGACGCTGCGCTGTTGGCGTCAACTGTACTTGCCTGTGTGACATTGTGATGTTGGAGTCAAGTCAGTTGTGCTTGTCTGTGTGACGCTGTTCTGTTGGAGTCAAGTCAACTCTACTTATCTGTCTGACGCTGTGCTGTTGGAGTCAACTTTACTTTTCTGTGTGACGCTGTGCTGTTGGAGTCAAGTCAGTTCTACTTATCTGTCTGACGCTGTGCTCTTGGAGTCACCTGTACTTGTCTGTGTGACATTGTGATGTTGGAGCCAAGTCATCTGCGCTTGTCTGTGTGACGCTGTGCTGAGTCAACTGTACTTGTATGTGTGATTTTGCGATGTTGGAGTCAACTGTTTTTGTCTGTGTGATGTTGTGATGTTGGAGTCAAGTCAACTGTACTTGTCTGTGTGACGCTGTGCTATTAGAGTCAACTGTACTTGTCTGTGTGACGTTGTGATGTTGGAGTCAAGTCAACTGTACTTGTCTGTGTGACGTTGTGATGTTGGAGTTGGAGTCAACTGTGCTTGTTTGTGTGACATTGTGATGTTGGAGTCAAGTCAACTGTACTTGTCTGTGTGACGTTGTCCTGTTGGAGTCAACTATACTTGTCTGTGTGACGCTGTGCTTTTGGAATTGGGGTCAATTATGCTTGTCTGTGTGACGTTGTGATGTTGGAGTCAACTGTACTTGTCTGTGTGACGATGTGATGTTGGAGTCAAGTCAACTGTGTTTGTCTGTGTGACGCTGTGCTTTTGGAGTCAAGTCAACTGTACTTGTCTGTGTGACGCTGTACTGTTGGAGTTGGAGTCAACTGTACTTGTGTGTGTGACGCTGTGCTGTTGGGGTCAAGTTAACTGTATTTGTCTGTATTGTTTTGAGGTATCGTATTTTAAATCTGAAATATTCGTATATTGTTCATGTGCATGGTGTTTGTAATGTCTTACTATACTTTGTATGTAGAACAAATTTGAAAAATTAAGTACATGGTGTCACCAAAACATGTGCTTCACCGTCCATCGTGAAGCAATATGCAGAAAATGGCTGTCGTCTGCTGGAGTAATTCTTTGCATTTCAAACAGAATGGTGTTATAAATGAAAGTCATAAATTTTTTGGGGGTTGAACAAGTGTTTTGAAATGGCAATCTATACACACTGATGGTTGTTCAAAGATTTATAGCAAATTTCCTTATAAACAACAGACACGTTGCAGAAGGTATTTGACAATATATTAGACGTGTACATTCATGTACCTGTGGTGGACATTTCGAACACCTGCTATAATGAATACTTCATTGATACTTTCCAGCCTCCCCAAATCAGTATTGTAACTAATGTAATGAGTTTTTAGCACATGTTTTGATGACATCATGTACTTCATCTTTCAAATTTGTTCTACATACAAAGTGTAGTGGGGCTTCACAAACACCCAGTATAAGAAAGTTGTTTCTTTGAGAATGTTAAATTGGTACTAATCTTCTCTGTTTTACTAACCCGTTTGTAGTTTTGAAATTTAGGCGGACAACGTCTTATGTTGCCTTCTATTTTCTAGAAAATACTGGAGGGCAATATCTACGGCAAGAGAAAAGAGGGCGGTCTAGGAATAACATCCCACAAGCGTGCAAGGATGTTGCAGCATAGGATTATGCAGAAAGAACATTCTGGATGGCAAGATCTATGACAAGATCTACGGCAAGAGAAAAGAGGACGGTCTAGGGAGAACCATCACACATGCATGCAGGGACATTGGGGCCCAGGATTATGCGAGTCGCTAAGATTAGGAGACAATGGATGGTCACTGTCATATGACTTTAATATCAGTCTTAGGACAGTTATCTGTTGGAGTGTCATCCTGACACTGCGGACATGTCCATTGGTGCTCAGATCCTCCCAACATATGCATCAGAGTCCGGCGATTAAGAGTGCCAGTTCTGTGTTGGTTAACAAGACAGAAACAGCATATCTGCTTACAGGACCTTGCATGTTTGGCTGTGTAATTTCTAGGAAAGTTTTCGTTGAGTAATTTATCATTGTCGGTCTCCCTGGCAAAGGATTTAGGGACGCTGCTCGTAATTCCGTATACTCACGTATGAAATACAGCTACGCGAGATTTGACAGCGGATCGCGTCGCGTTGGTTTCTTACGGAAAGTTATGTGAGCCGGCGTTCAGAAAGTATTGGCAAACTACTGAACGTAAAACTTGCCAAGGCATCAGCAGCAGCTGAAAAATGCTGGTGTTGACTGCAATGTCCTGTAAATAGGACATGCAAAAATAAAAATAAATAATAATTTGTCATAGCTCTGTGAACTACCGAAGCTTAAACAGTTGTGAAATTCAACTCAAGACGGACTTCTTGTCTCAGGACTGTTTGGCCTAATAAATGAAATGAAACTAAAATCATTGTTTATATTCATGGTGCTCAGATCCTTCTCTCTTCTCCGCCCGACCATATGCATCAGCGTCCGGTGGCTAATGATGCCGGTTCTGTGTTGGTTGACGAGAACCCTCATTTAAGAACAGTTACGTTAGTGTATGCTTTTACAAGACCTCGCTCAGTAGTTTGTCATTACACTCTGAACTATTACAGCTCACACCACAGTGCAAATCGACGCGAGGCGGTCCTTTTTTTTAGAGCAGTTTAACCTAATAAATGAAATGAAACCTGAATCAATGTTTAAATTCATGGCACCAGCGGCAGTTATTTGGATCTTTGTTGGCACTAGCTATGAATCTGAGGGAAATTGTTGGGAATTGTCTTTGTCTTGGTGTAGCCTGAAGTCACAGACGTGTCACACGTTTCTCGTAACGATACTTCTCTGGCGGGACCGACCTTTTTCCACTTTAAGCGGAATGCTTGGGGCGTGTGGATTTCCACTCCTTTCAGATAAGTGCACTGCGCACAATATTTTGTCAATAGCATCTAGATCAATATAAGCTGCATTGAGTTGAGTCAAGAACCCGCAGCACAACACTCGAGACATTCCCATACGGGTTCGGTCCCCATCTGCAACAGCCAACTAAAAGTCCTATTATTAACAAAACCAGTTGCTATCTGATTATGTGCCAGTCTTGCCTTTCTGCCGCTCTACTTTTCCTGTGCTGTCTTTTATCTTCCGGCCACACCTTGATCCGAATATAGGTGTGCTTATCAGAGTTGCCAGATAACTGTGATCAAATAAAGCCAAGTCATGAAATAAAAATCCCCCCCCCCCCAAAAAAAAAAAAAAAAAAAACCAAGCATTGCCCAATAAATATATATATATTACATTACATGAAAACCTCTTCTTCAGATAAGTATTTCTCTTCAATGTTGGGAGATTCAGTACAGAATTCCTTAGAATATACAATTTCAAACCTAGAAAACTAGTAGTAATTTCATTTCTTTTATCGCTGAGGTATCTAACTAAAATGCACACATACTTTTGGGTCGAGACATCAGTGGACTCATCAATGATGAGTGCATACTTCTTGTTTTGCAGATCTAGAGTTAGATCAGATTTTAAAGATGGTGAAATAACATTTCTTATTAGTGATATGCACTTCGTTCGGTGCAATTTTATCTGACCAAGAGTGCTGCCACATCCCTGGGCTACCATTACTTCACCTAAGTGATCATTGGTGAGTATGGCACTATGGCAGGCCATGCTAACAGCAATTTGTAACACTGCTAATTTGACTTTATCATCAATTTTCTTACTTGTTTTCATCAAGGAAAGTGTTTTTTGTGAAGAAGATGGCGCTATCCGCTTGTGTTTTTCTGTCGTTTGATGAGTTGCGAAATTTGAAAGTCTTGGAACAATATTACACCGGCACAATTTGCAATATGCCGATTCAGAACTATCAGTGGATTTCTTGAGCCACACAAATGTCGTTTCCCATTGATCATTATATTTCCGATTAGTGTCATAAGATGGTTTCCACTTTGGCATGATAATGGGCTCAATAATGAGAAATACTTGCCATGAAGATATAATGAATTTGAAACTTAACTGAACAGTAAGGTGTCTGAGCAGTGCGTGAGTGCGCATAGAACGCAATATACGATACTGGAGATATACCTTCTGAATTATGTAATTCTATATTTATTGCAATCCCGAAGAAATCAAGAGCCTTGGAATGCGATCAACATCGAACAATTAGTATAATGAGCCACATCACGAAGATTCTGCTGAGAATTATCATGCAAAGAGTTAGGAAGAAAATACAACCCGCAATAGCAGAAGAAAAATGTTGGTTTGTAGAAGGCACAGTAAATGCTGTGCATATACTGAGAACAGTAATTGAACGTTCTATAGAAGTAAACAAAGATCTATACCTTTGCTTTATTGACAACACAAAGGCTTTCGATAGAGTGAGACATGTCGACATGATAAGGATGCTTGAAGATCTACACATTTATGGAAAAGATCTTAGACTTGTAAAAATCATACATTGGAAACAACAAGCTGCCATCAGAGCTGATAACGATGTAGGTCAATATCAGCCTATTAAAAGAGGCGTGAGACAGGGATGTGTAATGTCTCCAGATATTTTTTCCCTGTACAGTGAAAATATTTTCAGAAATTTAAAAGATATGGAAAGAATCAACACTGGGGGACGATACATCAATAACATTAGATATGCAGATGATACAGTTTTGATTGCAGACAATGAATAGGACCTGCAAAATTTAGTAGATGCGGTTGTTGCACACAGTGAACAACTAGGGTTAGAACTGAATATTAAGAAGACACAGATTATTGTCTTCACTGAGAAGAAGAAAATACCACAATGTGATATACGAGTAAATGGGCATATTCTTAAGCAGGTGAATCGATACAGTTATCTCGGCACAGTCATAAAATCTGATGGGAGATGCCTTGAAGAGATTAGAACAAGAATTACCATTGCCAAATTAGCCTTTTGCAAGATGATAAACATACTGACCACTAAAAAGATATCAATTGAAACCAGAAAAAGATTGTTGAAGTGCAACATAGAACCTATACTTTTGCATAGATGTGAAGCGTGGACAATACGTAGCCAAGCTGAAAAACAGCTGATGGCCGTGGAAATGTGGTTTCGGAGGAATATGCAAAGAATACCATGGACAGACAGAAAAACCAATGAACAAGTTCTTCAAGAAACAAATGAAGATCGTACACTGATTAGAGTCATTTGACGTAGAGGTTCCAAATGTTGCTGTATGTAGCCGGGGGGCAGTGTTGGTATGAGCGCCCAACATTGCTTAAATACCCCAATGGCTCGTGAATACATAACCTCTGCAGCAAAAGTCCAACTCCTGGCCTTCACGTGGCGGAACTGTTTTAACTAACAGGAGAAGGGGCGTCGGCGAGTTTCTGGCGCCGAAAAATAACCAGTATGCTCTATATGTGTATGCACGTACATGCATGCGCAGACACGTGTGTGCGCGCGTACACATCTAAACTCGAATGAGACCACAGTCTGCTCTAGCAAAGGAAAGGTGCTGAAGACGGAGGCAACCAGCCAGGAGGCGCACCACAGAAATCATGATGCCACGCAATTACGCAAAATGGAATATGTCGACTACTGCTAAATGTTATGGTGCTCGCCCTGCTTTGGACCCCCAGGCAGGTGCAGTGCCGGGCCCTATGTCTCGAAAGGGTACAACCACAACTACTGGAGGTCCCTCTCAGATGTCCTGTGGAGCCAGGAGACCTGAGATTAGAACGGCTGGCCATACTAAACAAAGACTTCAAATAATGCACTGTAATGCGGAGTTAGTCAGCAACAAAAGTAGAATTAGAAAACATCTTGGACCAAGAAAAAGTATGCGTCTTTTGCTTGCAAGAAACTCACCTCAACGAAAATATAGCCTTCAAAATCAGAGACTTACCGATCTGACCGAAAGGACAGAAGAAAAGGTGGGATACTGACCCTTGTAAAAAATAACATCACTGCTTCCCAAATCGAAGTCTACATGGAAGGGGCTGAGTATCAGACACTTAAACTTAAGACAGGCAATACAGACCTACATCTGATCAATTACTACTGTCCAAGTGACCTCCCACAAGCACTGGACACACTACCATTAAAAGAAAAAATGATTGTGTGTGGCGATTTCAACAGCCACTCACAGAGCTGGGGCTATGATCACATGGACCAGAGAGGAGAGAGACTGGAAGACTAGCAGGATGAGAATAGATTCATCTTGATAAACAAGCCGTCCAACCCTCATACTTTCTACTCGAGATCATGGCACACTACAACTACACCTGACCTGGCTTTTCATTCACCAGACCTGGAGTGGAACATTACACGAATTGTTGGGAAACAACTAGGTGGCAGTGACCATCGACCAGTCTTTCTAACTGTAGAAAATGAGCTTGTAAGTTAATGCAGCACCCTCTCGAGGTGGAACTACAAGAAAGCCCAGACTGGGCAATGCACAAGCAGCGTATCAGCATACTGGTTAGAAACCTGAATACTGAGAAAGACATAAATAAAGTAGTTGAAGAGTTTGGAAAATTCATGCTACAGGCAGCGCTTGAAACAGTACCAAGAGGAGCCCGTAAACAATATAAGCACTACTGGAGTAGTGAACTGGAACAGTTGCATAAAGATGTGGAAGTGTGTAGAAAACAAGCAGAGGCCACACCCAGCCAAGAGCACCACAATAAATTCCAGCACGCAAAAGTCAAATTTGAAAATGCCAAGCTGCAGGCCAGACGGACAAGCTGGCAGGAGAAAACGGAGTCTCTGAACTTTGAAAGAGACACAAGGAAATTGTGGAAGCTAATAAAACAACTTAATGATGAGGGCACAGGGAGAGACTCAAAAATTGTACTACATAAAGATGGAAACATCTTAACAAGAAAGCAAGCAGCTGACCATTTTGCTGACTCATGCGCACAAGATAACAATATCAAAATTAGTCCAGAGAAACAACAAGAGATTCGAGAGAAACGGCAACATACAGGACAGAAGGAGATAGTACATGAGGTTCTGGAGGCACCCATCACAATCTGATGATAGCGGCATGGATAGATCTGAAGAAAGCCTTTGACAAGTCTGGACAGAAGGTCTGATGAAGAAACTGAGAAATTGCAAAGTCAATGGAAGAATGTACAGATGGGTGAAAGCCTAATTGCACAACAGAAGAGCCCGTGTACAGATAGACGGACTCAAGAGCAAGAAAGTACTACTGCGTCACGCTGTTCCCCAGGGCAGAGTCTTGTTCCTGTCACCTATTGTCCCTGAAGTGAGAGGAATCAACAAGCACACTCTTTTAATTCCATATCATCAGCCTTGGAATCTAATTGACCTTTGTCTACACAACCCCTTCAGTCTCTGGATCACTCTCTCTCTCTCTCTCTCTCTCTCTCTCTCTCTCTCTCTCTCTCTCTCTCTTCTTACCACGGGACAATACCCCTTTTCATATTCCTCCAGACCATACGCACACAACTCTGGCTTCTAACAAATGATACAATGATTTAATAAAGAAAAGTGTCAGGTGTGTGCAATTTATGTGTATAGAACGTCTGTAGTATAGTCTATTGTGTATGCGAGATGAGACCAGTTGGTTCAGTATCTTTCATCATAGTGTCCGGCCATACCACATCACAACACAGCAAGTTCAGAGGGACCTCACCAAATGAAGCGTCTCTCCGGCCAGGAGTCGACTTCTTCCCGTTGATCGTGGATAGTCTGGATGCCTGGTTACTAATGTTGAATATGTCATAATAAAGTCCATGAATTCGGAATACACAATGTATCTGATACGTCTATAGTGATCCCGTGACCTAGGAACACTTTCACATATCTCACACGATCTCAAAAAACCCTTCTGTCTCGTTGGACAATGTTACTGAATGATTCTCATCACTATTCCACCTCTCTACCTACTACTGTCATAGTCACTGGAGTAGTTTACAGTTCCTTAACATCCGCTGTTTTGGGCACTCAGCCCTTGACAAACTAGTCCTTTCATAATAAACAATCCTGCCTCAGACGAGACTATGATTCCGTGTGGAACGGTGTCCCATTGCAGAGGCCATTCAGTAGAACTGCACTCGGTGTGACTGCGATTGTCCACACCTCTGAGGTGTCCTTCAGTTCTCATATACAGTAGAACCTGTCGAAGAGAGAACACCTGGTGAGAGAAACCTGATTCAGACCTACTATATGTGAGTGTAGGCCGAAGGCCGTACTCAGATATTTATATCTTGATCAACATAGAACTAAACTCTGACATAAGGCAGAGGAGTTCATCACATTGGCCTGAGACGTGATAAGAAAAGGAAAGACTAAAAGAAAGCGAAGAAACCCCAGTAGACACCCTACCGGATGATCCTACCATTGACATTTCCGTTATTCCTCCAACCACCCTCAATCTCACTGAATATCATCCCACGACATTGGTCTTAATCTGCTGAGTTAAACGACATACTACTCAACCTAGTTTAAGCAACGCATCAGCCTGCAGCTGCCGACGCTCCTAGAATAGGTTCCCACACCGCCCCATCACTACGCTCAATTCCAAGTATCTCCCAATTGTGCCTAGTCAATTACCAGCATAGTGTTCCTCATACCTAATCTCTATCTATTTAATACCTTATGTAATCTAGTCCTGTCCAGAATTGAAACCACAAATTGACATTATAGACAAATGTCCGTCGACTTTAATCGACACGGGCCACAGTAGTTTCTTTTCTAAATTGGAACAGGAATAGCTTAACACTCCAGTTCGTTTTAATCCATTTGGCACACTGATTGTAAAATTTTTATCCCGACTGCCGAGAGCTGTGTCCGAATGACGTCACTCACTTGGCCAGAATCCAGATGTCGAGAAACTCTTTCTCTATCATTTTTGGGTCGGGTAAACAATGCACCGACTGGTCCCGCTTTGATCAGTGAAATCCTTCCCTTGCACTCAAAGACTTCTGGTCGGCCTTTGATCTGGGAAAACCTTTCCCAGCATCAAATTGTTGTGGCGGCCTAGAGACAGCTGTCTCCGGCAATTTATCATTCTGGAAAGACTGGTCGGCCTTTGATCTGGGAAAACCTTTCCCAGCATCAAATAGTTGTTGCGGTCTAGAGACGGCTGTCTCCGGCAATTTATCGTTCTGGTCGGCGTCTCCATTAATTCCGTGACATAGGCCCCCTCTTAAGAGAGTTTACCGCGTCGACTCTTGTTCACTGGAGGATCGATCCAGATGATCTACAACAACCTACGCATTAAGCGCGTGTTCAGTTTCTGGGAGATGGCTATGCACACCAAATGTTTATGGTCTGCCTGTACCCTCAAATGTATTGCCTCCCCATCAATTAGGCAATCTCACTGACAGCCTATATTCTAGTCATGACAGACACTAGTGTTCGCACATCGCCCCTGTACGTTCGGTCGGCCAACTTCCGACTTGCGTAAGCGACGGCTCACAATACAGAGGGATCGTTCCATCCTGACTGTAACAGTGTCGCCGTACCCGCTTAGTTTCCCAAAGCTTTGCATCCTGGGATCCGCGGTATCATCCTCGATGGACAGAATCGTCTTCCCCAAAACCCCTGGATTTTTTCTTCCAGGACCATCTCGGTCGATATTGGATCTGATCAGCCAATCGTCGGTCGGAGTCTCGGGTATCTCGCCCCGTTCCCGACGTTACCCACCTCTTCTGAACTGGGCTGCTAGCGAATTTCTCACCATGGGCCTCTCCCTGACGTGTGATTTCCCCCTATCTTCGGCTGGAAAATCGGACCTACCCCGTACGTTTCCATAGACCCTCCTATGTAGTACTTGGGATCGCTGGTCTCCATCTGGATCCGTAACCCTTTTCACAATGGCTGCCATCACCATAAGGTTAGAAGATTTGTCATCGGATCTCTCCTCATATTTCTGAAGGAGATGCCTAGGGAGATTTTTCAGTTCTCCCCCGATCCGGGTGTCGTAAGTGGTCTTGGACACAACCTTTACCACAGGATAAGGTCCTTGCCATCCTGCTTGGAGTATATTGGTCACTGCTAGACCCCACACTACCACTTTGTTTCCTACCTTAAGAGCTACTTTACTAATCGTTCGATTTTTGGGTGGTGCCTTCTGGCACTCTGGACAAGACTTAACTAACCGGCGTACATCACCGGTTTCCTGGCCAGCAATAATGGCAGAAAATCTGCTGCAGCGTCTCTCTGACACCCATATGTCTATTCCCGGATATCTGACCTCCGGATATGGTGTGCCCGCTTTGAAGAATGTGGGGACGGTGGGCCTCTGAGACCACCAACTGATCGTTCAGTTTGTCTCCCCTTCTGGCTCTCCAGTAGAGCAGCCTATTCCTCAGAAATTACTGCCCCCGTTTTGGTGGGTCAGCACTTCTTTGCAGCTTCTTCTAGCAAGGACGCAACGTTGTGTTCTTCCTCTGGGCAGTATGCAATTCCCCTGACACGGAGTTCGTGCTTAGAGTGTCTGTCTCTTCTTTCTTCCCTTGGGATCCAGTGGCTACTGCTCCCAGGTGGGCGGGTTGTTTGGGCACCCCCAGGAACACATATTTAGTACCAAGGATCACGGGAAATAGGGGATCAGATAATACAGCTGCTGGAATGATGCCCGTGACGTACCTGGACTTAATCTCCACCTTGACGATTGGCAACGTCATGGCAACAGCACTCCTCATTGCAGGCTGTATCTCAATGGTCTCCCCTGTGAGTTGGTCTGGGCGTACCAGGCTGGTATCATTAACGGCTTCCCCGTCTAGGCCAGTGTCATAGAGACAGTTAACCTGCTGGCCGTTGACTTCGATCAGTTCGACCACAGGTGGCCTCTCTTGGTCCAGAGTTCCCGCGACGACCTCGACTTTTTCGGTGCAACCGCCCTGGGAGCCACGAGGCAGGCCGCGAAGTGAGAGCTTTTCATTGTCTATTTGCAGTCTTTTGTGTTGTGTGGGGTGACTTGCAGATCGAACACCACCTCTCAGACCACTGTCGTTTCCGTGGAGAGTTGGGTGGGCTCTGTCTCCCATCCTTCGTCTTCTTTGGACTCTTCTCTGAAGTGTTTGCATAAGGTTCCACTTTCTTAGTTTCCGAGCTTTTGTATTTCTTTCGGTCATGTTTCTCCTGACCTTTGATGATTGGTGTACAGCTGCCCCATGGACTTCAACGAATCTTTCCGCCAACTTATTCACGACATCAATCCGTTCCGCCCCTTGTTCTCCCAAGAATGTCTTTAGAGGTTTCGACATTTGCCAGCGCATCTGGTCGACTATCATGAGCTCCTCCAGACTCTCATAGTCATGTGTGAACCAAGTCAAATCCATCCATTTATGGAGGTAGGATTTCAGACGCATACTGTAGGCGGCGAATAACTCCCCCGGCTCTCGTTTCGCTGATCGAAACTTCTTCCAATAAGTGTGTGACGTAACCTCATAGTGTTTAAGTAAAGTTGTTTTCAACTCGTCGTAGTTGTTCTCGTGTCCTGGCGGCAGGCGGGAGTAAACCTCGTAACCCGTTCCGCGTAATCCATGGGACAATTTAAGATTCCATTTGTCTCGATTTAGACCCATAGCAACAGACATTGTTTCGAAGCTTTGTAAGTATTGGTCTCTTTTTTATTTGTCTTCCTCATAGACAGCCAAAGGAAACTTCATGGCATGGTAACTATGTCCATTCATGGTGGGTGAAGCATGGGGAGAGGATCCTCCTACTGCCCCGTCAGTATCTCCCTTAGATTGTGCCTTGAGCTCAAGTTCCCCCATTCGGTACTCGTGCTCTCATTTCTGAGCTTCTTGCTCTGCCTCCTATCTCTTAGCAGCTTGCTCAGCTTCAAGTCTCTTAGCAGCTTGCCCAGATTCGAGTCTCTTAGCAGCTTGCTCAGCTTCATGTTCCAACTTTTTAGTGCCTTGCTCAGCCTCTATTCTTTTGGTCTCCAACTCCATCTTTTTTAGCTCCAACTCGGCCTTTCGATCTTCTCTTTACGCTTGACGGAAATCTCTTTCCACCCCTTGTATAACTCTGATAGTGCAGGACACGACAAGCCCATTCCTTCACCCCTTGTCCTCAGTTCTGCCATATCTAGTTTGGGAGTGGCCAGAGAAGGTGAGTCAGCAGGTTGAGTGTAAAGTCCCCAAAGCAATATATAGATCCTCAATATTTAAAACTAATCTATATATGACACCACACAGTACACCACAGAACAATCTTTCAATGATCAGAGTAGAGTTAGGACCAAAGACCTATGTAGACTTGTAAAGTGTGAACAGGGATTATATGTGTCTTAACACCTATCAATATTCACCCTAGCTGGATCCTTACCATTCCGGCCTTACCCTCATTAATGTAATGTCACCATCGTTAATGTAATTTTATCATCATTAATATAATGTCACCATCCCGGGCGATCCCCCATTAATGTCACTTGTTGTCCCTGGGGTCAGAGGAATCAACAAGCACACTCTTTTAATTCTATATCATCAGAATTGGAATCTAATTAACCTTTGTCTACACAACCCCTTCAGTCTTTGGATCACTATCTCTCTCTCTTCTTACCACGGGACAATACCCCTCTTCATATTCCTCAAGAACATACCCACAAAACTCTGGCTTCTAACAAATGATACAATGATTTAATAAAGAAAAGTGTCAGGTGTGTGCATCGTATGTGTATAGAACGTCTGTAGTATAGTCTATTGTTTATGCGAGATGAGACCAGTTGGTTCAGGATCTTTCATCATAGTGTCCGGCCATACCACATCACAAAACAGCAAGTTCAGAGGGACCTCACCAAATGAAGCGTCTCTCCGGCCAGGGGTCGACTTCTTCTCGTTGATCGTGGATAGTCTGGATGCCTGGTTACTAATGTTGAATATGGCATAATAAAGTCCATGAATTCGGAACACACAATGTATCTGATACGTCTATAGTGATCCCGTGACCTAGGAACACTTTCACATATCTCACACGATCTCAAAAAACCCTTCTGTCTCGTTGGACAATGTTATTGAATGATTCTCATCACTATTCCACCTCTCTACCTACTACTGTCATAGTCACTGGAGGTGTTTACAATTCCTTAAAATCCGCTGTTTTGGGCACTCAGACCTTGACAAACTAGTCCTTTCATAATAAACAATCCTGCCTCAAACGAGACTATGATTCCGTGTGGAACGGTGTCCCATTGCAGAGGCCATTCAGCAGAACTGCACTCGGTGTGACTGCGATTGTCCACACCTCTGAGTTGTCCTTCAGTTCTCATATACGGTAGAACCTGTCGAAGAGAGAACACCCGGTGAGAGAAACCCGATTCAGATCTACTATATGTGAGTGTAGGCCGAAGGCCGTACACAGATATTTATATCTTGATCAACATAGAACTAAACTCTGGCATAAGGCAGAGGAGTTCATCACATTGGCCTGAGACGTGGTAAGAAAAGGAAAGATTAAAGGAAAGCGAAAAAAACCCAGTAGACACCCTACCGGAAGATCCTACCATTGACATTTCCGTTATTCCTCCAAACACCCTCAATCTCACTGAATATCATCCCACGACATTGGTCTTAACCTGCTGAGTTAAACGATATACCACTCAACCTAGTTTAAGCAACGCATCAGCCTGCAGCTGTCGACGCTCCTAGAATAGGTTCCCACAATGCCCCATCACTATGCTCAATTCCAAGTATCTCCAAATTGTGCCTAGTCATTTACAATCCTTGTATTCCTCATACCTAATCTTTATCTATTTAATACCTTATGTTATCTAGTCCTGTCCAGAATTGAAACCACAAATTGACATTATAGACAAATGTCCGTCGACTTTAATCGACACGGGACACAGTAGTTTCTTTTCCAAATTGGAACAGGAATAGCTTAACACTCCAGTTCGTTTTAATCCATTTGGCACACTGATTGTAAACTTTTTATCCCGACTGCCGAGAGCTGTGTCTGAATGACGTCACTCACTTGGCCAGAATCCAGATGTCGAGAAACTCTCTTTCTCTCTCATTCGTGGGTCGGGTAAACAATACACCGACTGGTCCCGCTTTGATCAGGGAAATCCTTCTCCTGCACTCAAAGACTTCTGGTCGGCGTTTGATCTGGGAAAACCTTTCCCAGCATCAAATAGTTGTGGCGGCCTAGAGACGGCTGTCTCCGGCAATTTATCATTCTGGTCGGCGTCTCCAGTAATTCCGTGACAGTCCCCCACACTTTTTCTAATCTTCATCAATGATCTTGTTGCTAATCTACCGCATGGAATAAAAGCGGCAATGTACGCCGACGACCTGGTTCTATGGAGTACAAATGAACATGCATCAGTGATCACCAGATTGCTACAAAGAGCTGTAGATACATTTGTTGCATGGGAAAATGGATGGTGTGTCACCATAAACACTGATAAGTGTAGCACCACTCTAATTACCCTCTCTCCAAAACAAAAGGCAGGGATCATCCAGATAAATGGAACGCCCCTAAGAGAAGATAAAGAACCAACATACCTTGGAGTAACATTTGATGGCTGGCTGACATGGAGAAAGCACATCAACAAAGCAGTAGCAAACGCCAGAAGGAAAATAGCCATCCTGAGAAAGCTAAGTGGAACCACATCGGGAGCCAGTGGGAAAATACTTAACAAAGTTTACCAACAAAGCATACGAACACACCTGGAATACGGGTCAACTGCGTGGTGTTCGGCATTAAAAACCACACTACAAGAGCTGGACAAGGTGCAAAATCAAGCACTTAGAGTCACCACAGGTGGGATGAGATCAACCCCTGTAGTGGAAGTGAAGAAGATGGGGAGGACACAAGCACTAGGAGAGCGCAGGGATACGGAAACGCTAATACAAGCAGAAAAGTACTTCAGCTTGCCAGGCCACCCTATGGAGAACAGATTTGACAACCTAGCTATGGGGCTGTTGAAAAGTAGTAGTTTTATCCACCAGGCCAAACGACTCTGCAGAGAAACCACCGATCTGCCCACAGTTGGTATCCCCCTAACAACTATTCCAGAGCGAACTCCATGGAAAGATGAGCATAGACTATCATTACAAATCCAGACAAAAGTGAGAGGAATATTTGACAAGGAAGTACAGAACAGTGTGCAGCGCAGAACAGCCACTCTCAGCTTCCTTGATGAAGAATACCCACAGGACCTCTGGATCAGAGTCTACACAGATGGGTCAGCACAAAATGCTGTTTGAAATGGAGGAGCGGGAGTGTACATAGAATACCCAAATAATACTAGGGACACAGCCAGAGTACCGACAGGAAAGTACTGCCGTAACTATAATGCTGAAATTGAGGCAATCAAGATAGCAACAGAGGAATTACTAAATACCAGTCGTGGTACACAACCTGTGGTGCTATTGATAGATGCAAAATCAGTACTCGAGGCGCTCCTGTCTGGGAAATTGCCAGTACTAAGAACAGTCCTTTCTGAACTTAGCAGTCAGCATAAGGTCATCATACATTGGCACCATCCCACTGTAGAGTACCCGAAAACGACAGAGCTGATCAATTGGCTAAGGAAGGAGCCAAAGAAGAACAGGCTGATGTGCGCGTTACATACCACCAAAAGAAAAGAATGATCAGATCAGTCAGAAAGCCACCAAAACCTGCTCAAGATGATTACCACATTATTGACAGACCAGAACAAGTCATTGTTCCGAACAGGACACAATAGATTACGCAACCACATGTATACAAAATTCAAGATTGGTGAATCAGCTATGTGCACATGTGGATTGTCGTCGCAGACAGCAGAGCACATACTCCAAGACTGCCCAAAGTAAAACATCTAGGCAAACCTTCTGGCCTAGAGAGACGACAGTGGAATATAAGCTCTATGGACCGCTGTGTGAACTAAAAAGACAGTTAAATTCATACAAGAGACAACATGTAGTTATAGACATATTTCAAACGAACGAAATAAGAAGAAGAAGAATTAGACGTAGACAGTCAACATTTTTGGGCATGTTATGAGAAGAAATGACATGGAGAACTTGGTGACAACTGACAAGATCGAAGGGAAGAGAGCAAGGGGGAGATCGGGAAGTAAATACCTGGATGGCTTGGCCACGTGGCATGGTCGAAATAGGAACACGGAGCTGATCCACGACTCTGGTGATTAAGTGAGATGGCAGAACATGACCGCCCACGCTTATCGGCATGGCACATGATGGATGGATGGATGGAGTTGTTACGTTCGTTCTCGAGAATGGACCAAAAGCAGTATAACTAAGCTTATTGTTTTGCATTTGTTTTAGCTAAAAAGTGTAAAACAACATAAAAATTAGCTTGACCAATTAAAAAAAAGAGGCATTTATAGCTAAGTATTATTATGCCATTACATTTTTTAAAGCCAAGAAAAAAGCCAAATCGCCAAACTGATATTTTGACGCCAGATTTATCAGATTTGGCGTTAAAAAGCCAATCTGGCAACCCTGGTGCTTATGCGTGTTCCTTAAGACACTCTTATTAGTTCTCATGGTTACATCTGTGGAGGAGGTAGTAAAATGGTAAGAGACATAGTTCTGTTACAACAGTGGTTCTCAACCGGTGGGGAATTCCCCCCCTGGGGGGAATTTCAGGGTTTCTAAGGGGGGGGGGGGGGGGGGGGGAAATGACGACCATTTCAAGATCGTGTTAATACAAGAACCGATTACTTGACATAGTTTTTCCCTTCATACTTTACAGTTATGTATGTCTCGTCCTTTTAAATTCATTTTATAAAGTAAGTAGACCCACAAATCATGTTTTATGTGGATGTCTAGACTTGTTTTAGTATATGCTATTACATTTGCCTTCCACTTTTACGTATACTGTGTAGGGGTGAGGGGATTTTTAGATAGGAAATATGAAAGGGGGGAATGACGTTCTGAAAATACGGTGAAGGGGGGAACGGGCCAAATTTTTGATAGGAAAGGGGGGGGGGGGGAATGGCGTTCTGAAAATATGGTGAAGGGGGGAATGGGCCAAAAAAGGTTGAGAACCACTGTGTTACAACTACGCAGAGTTCACCAAACCTGGGATTTTGCAATAGAAATCTTAACAGTACCCGTTAGTGACATACTATAAAGGTTAGCTTACATATTTCCCCCACTTGAAATACTTTGATGGTTTGCCTACAGTGAGTTGTGCCATATGTTTAAGAAAGGATAACATCTGTCAAGGTTGGCTTGTAATCTATTCTAACATATTGTGAGATTTTCTGTCTCTTTTAAAATCGTGTGGGGTTGTCTGTCTTCTGTTTCAACATCATGTGGGTATGTCTGTTTGTTTCAACATCTTGTGAGATTGTCTGACTGTTTCAACATCTTGTGAGATTGTCTGTCTGCTTCAACATCTTGTGAGATTGTCTGACTGTTTCAACATCTTGTGAGATTGCCTGACTGTTTCAACATCTTGTGAGATTGTCTGTCTTCTGTTTCAACATCTTGTGAGATTGTCTGTCTTCTGTTTCAACATCTTGTGAGTTTGTCTATCTTCTGTTTCAACATCTAGTGAGATTGTCTGTCTTCTGATTAAACATCTTGTGAGATTGTCTGTCTTCTGTTTCAACATCTAGTGAGATTTTCTGTCTTCTATTTCAACATCTAGTGAGATTGTCTGTCTTCTGTTTCAAAATTTTGTGAGATTGTCTCTATGTTTCATCATCTTGTGAGATTGTCTGTCTTCTGTTTCAACATCTTGTGAGATTGTCTGTCTTCTGTTTCAACATCTTGTGAGATTGTCTACCTGCTGTTTCAACATCTTGTGAGATTGTCTGTCTTCTGTTTCAACATCTTGTGAGATTGTCTGTCTTCTGTTTCAACATCTTGTGAGATTGTCTGTCTTCTGTTTCAACATCTTGTGAGATTGTCTATCTGCTGTTTCAACATCTTGTGAGATTGTCTATCTGCTGTTTCAACATCTTGTGAGATTGTCTGTCTTCTGTTTCAACATCTTGTGAGATTGTCTGTCTTCTGTTTCAACATCTAGTGAGATTTTCTGTCTTCTATTTCAACATCTAGTGAGATTGTCTGTCTTCTGTTTCAAAATTTTGTGAGATTGTCTCTATGTTTCATCATCTTGTGAGATTGTCTGTCTTCTGTTTCAACATCTAGTGAGATTGTCTGTCTTCTGTTTCAACATCTTGTGAGTTTGTCTGTCTTCTGTTTCAACATCTTGTGAGATTGTCTATCTGCTGTTTCAACATCTAGTGAGATTGTCTGTCTTCTGTTTCAACATCTTGTGAGATTGTCTGTCTTCTGTTTCAACATCTTGTGAGATTGTCTGTCTTCTGTTTCAACATATTTTGAGATTGTCTATCTGCTGTTTCAACATCTTGTGAGATTGTCTGTCTTCTGTTTCAACATCTTGTGAGATTGTCTGTCTTCTGTTTCAACATCTTGTGAGATTGTCTTCTGTTTCAAAATCTTGTAAGATTGGCTGTCATCTGTTTAAGAAAGGAAGACACCTTTTATTATCTTCTGGGATAAATTGCCATCTTTTGCAGAAAAGAACATTCCTTATATTATCGTTTGAGACTGGTTGTCATCAGTTACTGAATGAAAGACAATTCATAATATTTTGTAAGATTAGTTGCTGTCTGTTGCAAAAACGAAGATGATTTACATCTTGTTTAATCTAAGAAAGTTTGTTCAAAGAATAAACCAAACAATCACCAAATACAATTTCTAGTATTCCCAGAGACAATGAAACATAGCGCATATTTACAACGGAAGGTTATCGGTTCAGCAGAAATAAAAGACATTTCATCAACATATAAGCCCCGGTGTAATGGGAAAATAAGCCGGTGTTTTGGAAGGTTCTCTGATGTTGTGTGGACGAGGGATCCGTTGGGTACGGAAATGACAGCTGGATCATTAGGGAGATGCGGATAACAAAAATTGAGGAGAGAGCGTTGTCTAAATTCTGGTGTTGCCGATGAATTCCCAGGCTGTCACGTGCAGAGAAAAGTGGCTGTAGAAAATATTCTCAAATAATGAAGGGGCAAAAACATCAACTCAGCAGCAAAGACGGTGGCTGCCAGAAGAGAACCAAGAACCCTTAAGATGCGCAGAGGAAAGAAAAAAGTAATTTGTATTATTAAATCAGTAATATGCAGCATGCATGTGGTCAGGTATTCCAAATAACAAATGTAATTGAATAGAACAAAGCATGATCTTGTGTGTCTTAAGAACATCAGAAACATAATATAAGTGAAAAGGGGCGAGATCAGATAAAAGCGCTATAGAGGGAGACATCGGAGCTGACGGATGCTGACTTCAGTCAACACAGAACTGATGTGGTCGACCGCTACATGTTAAAGCAGATGCTGAGGGAGATATTCAGGAAGATACTGAGGGAGATACTGGGGGAGATACTGAGGCGGGCAGCCGAGCACTTATGGGCTGAATGGGCGTATGTGAAATGAGGATAATCTGACGATTAACTACTTATATGTCTTAGCCCTTGTGAACTGATGCCACTTGCAGTGCCTCAGCTGGCCTCAAAGTTGACTCTTGTGAACTGATGCCACTTGCAGTGCCTCAGCTGGCCTCAAAGTTGACTCTTGTGAACTGATGCCACTTGCAGTGCCTCAGCTGGCCTCAAAGTTGACTCTTGTGAACTGGTGCCACTTGCAGTGCCTCAGCTGGCCTCAAAGTTGACTCTTGTGAACTGATGCCACTTGCAGTGCCTCAGCTGGCCTCAAAGTTGACTCTTGTGAACTGATGCCACTTGCAGTGCCTCAGCTGGCCTCAAAGTTGACTCTTGTGAACTGATGCCACTTGCAGTGCCTCAGCTGGCCTCAAAGTTGACTCTTGTGAACTGGTGCCACTTGCAGTGCCTCAGCTGGCCTCAAAGTTGACTCTTGTGAACTGGTGCCACTTGCAGTGCCTCAGCTGGCCTCAAAGTTGACTCTTGTGAACTGATGCCACTTGCAGTGCCTCAGCTGGCCCCAAAGTTGACTCTTGTGAACTGGTGCCACTTGCAGTGCCTCAGCTGGCCTCAAAGTTGACTCTTGTGAACTGGTGCTATTCACATTCCCTCAGCTAGCCCAAACGTTAACCAAATTACGCTTGTCAAATGGGAGAAACAGGATTGAGAGCTGTTATGTTATTGCTGCGTCATCATGTGCCCTGTCAACCAGGTTAGACGTTCACGTTTCTTCACTGATCTCGGTTTGTTGTATGTTTGTGGCTCGCTTTGAACGCAAGCTTAGTCCAAACACATACTACTACTTTTAGTGCAGTGGATTGCTTTTTGCGCGTGGATTATCTTTCCCTATTACCAGTGTCCATCAGATGAATCCACTCCGACTTCAGAGGTACTGGTAATTTACGTCCCCAAATCAACGACGATAACTCAACATTTTAGTCCAACTGACCGGTGTAGGGGTTGAATGGATTACTTTGGGATCAGCACCGGAAGTTTAAGAGCCATCACTCCTATCCATTCGGCCACTGTGTCCTCCGATCTCGGTCCTGATATCCCTCCATGCCACCGTCTGTCCGTTGTTTGTCTTTTTGTCCGCCTGAATCGTTTTGGGGGTCTTGATGTCTGTACAAGAGGAAATGACACCCGATGAACTGGCAGTACAAGCTAGAGATATCTTGATAACAGCAGCCAAAGATTTAATTCCATCCAGGACTAAGCAGCATAAGCCATGGATTACACCATGCACGTTAGAATTAATAAAACAAAGAAGAAAACTGAAAAAGGAGGAGAAACCGATAAAAGTAGGATGAAGTATAAATCTCTAACACGAGAAATAAGAAATACACAAGAAAGGACAAAAACCAATATATACACGATTGCTGTATTAAAACAGAGCAATATCATAAGAATGGAAGAAATTACGAAATGTTCAAAGAAATGAAGTTATTGACTAGAAATGTTCAACCTCAATAAAATGTTATATGTGACAAGTTAGTTAGTTAGTCGACAGATCATCCTCATTGCACATCGAACCATTCAGTCCATAAGTGCTCGGATCCTCTCCTCAGCAAATCCCGCAGCGTGTAGCGGCTAACGACACCAGTTCTGTGTTGGTTTATCAATCTTCTTTGGCTTCCTGCATAGTGTTCTTGTTTGGCCACTCTCTTTTAATTTGCTGTTCTCGCAGTCTGGCCATGGTTGTAGATTCACAGTCATCACTTGGTTCTCGCAAAAGTCTTACTTCTCGTAGAGCATTCAGAATGTCAGCCTAGTCCATGGCGCGTCCGCCCTCCACCGTAGCCTCACCTGCGAGCTTGTCAGCCCGCTCATTTCCTTGTACTCCCGCATGTCCTGGCACGAAGATGAAACTAATCTTTGCCAGCCGAGACCGCTCCACACGCAGCAACCATTCTCTTCGGATCGACCCCTCCTCTATCCTCTTGATCATGTTCATTGAGTCGCTAAGGAAACATGCCCTAGAAAATGTCTGTGTCTCGAGCCATGTTATTGCTTTACTTACTGCCATGACATCCATAGTCAGGCTACTTGTGGTCTCAGCAAAAGCACCAGAGTCCTCCTTCACAATTCTCCCTCCGGCCTGAGCCGTAAAGGCCCATGAGCTTCTCACATGTCGGACGACCGACCCGTCTGTGTAAATGACAGCATCACCGTCTAGTTAAATCTCGAAAATCAACGCTTATACTTCCGCCTCCACAGCTGCCGGGATTTCTTGTCTGCATTTTCTGTCTAGTTGGATGCAAACTAAAAAGGATGTGCAGAAATCTGTTGGCACTTGTACCCACTCCTCGCCAGGTTCTAAGTCCTCAAGTGAACACACCTGTTGAAGAATGTCTTCGGCTTGACCCATCCACTGCCGTTCTCTTTTTAACCTGCTGCCCTTCACCTTCATAATTTCACTATGCAGTGGATGTGTGGTTTGCGTTAACTCTGAGGTAGGCGCGTGCTCTGCAGACTTGTTTTCTGTCTTCAATGGTTGGAAAATCAAGAAGGTAGCGCATCGCCCTGCATGCTGTATCTCTTGTACATCCAAGAATAATGCGCATAGCTTCATTCTGTATCCTTTCCATCCTTTCTATCTGCTTACGGCTGAGAGTCAGGATTGCCATTGCATACTCAAAAACAGACATGACCAGTCCTTCGTATAGAAGACATAGATGGGGCTGTTCACAGTTTGCTGCCGCCATCACCCGCATCGCAGCCAAACCCCGCTTGGCCTGTTATCACCTGGTCTATGTGCTCATTATAAGCAAGGCTTCGACAAAATCGTATACCCAGGTAACTCATTGCTTGCGTTCATAATGTATGAAAGAGAGTGATAGAAGGGCAGAATGTTAGACGGGCCTGCGTGCCAATTCTTAACCCTTTGAAAATAAAGTTTGTTCGTTCGTTCTTTCCACCGTCTCTGAACACATATTTAAAATTGGTGTTGGAGTGTTGACAATATGATTATTCAACAAGAACCAAGTCACTGTTGCCTTTGTTGGGTTGACCATTGCCCCAGCTTCATCACACCAAGTACTTATGCGAGTGAGTTCGGTTTGTAGTTCCACAGCAACCTGCTCTCTATCCTTACCCTGACGATACACTAAAACATCATCGGCATATGACAATGTCCTGCCAGGTCCAGTGACCTGCTCACTGGTATTTCTCACTGTGTAGGCGTTGAACAGTACCGGAGATAATGGTGATCCCTGTGGTAGGCCAGGATATATTGTTGTTGGTTCCGACGTCCAACTGCCACATCTAAAAACTGCTTTCCTTTGGAAGAGGGCTGCAGCAATCCAACTAAGGAGGAATGGACTTATTTTCAGTTCAAGAAGCTGAAGCATTAAAAAATCCAATGGTACTCTGTTGTACGCGTCTTCAAGATCAGTCGCTGCCGCGAAGGTTTCAATGCCTGAGTGGAAACCTTCATAGACATCATGGGCAAAAACTGCTGCATTGGTCCTGGTTTCTCGTTTTGGACGGTACCCACCCAGGGTAGGTGGGAAAACACCTTGCCTCTCTAGCTGGCTTGATATTTTCCTGGCAATTAACTTCTCCAGCAGCTTGCCTATTGTATTCTGCATGGTTATAACTCGATATCCCTGAATTCTTGTGTGGTCTTTGCCAGGCTTCGGCAAGGGAATCAAATAGCTGTGTAACCACTCCTCCTTGATGCTAGCACTCCCTATACTGTTGTTGTACATGTCTGCTAGTTCCTTTAGCTCGTTGTCCGGTACACCTATTGATGTCGTTGTATTTTATGCCATCTGGCACTGGAGCGCTGTTTTTTGATCGTCGAAGCACAGCCTTGATTTCTTTCACTGTCACTGTGTCTTCATCCGAAGTGTTCTGGGCCTTGCACCTGTCTGACGTGACCTCCTTGGCAAAATTTCGGCCTCTCATGTCTGCCTGGTTGCTCTGCTCTAGATAGCGTTCAAAGAGGGCTTTGCCCTTGTCCTCGTCAGTCCTCTGCCAGATGAGGTCAGAACCTTGGAAGTCAGAAATGCTCTTATTCTTGACTACCCCGCTCATGCTTTTATGTAGTCGCCAGAACAATTTCAGTGACTTGTCTGTGCTTACTCTTTGACACACCTCTGTCCATTTTTCACTTTTAACCACCTTGACCAGTTTTTTTAAATAGCTTACTTTTGTGTGCATCTCTCTTTCTAAGTGCATGCAGGGACTGTGATGGCCAGCTCTGTTCTTCTTGGCATTTTGCCATCCCCTTACAGCACCACGTTTATCCAACCACGCCTTCTCCACCTCAAGATTCCACCACGGTGGCTGCTCCCAGCTTTTTTCCTGCCCTGAAGCTTTCTGCGCTTGTCACGTCTAATTTTACTCACCACATCTTGCCCTGTACTTTCATATTGGAAAGTCTTGACCGTTAACTTGTGCTGCCTGGTTCTGCCTTCCTCCACCAATATGCTGCAAGGGTGGTGGTCGCTGCCGTGGTGTCCTAGGACACTCCATCTACACACTGTAGTGAGTGAAGGAGAAACCAGCGCCAGATCAATAGCACTGTTCTCATCCCCTTGACGGCTTGCTGTCCTGGTGACACAGCCACTTTTGATACAAACCAGGTCAATGGTTTCAAGTGCAGTCTCGAGCACCTCCCCTTGTGTGTTGGAGGAAATGTTTCCCCATGATCTGCCTTTAGCGTTGAAATCACCACAGAAAATAACATTTCTCTCTTGACCTAATATGTCACTTAAGCACTGCCACTTCTGGGAATCCATACTCGCGTTGCGGGCATAAATATTAATCAGCACGAATGGTAGACTGGATTGAAATCTTACCGCCTGTATTTGTATATCGTCACTGTCCCAACTGGACATGTCTAGCTCTGACGCCACCATGCTGTCGCGAATGAGAATCGCCATTCCCAGATGTCGTCTGTTGTAGAAACATTTGAAGCCGGCAATTCGGAGTTGCTGATCACCCAGTCTCGTCTCCTGTAGCGCTACAATGTCTTTCCTGTAAACCAGATTTTCTAAAACAGGACCCCGTTGTTTTACGCTGGCGCAGTTCCAATACAGAATACGGATATTCATGAGACCCAGTCGGTCACACTTGAGTCTAAAACGTCTTAAACCACCACGCTTACCTTGTCGCTTGCAACCTGCACGGCGCCCACGTTGACTTGTTAGGATGACTGCCAACCGCACGGAGAAAACACGTTGTTCCGCCATGTTGAAAAACCCGAACACCGCAGAAATCACACACGCTGCAAAAAATTCACTCAAGGATTGCTTCGCTCGATGCACGAACTCCGTATCATCCGCGCAGATGTTGAGTAGAAACTCCTGGTTTTACATCCTGGCACACAAACTACACGCAAGAGATGAATAAATCCATCAATGTGATAAGATAGGAAATACCATAACAGATTCTAGACAAATTCTATAAATATGGCAGGAATACTGCAGTGGAATGTATGATATGATTGACTGTGAGGATATGAATGATATACATGAACCAATGACAGCAAAAACAGAACCTGAACCCTCATTAGATGAAATTACATAGGAAATAAAGAACCTGAAGAAAGAATGGTAAATCACCAGGATTTGATGAGATACCAGCTGAACTAATTTAAGCTGGGGTGAGTGGGGGGGGGGGAGGGTGGTGGGGGTGGGGGCGGGGGAAGAAATCGTACAAATCTATCACGCATTATGTAAAAAGATGTGGAAATATGGTATATGGCCAAAAGATTGGAAGAGAACTATCTTCATGGCAACCTGAAATTATGCACCACCTATAGAATTGTTGCCCTGATCAGTCATGCAAGTAAAATTCTATTAAAAATCATAATGGGAAGACTTCGTAAGAAAATGGAAGAAGAGATTAACATGGTTCAAGCTGGATTTAGACAAGGAAGAGGCACAAGAGATCACATACTCAACATGCGTTTAATAATAGAGAAGTGCAGATAATTTAGTGTCAATCTATTCTCATGTTTTGTGGATTATTCAAAGGCATTTGACTTTGTACAATATCAGAAACTGTGGTAAATCATGAGGATTATTTGCTTTCCATCACATATAGTACAACTCATAAAAATGCTCTATCTAGACCAACAAGCAGCGGTTAGAATAGATGGCGAGACATCAGATTGGTTTGACATCAAGCAAGGAGTTCGTCAGGGCTGTGTGCTGTCACCCTATTTGTTTAACCTGTACGCCGAAAATATAATGAGAAATGTCAGAGATGATATACCCAGGGAATATGATGCCCTAAATATCGGTGGTCATGAAATACCAGAGATTCGATATGCTGATGATACAGTATTACTATCCACAACACAGACTGGTATAGAAAACGTAATAACCTCAACCCAAATAAATAGTGAAAATCACAACTTATATCTTAATATAGCAAAAACAAAGATAATGCATACAGATAAAACTACTATGGAGAAAGAAATATATGTTAAGGAGGAAAGATTGGAGGTGGTGGAACATTTCGAATATCTTGGATCATTGATTACCAACAATGGTGACGCAATGAAAGAAATTAAAAAACGACTATCAGTTGTTCTTCAAAGACTAAAACAACTTAATAAATTATGGAGTGGGACAGATAGAACTACAAAAATTAGATTTTTAAGAGCATGCATCTTTCACATTGCAACATACGCCTGTGAGACCTGGACACTTACTAAACAAGCTGAACAGCGCATAAATGCTTTTGAATATAAATATTATAGACGGGTTCTAAGAATATAAATATTATAGACGGGTTCTAAGAATATTTTGGGTAAAGAAAAGAACAAATGCATTCATACTTCAAGTGCTAAATGTTGAAGAGGGTTGGCTATTAAAGACGATAAAACAAATAAAATTGATATATTTTGGTCACTTGAAACGTCATGAAAGTTTGGAGAGAACAATAATGGAGATGTATATGCCTGGGAATAGAGGAAGAGAAAGGCCAAAGAGAAGATGGGTGCAGGATGTGGTGGATAATCTCCAGATGGGCGTATCGACGCGGGACATCTTGCTTGTGAACAAGAAGTTTTCCGGAGGGTTGTTATGGGAGCGAGGTTCTGTAAAGGACATGCTACTGAATGAATGAACCGTCTGTCCATCCCATGATTTCTCTCAATATGCCTCAACCTCTGTTCCCATTGATTTTTGCAGTGGTCACGATGTTTTAAAATGTCCCTCTTCCAAGGAATGCTGGTTTTGTCTCTTTCTTATAGTTGAGTTGAGTTAAGAACTGACATCACTGCATTCAGGACATTCCCATCCTCTCGTTCAACAGCCAGCGAAGAGGATCTTTCTTATTGTTGTATATATTATTCTACTTTCATTAGCCTCATGCGGGCAATCAGTTTTAGTTGCTCTGCAGTCTCGTGTTTTCACAACAAACGTTACAGGAACCACTTCCCTGTAGCTTCCAAGCTCTTCTGAATTTGTTAATTCACCTCCATGATTCACTGCCATACAGCAGGATAGGTTCTCTACAGTTTGGTACTCTCTTTCTGCCCGGCTCCGTGGCGAAGGAGTTACGGACGCAGTTCGTAATTCCGCATATCCCCGTTCGAAACACAGCTGCGGACGATTTGGCAGCAGACTACCCACGTTGGTTTTTATGAAACGGTTTGGGTGCCGGTCGTTCAAAAAGCAATGGCAAACTACTGAACGTATACTTACCGAGGAATCACGAACAACCAAAAACTGCTGGGGTGACTGCTACGTCATGTAAAGGATATGCAACTATCTCTCTTTCTGACATTCCATAATAGTGGATTATTGTCAAAGTTAGTTGTCATGTTTTGAAATCGTGACATTTTCTGCTTGTAATCTAAGACACCCGAATAAAGAATACATAATATGATTTCGAAGCCCGAAGAAAGAAAAGAAAAAAAAAAACATAATACAGACGAACCTTTCTATCGAAATCTGTGTGAAGGGAATAACAAAACAAAACAATTTTAAAAAAAAAACAACAACAACAACTACCCAACGGGATTTGCCTGAAATGTTTTTTAAGTGAGATAAACTATAAATGTTGCCCCGTTTAGCCTTCATTTGAGAATGTAGTTTTCTGTTTGTCTGGATGATTTTTCTCTGGGGATTACAGAAAAACTTCTCCCGCCTGTGGTTGTTGTTGTTGTTGTTTTTATTTAAAGTTGTTTACATATTGACATATTCATATAACATGCCCTTTGCAGACGGTCGCACTCGTCACTGCTAGAAGCATCTTAATGCTGAAGGTGTCTTTATCCTCCTATTTCAGTGTACCAGACATGATGCTGTTTTATGAGACAGAATTCTTCCTTATAGAATTCACTGTTCACATTCTTCTTGCTCCTCGGAATTTTGAGAGAGAGAGAGAGAGAGAGAGAGAGAGAGAGAGAGAGAGAGAAAGAGAGAGAGAAAGAGAGAGAGGGTGGAGTGGGGTGGGGGGGGGGGGGGGGGTTATTAACTTCATTTGGATAAGGTCACAGATTGGGTACGCGGGCCAGTCTTACATTCTGCCCTTCCAACCACATCTCTTTCGCACATCGGTTATCTGATGTGTATGTTCCATTTAAATAGAGAGAGAGAGAGAGAGAGAGAGAGAGAGAGAGAGAGAGAGAGAGAGAGAGAGAGAGAGAGAGAGAGAGAGATAAGAAAGCAAAATTCTTGTGAACAAAAGTGAGCAAATGTAGAGCCCCTAGAGAACATCGAAATACAATGTCAGCCAATGGAAGTCATCAGAAGAAGAAAGTTCCAATATTGTGTTCTCGTGAAAATACCCCATACTCTTATAAAAGTACACACACTCTGTCTGTCTCTGTATTCTCTCACTTTCTCTCTCTCTCTCTCGTCTGTCTCTCCCTCCTTGTGTGTTCCTCTCTCTCTCTCTCTCTCTCTCTCTCTCTCTCTCTCTTACTTTCTCTCTTACTCATATACTCGCAAACACACACGCAGAGAGAGAGAGAGAGAGAGAGAGAGAGAGAGAGAGAGAGAGAGAGAGAGAGACGATCGCTCACTCTCACATACTAATCACACACTCAGACTCTCTCACTTTCGCACTCACACTAACACGCTCCCTCCCCCTCTCTCTCTCTCCTCTCCCCTTTTCTCTGCCCCTTATCCTCCCAACCCCTCTGTCTTTCTTTCTCTTACACGCTCACTAGGACAATTACGACGGGGACAACGGATACAAACAACAGCCAGACATATCGTATATTTTCATGTGTTTCAAGGAAAAATCGGCCTCGAGGTACTGTCTAATCCAATTATCAGCGCCTATACACCGCTGCCCAAGTTCTGGTTTCCTGTAACCATTATTCGGCTATCTGCTTATTAAACACAAAAACTGGAGACGGTTGTTGCATTTATTTTATACAGCGTTGAATTCTGCAAGTTGTTTTGTTCAGGTAGATATGTCTGAGCTGTTCTGGCACATACATAGGATGTCTGGCTGGGCGAGCATACAAGTACACTTATTCTTTGAGGTAGATATATCTGAGCAGTATTGGCACATATTTTAGGATAGCTGGTTGGTCGAGCATACAAGTACACTTATCCCTTGAGGTTAAAAAAACGGCGTTGTTACAAGTACAGTTGTCAGTTATTGTTGTTGTTTGCTTTAAAGCCACTGTGACTTAGAAAGCTGTCCGTGTGCCCGCGAAGACAATCGTTAGGATTCAACTCCCATCAGTGGGGGGCTGAGGTGTTTCCAAGACACCAGGGCCAGTTTTATATTGGCCAAGACCTACTGACACGTCCTAGTCGTGCGTCCTGGGCAACAGGTCCCTTCGGGGTCCTGGCTAACGTAGTAGGATCGCTGATTCTTCCGAATTCGGAGAGTATCTGCCTGCACAACGAGGAACCACCAGTCTGCACACCAATAAGCCAGACATGGGACAACGGATACTCACGCAAACCTCAGTCAGGTATGACATCACACTGATGTTGGACAGGATGTTGAAATTTCATCCGGCATACAGGACTACTCGCTGGAGTTCACAGCCACCGAACGCAAGCAAGCAACTCCCAGCAGTAACAGGATTTGTTTGTCTGACTAGTACAGTTTTAGGGTCGACCCACCTTCATTAATAAAAATGGGTGCCAAAGAATTTTCTAGAAATTGTCTTGGAAAGAAAGATGACTGAAACTGATCACCTCACTTCGCGTGTCGTGGACTAAAATATACGAGGGTCTGACACTTCACCGCCCATGTCGTGGACTAAAATATATGAAGGCCTGAGACTTCACCGCACATGCCGTGGACTAAAATATAGGAAGGCCTGACACTTCGCCCCGGGGGCCGTGGACTAAAATATAGGAAGGCCTGACACTCCATCGCACATGTCGTGGACTAAAATAAACGAAGGCCTGAATCTTCACCGCAAATGTCGTGGACTAAAATATACGAAAGCCTGACACTTCAGCGCACATGGCGTGTACTAAAATATACGAAGGCCTGACACTTCACCCCGGGGGCCGTGGACTAAAATATACGAAGGCCTGACACTTCACCCCGGGGGCCGTGGACTAAAATATACGACGGCCTGACACTTCAGCGCACATGCTGTGTACTAAAATATATGAAGGCCTGAAACTTCACCCTGGGGGCCGTGGACTAAAATATACGAAGGCCTGACACTTCACCCCGGGGGCCGTGGACTAAAATATACGAAGGCCTGACACTTCAGCGCACATGGCGTGGACTAAAATATACGAAGGCCTGACACTTCAGCGCACATGGCGTGGACTAAAATATACGAAGGCCTGACACTTCACCGCACATGTCGTTTCCTGGAATATACAAAGGCCTGACACTTCACCGCACATGTCGTGTCTAGACTATACGAAGGCCTGACAATTCACCGCACATGTCGTGTCCTGGAATATACAAAGGCCTGTCACTTCACCGCACATGTCGTGTCTAGACTATACGAAGGCCTGACACTTCACCGCACATGTCGTGTACTAGACTTTACTAAGGCCTGATACTTCACCGCGCATGTCGTGGACTAGAATATACGGTCTGTTGTTATTAATGTTTGTTGTCTTCGTCCCGTAAAATGGAACGTGTTTTTTTTTTCCGAAATGTTTATGGATTAAGTGTGTTTTTCGAGGTGAAATGGAGTTCGGACCGTGCAACGGAGTTCGTGCACGCGCTCCCGGACTCCCTTCGGCGTATCATCGGCGCCCGGTGGCGATAGTTAAGCCTAACATGACGACCAGACGACCGGCAAGGACACAGCGTGGTAAGAGGGCAGGCGCACGCAGAAGGCAATTAAAATGTGACAGATTGGGCATCGGACACGTTCGAGTACTGTACTGGAACTGTGCATCATTTAGTCAACGTCGACCCATTCTCGAAAAACTACTCTACGGAAACGATATTGTACTCTTACAAGAAACACAGCTCGGCGACGGAACAGTCAATGTCGCGGGGTTTCAGGGCCTCTTTAACAGACGGCACCTCGGACAGGCCATTCTGGTCCGCGACAACATACTGGTGTCTGAGATCGATATGTCGGCCTGGAACAGTGATGCCTTGCAAGTGCAAGCATTCAGAATAATGACGCCAGTGCAGCTTGTGATCATTAACGTTTATGCGCGAAATGGGAAGGTCGACGTGCGACAATGGCAGAATTTGTTCGATATGGATGAAAGGCATATCATCTACTGTGGGGACTTCAATGCCAGAGGCAGTCAATGGGGAAATTGCATCACCAATAGACAGGGAGAAGATCTGGAGGACGCCCTGGCATCTGCTGCCCTAGTCTGTCTGAATGATGGGAAAGTCACTAGAATATCCACTCGACCAGATGACTCTGACAGCGTCATTGACTTGGCTCTGGTGTCGCCCACCATCGCACCAAGGTGCCGGTGGGGCACACTGGGATACCACGACAGTGACCACTACCCTTGTATCATCCTGATCGAGAAAGACAGGGCCAGGAGTCAAAGAAACAAGACAAATGCCTTCCTGTACGACAACACTGGATAGACGCCATAAGCAAGATCAGAAGAAGAAAACTAACTTCCTCCCGCAGGAGACAAGAAAGATGGTTGCAGCCACCATGGTGGAATGGAGAGGTCGAGAAGGCATGGCTGGGAAAGAGGCAAGCTGTCAAAGACTGGCAAAATGCCAGAAAGGCTAACATGCCACAGGTTGAGTTGGCGAACCTGAAGACTGAGGTCCATAAGGCGATGACTTTATTGAAATCCTGCGCCAAACAGGCCAAGGCCGAGAAATGGGACGAGTTCTGCAAGAAGGTGTGCTCCGAGCGATCTCTTACGACATTCTGGCGCCTCCATAAGAGCATGAACGGTGCTGCACAACATAGGGGTATTCCAGACTTTCAAGCTACAGACCTCACATGGAAAAAGTCGGATGCGGATAAAGGTAAGGCCCTTCTTGCACGCTACATAGAGCAGACTGGCCAGAAAGACGAGCCTGCCAGACAGAGGACCACAACGACACTCTCTCAGTTGTGCGAGGGGGTCATGACAGACGAAGAATGCATAATCACAGCTGAGACAATACGTGCGATGCTCAAGAAATCACCTAACACCGCCCCAGGCCCAGACGGCATCCGATATGGTGACCTACTGGTGATGTCAGATGATGACATGGAAAAACTGGCCAGAGAATTCAACACCAGTATCCAGAGGGTCAGATCAAAGTAGAATGGCTACACAGCTACTTGCTGCTGCTGCCAAAACCGAACAAAGACAATTCCAAGATAAGAGGCTACAGAATCATTTCGATGCAGAATACTGCTGGCAAGCTACTGGAGAAAATTGTAGCAAACAGACTTGCTTGTGACTTGGAACAACTCGGCTGCTTCCCGCACACACTTGGAGGATACAGACGTAACAAAGAGTCATGGCTGAAAGCGACGGTCTTTGCTCAAGATGTTTACGAAGGATTTCAGGTCAGAGAAGAGACATGTGCGGCCGCCATAGACTTAGAGGACGCATACAACAGAGTATCCTTCGAGCACTTGATGCAAACCCTCCTCAGACTGAAAGTGCACCCTCACCTTGTACGGTGGATAGCTGCAGTTCTGCTCCAAAGGAAGGTGGTGCTAAGTTGCGGGAGTTGGTCTTCTGAGCCGATAACGATATGTCCAGGATTGCCGCAGGGTTCACCACTGTCACCAGTACTATTCAACGCGTATACAGTGCCGATCACCGAACAACAGTTGGACGGGAGGGGTAGGACTCTGTAATTTGCTGACGACATTCTCGTGTATCGATAGGGTCGAGATAGACAAGCGGTTGCCATTGATATGCAGGGCGAACTAGATCGAATTTCCTCATAGTGTGCTGATGCCGATGCCCTTGTCAACCCTGCAAAGGCATCGGTTACATGGTTCTCCCTAAACAACCATATTGTGAAAACAGACATGCCGGCAGTAAGAATGGATGAGAGCATTTTGAGTAGAACCCAGTCAATGACTATCTTGGCGTGAGGCTTGATCGTAGCCTGTCCTTCAGAGATCATGTCTATTATGTAATAACAAAAGCGCGGAAAGGTTTGTCAGCAATGAGAGTCATGGCGACTACCAATATCGAGCAAAGACTGCTAATACTTCTGTTCCAAGGACTGGTGCTTTCATGCATCGAGTATGCCCTGGTCATCCTCACTGTCAGCCCTACACAGATTGGAAGACTTGAAAATGTACAAAACGAAGCCATGCGCATCATTTTGGGCTGCACGAGAGACACCAGCTGTGTAGCAATGAGATACCTCCTTGACTTCCCGACAATGGAACACAGGATCAAAATATGGAGAGCTAGTGCATACTTAAAAATAAGTGCAGATGAGCAGCACCCTCTGCATGACGCTATATTCAGAGAAAAGGGAGGGTGACAGGCTAAAGAGCGGCATATCATGGATGGGTCGGGCGGAAGATGTCGTCAGACAGGTCTGCAGTCTTACCAATATCAACCCCGGCAAGGAATGGGTGCCGGTACCTCCAGCTTTTAAGTGCACTTTCTCCTGCATTATCACACTCGACAGACGGTGCAGAGAGCAGAACCCTGCCGCTGTCAATGCAGAGGTCAACGCGCTCATATACGAACACTCAGATAGCCCCGAAGTGCTCATATATACAGATGGATCTGTTGTAAAGCAGCAGAGAAGTGCGTGAGCATTTACAGCCCGTTCAGCGGGCCGAACCGTTCAAGAATCCAGTGGTGCCCACTCTATGACCACGAGCAGCATGACGATGGAGGTGAAGGCAGTTTCACAGGCTTTCATATGGCTGGAATCACAGCATTATACCAACGTATGTGTATTAAGTGATTCAATGAGCATGATTCAGAAGGTCGAGGCTGGATCTGTACGTAGACAGTGGACTGAGTCGCTGCGGAAGTCTGTTGTCCGTAAAGTCACCTTCATCTTCGTCCCGGGACATGCGGGAGTCGAGGGAAATGAATGAGCTGATAAACTGGCTGGCTCTACACCGTCTGTAGATGGCCAGCCCATTGATCGTTCCGATGTTATTAACGTCCTTAAAGATATGGCGAGAACTTCAGTGAATCCACATCGCTGTCCTGGATGAAAGACTTGGGAGTAAAATCGGCACGGCCAGACGCGAGTGGTACATCGGGAAAACGAGGTGCCTCGTCAACCAACACAGAACTGGCACTATTACCCACCGGAAGCTGATGCATATTCTGGGGGGAGGGGGGACGATATGAGCACCCATGGACCTGTCCGGAGTGCAATTAAGATACCTCAACTGATAACTGATAACTGATAACTGTTGTTGTTGCTGCTGCTATCATTATTTTAATTTTATTGTATCGAGGAATTGTTCAGTCTTGAGCGAATGATACTATGGAGGTTGAGTTGAGTCATTAACCGATAACATAGTGCTCCGGATATTTCTGTGGGTGCTCCATCCTCATCTTCAACAGACAGTGAAGAGTCCCAATACTGATTGTACCAGTAGCATTCTAATTACGTGTGTCTTAAAATCCTCGGAGTCCTGAATGTCGGCCAGATCCTCTGGTCACTACCTACAGCAGAATTCTCTCAAGGCCTTAAAAAAAAGTCTTAAAAGTCGAGAGGATCGACTTATTGCACCGTGTGTTATTCCATATGGCTCGGTCTCTTTCCGCAGACGGCCTGCGGAAAACATCGCATAAAGCTCGAACTCCGTAGCTTCAACGACGATTACGAGGAGTCTCCGAGAAAAATGCACTTGTGAACTGAAAGACGTAACCCGGAATCGAACCCACAACCTTCGGAGTGCGAGGCAGACGGTTTGACCACTTCGCTACGGAGACTCCGTCTCTTCAGGCCGTAATAATCTGTCTATTCTTCTGCACTATACACATGATCCCAAAGGACCCCGACCACGTCTGCCACATCATGCACCAAAACCCAACCAAGGGGTGCAGACCCAGCCAGTCTGTCCGACTGCTCGTTTCCCTCCACATCAGCATGTCCTGGGGAAAAACCAACAGATGCTCTCTAATTTTGATTGTTGAATAAGAAGCCTGCCACTGTGGCCGAAGGTTATTCACATTAAACGCACCCCCACAGATGCAACCCTGTCATGGCTTCGGCCACCAGGACACCGATGCTTCGGTCATAAAAATTAAACCTCAGTCTTCCATTCGATTCACAACCAATTAACCAACGAACCATGTTCCCTTGTCAACTGGGAATACGTCACAATAAGAAACAAAGTAACGAATCCTTTTACACAAAGAGGCATATGGTTCAAGACCCATAATTTATATAGACCAATCAACATTAAGCGGGTGACCTGGTTTAACGCCAGCCGCTTTGTCTTCCCATAACAGTTCCTGGTACCAATTTTAATCTGGATCGACCTGGATACCCCCCCCCCCAAAAAAAAAAAAAAAAACACACACACTTCGAATCCGCCACTCCCAAGTTAAGCACCCCTGTCACTCGTGGGTTAATGTGTCCGACTTCGGTATGCACTTGTCTCTGGTTTCCGTCTTCCATACCAGGGGTTCTCAACCTTTTTTGGCCCATTCATACCTTCACAATATTTTCAGAATGTAATTCCCTCTCCCTTTCGTGTTTCCTCCCTATAAATCTCTTCCTCCTCCCGCCCCTACACAGTATACGTGAAAATGGAAGTTAAATTTAATAACACATGTTCTAGCATGTCTAGACGTCTACATAAAACGTGATTTCCGGGGCAACTTTCGTTATAAAACGAATTTCAGAAGGACGAGAACTACAGAACCGTAAAGTATGGAGGGAAAACAATATCCAGTAATCGGTTCTCGTATTAATGCGATCTTGAAATAATCTTAATTCACCCCCCCCCCCCACCCCGGAAACCCTAATATTCCCCCCTGGGGCGGGAATTCTCCACCGGTTGAAATCCACTGTTCTAGACAGTTTCCATGCAAGGTAACAGGCTCATTCTACCTCTAAGCATTTCTTCTTTCATAACAATGTTGCCTGAACAGCTGCACTAGGGCCTACAATTTGCTGTTTTCTGCTGCACTGAGCTTTTAAACCGTGAACGAGACATTTTTTTTTTTTTTGGGGGGGGGGAATCTTTATCAGGGAAACTTGGGTATCCAGTAGCACTCCCCTATAGGTTAGTAGGCTGTGGTATATCATTAGGAACCAATGGTTCTTGTAAACACTACCCATCCCCGTGCTTGGATTCAAACTGCATACTTGTGAACCAGAGATAGGACTCCATAGCTTATGGGAACGTCACCTTCGTCCTCTGTTATCTACCCGCGAGAGTAACTTAGGTGGCATTTGAAAATGAAACTTAAGATACAAATTATTTGTGAATTATGCTGTGGGATGTGGATTTTTATTCCTGAGAATAATTCGTTATAATGTCTAGGGGGTATTATTGATTCTCTGGTCACTGGTCAGAATGCAGGGTGATCAGGGATATTTACCACAAATCCCAGGAGAAAAGAGTTCAATCCTTGAAACAATGGCATCTGTGTGTAGGTTTCCCTTCCCACTTCATCACCCTTTAAATTAACTATAGATGCTAGAAGGATATTGATTGCTCACAACATATAAACAACCACTTATTGGACACCACATTTACTTGATGTACACAACACTTTTGGACAAACAGTTCAGGTATTAACTCAAGATCTGCAATTACATATATAGGTGTGTAATAAACACTATGCATTTTCAGACAGGCATGGGAATGATGTGCAGTATTACAACCTAGTACCCAGTGACCCCAGAAAAAACCCAGGTTATTACAAACAACACAACAACCACAAATTGGGTCTACTTTCATTTCCCCTCATAATTAAGGCAAATAATGATCCAAGTACCTAAAATCCAATATATAAACATTGGTTTCTGACACCTTTTACAATTTACTCATTGTTAAAAATAATGAGTTGGTGCCAAAATATTATACATATATACCATTTGAAAAAAACTACTGACCTGTTACCTTCAGAAAAAAACAACACATAAACAGCATTTTGTATTACTAATTAAACTAATTAATAGTCATTTATCTCCTGGTGTGTGGTTAAGAGTTCATCTTTGCTGTCGATTAGATCCTTTTCCCATTATCTGGGTACCGAATTAATGCACTCAGTCATGTTCTTACTATTTAGTCACTGGTAATTGGCTGGTGCAAATCATACTTTATAATAGAAATTACACACAATCACAAATCCCTCCGTGGGCTAGAATATTCGAGTACTCTGTTGCAGTAGGCTCGGTGTCTTTTTTTTTAAATTTGGGGCCTCAGGTTGGTCTAACTTTCCGGAATTTCCACTTAAGCTCTGCAGAAGGTACTTTACCATCTCACCATACATGGTGCCAAGTAGACGTCCATTCAGCTGCTCTGCTTTTAATATCAGAATCCCAAGTAGTTCAACAAAGATTTTACACCCACCAAGTCGCGAGTCTATAACCCATGGCATTTAGGTTGACATTGGACCAGCAAAGAGTTAGTCGTTATCTAGTCCAGTGTAGAACTTTATTTGACTGAGAGGCATCTCATGGTAGTATCTGTGACTAGGGCCACACTTGATCTATACCTACATATATCCACAGATGAATAAATCCAGCACAGTAACATGTTTGCAAACAATTTAATGATTCCTCTTGTTGCAGATATAGAGACATTTAGCTGCTATCATATGGTCTTTTATCTGATGGTGTTCAGGGTTTGGAACCTTGAGGTAATCTGGTTTCGTAGTTATGTTTCAGATGATATTAAGTTTGTACCTTGGTTGTATTGGCTTATGTGGTTCAGTGTCTTCTCCCCATTTGGTTGAGCCAGAACTTAGTGTTGAATAGCTGAATTCCATGTTTGACTGTTACAGCTGTGAGACATTCTTTCGAAGACTTATCCATTGTTGGATATTAACTTGGTAACCCAACCAACAGTTGAAGGGCTTTCACTGTTGCTAGTTTTAGTAACTTGTAGGATTGTCCCATAGTTTCACTGATTTTGCTGAGTGATAAGGCTTATAGGTGATACTTCTCAGACGTAAAGCAGACGATACACTGTTGTCAGTTACTCTGTTGATCTTCATCTTTGTAGATTATTAGATCTTGAAGTCCATCCTAGATATTCCTACTAAAATAGGACTTAATCACTCACCCAGTCAGTTGTCTTCTAATTTATCTGTTGCTCGCTATGGAGCTATTGAGCGCAGCAGTCCATGGGTATTTCTAGATGCAGACTATGGTTAGGACATTTACTTTCTGGCTGTTGACCCAGGATCCAGATATAGTGATATAGTCCCACCACATTCAACCACCACCTGCTTCTCTTCTATAGAAAAGGGATGACAAGAATACAACACTAGCATTAACCTACTGTGATGTGTTAACTTTCACAAGACAATTACAAACAAAAATACAAAACAAGGGGAGAAGGGGAAAGGAGTGGGTGTCCATGTTCCACTGTCCCTCATTGCTGAGTAGAGCCATTCTGACTCTTAATAGTGAGTAAGGTATTTTCTCACTTATATTTTGTTCTGTTGTTATTGGGACTATTAGATGAGTGAAGTCATTCTGTCCATCCAACATGTTGATATTGTCTCTCTCATTACTTGAAGAGAATAGCCTATACAGAATCTCTGTGGTTTCTAATGCCGCGTCTTCCTTTCGGCACTATAATCATCCTTAGGTCAAGACTATTCACATTGGCTTAAGTACTGACATACACATGGATTCTTACATCAACATCCTCTAATCCCACGGTGCAACATTAAAATGTATATTCCCACAGGAAAAAGTAACAATCAGAACAGAGAAAATTCTCATACCAGAAAAAAAAAACATACATGTACATTTCTCTGATATTAAGTACATGATAATCATACATAATAATCATAATGATGATGCAGGGAGCCTAGGTTTTTGAATTTTCTTCATAAACTAAAACATCCATTATTTTCCCCCACTGCGTACAGCACATGAGGATAGTAATCGCTGTGATATGTTTTGCCAATGACTATTATTCGGAGTGTATTTATTAGAATAACTTATGCCGCACGGTCCAGTATTCTGAATATTGCAAGCAATTTATTCACATCAATCTTCGCTTCTGTTTCTACTACGGTGAGGCGATGGGGATTGAATCCTATCCGAACATGCATTTTCATCACGCGTTTACTTTAATTGTTCATGAATTTATATTCAAACATGGCATGTCCCTAACACTATTTTATGAAATGATTATATGTTCACCCTCATATGGAGTGGTTACTAATCTGTTAAAAGGATGGTACTAAAATTTAACACTATAGTTCCAAGTTACAGATTATGATGTGGCGAAGTATTTTATCCCCTGACTAAGAGTCAGGAATACGCGTAATCATTTGTATGTCCCCGCATGGATAAAACACCTTTCTATAGTACATAGATTATTTGCAGATTTCTAAGCATAAATAGTGAGATATTGTTCATAGTGCCTAGAAGTTTTAACATAGGAATATGAAATTGACAGACACAAGTTCTCTTCTGAAGTATGTAAACAAGAGTCTGTTCCCACTTTGAGAAAATGCCTAGAATGTGGTTTTTACCTGAGTTTGATACTCTACGGTACACATAATATTTCTAGGTTATAAGCACTACTAGTGAGATATAAGTTCATAATGCCTATACAAGATTTTAACATAAGAATTTGAAATGGTAAGACCTAGGAAAATTTACAGCGTGGCGCCCACATGTGTTTCCTTAGTAAACATCATCCAGCCTGGTTTAAGAGAATTGTAACTAATTCTTACCTAAACATACTGGTCTATGTAATACATAAATATATCTTAATAATGTAGATAACATACCAATAGCTTGAAGAGAATCATGTTTTTAAGGCAAAATACCTTCTCCCCGAAGGGAAAGGTCGACTTTCTTGTGTGTTCTCTTGACTAGAAATGGCCGCTTCAGTCTTTGTTTTCCCCCTCGCCAGGATTGGCCAGGTACGGGAGAGAAAACAAGCCAAAATAAATTTAGCTGTGCCACGGTCAGTCTATCGCTGTTTTATTTTCTCCTACATTAAGTAAGTTACTTAAACAGTAATTGTAAGGGTTTGTTTATTTTTAAGGGAGTCCATAAATAGGAACGGGTAAGGACGTTTTATTATACCACACGCCTCCCCAATTTAAGACATTTATTTCTTTCAGAAATTAAATGGTCAAGTAGCACTCTACAATTTCCGTTTTTACATTGACTCACCTAGTATCCATCCTTTATTACTTTACTACTACATTTCTTTCCTATATTAAAATCTACCAGAGCCACGCCCATTTTCTTCTAGTCACGACAACTGGTATAACCTTAAAGGATTATTTCTCTTTTAGTGAAAGAGTGTAGCACCCTCTCCACTGTTGTCAGCTATTGTTTGAAATATGAGTGATTATCTGATAATTTGTTACTTTCAAGTACTAGTTTTTCTGCATCAAACCGACTTTTTGAAGCAATTGAAATATCATCATTAAGCTTGCAATAGCCTGATGATACTGTTCATATGAGATCATTTGCTGAATGTCTTTTCCCAATATATTTAGTCTGGCGTTAAGAACTGGAGAAAGTCCTGAGTACTTCTACATGGGTTATTAAGAAACCTAACATCTGCATTTTGCTGATTCTGGGTTTTGTGCGTCCACTCCCCTCAGATTCTTTTCCCAGCAGAAAGTCTCTTCTCTCCTTGTAGTTCATTTATGGTCTACGTGTAACCACTGCTAACTTAAGCATGACTAGTTGGGATATATACCAGCTTGATTCCTCTCTCGTTAGATTATTAATCTTGAGATTATGTTAAAACCGACGGTTAATTCTGCGTCTACTGATAGCATATTAAATTCGCCCGTCTCCCTGTAAGTTAGACGTTTGTTTTAACTATAGATCTGATAATTAAAGGAAGCTAAAGATGGTTCCTGTTGAATACATTTTCATCCAACACATCATGTGTTTGGGTTATTAGTCGAGTTATGGGATTTTCCTATCAGTTTTGATAACTACTGATTAGAGTGGTGTCCCTTTCTCTTGCGGGTTTTCCCGGAGAATCTCGTCTAACATGTAAACAAGGTCCAACTTTTCTAGATTTCCGTTCTGAACCGAATATTACGGGGAACATGAATCTGTCAGACTGAGTTAATTCTTAGCTTTCTCTCTCTGCTTTTCCTTTTAACCTAGATCTATTTTACGCTAGAATCCTTATTAGTAATTCTAACTGATGTGTTTGAGTTTCACTCTGTATTTGTTGCTTTGGTGTTGAATTACGAGCAATTTTGCGTCGCTTGGCGTACATTGATCGTCGTCTACCTCCCTCCAGGTTTTAGATTTTCAACTTAGCAACATACATTATTATGTAGGTCCAGACGTATTGTCTCCTACTATATATAATCAGTTCAGTGAGAAGTTAAAAGCCCCTATTTATGTTTCCTGTGATAGTCTTCCAAACAATCAAGTTGCTGGTTCACTTCCAGTTATGGATGTGGATTACTAGTTTTTGTAAAATTACTATTACATCTGTATATCCCTCTAATACTGGCGTCTCCTGAGTTGTGTCCTCAAGATAACAGGTAAGGTACTCTTAATGTTTCTCTCCAGTTTTGTTTTCATACGTTTAATACATGGAAACTCTGGATTTATTTAGATTGACTAAGGTCTATCTTTGAACCGTTATATAATTTACTAGCTGGATTCCTGATTGAAATTCCTAATCTAGCAAATATCAAGCAATTTTTCAGCTATATGCTCCAATTTGCTTGGTTTTTACACAGCTATATTCCATTTTTCTAGCATGGGTTCACTGTATAAGTTTTAGGCGTTTCCTCTCTCTTTACGTCAAGGGGTTCGTCCTATCTATAAACAGCATCTATTTCAAGAGTTGTTTATTTAATTGTTGCTTTTACTGATTCGTATCAGTTATTTAAGCTAATCTCTGTTAGTCTGGATCTGCTTTCACATATTTAATGTTGGCATATCATCCAAATCAGAACTGAGATGTAGAAATCTGTTTCGTCTTGCGATTGATTTCTGATTCACCTACCTATTAGTAGACTTCGAGCATTATCTAGAATTTAGTTACTCGGTTAGTTTTAAAGAAAATACAATTGAGTCGCGCGCCTCTATTGTACCACTTATTTTGCCCTATTTAATTCTTCCCTTATGAGAATATGAATGTTAGTTAGGCAATTATTGAAATAACTTTACGTAAGCTAATCGCTAACTAAAAAGTTGTTTCACTCCTCTTTTTGATGAGGACTTCTCCTAGTGAACATTTCACTTAATGAGATTAAACTGTAAATTTCAAAGCTAAGGAGCCAATTTTCTGAAATGTTTAGTCTCTTACTAGAGACTAGCACAGATTTTTTCCGGTATCTCCTGAAGTTCATTTGAATTTCCAATTTATTAGTTAATTCTTTAATTATACCTTTTACATACCTATACGGTCTGTTTCCGCTACCATTAATAATGGAATCGGGGTGGATAATTTAAAGAAATACCTTATATTCTGTTGGGTCAGTAAGTGAGTTGATCAGTTTCACTTACATCACCAGGTGAATATTTTGGTTTTGACCCTATTTATTAACATATGGGCCATCTGAGTTAGTTAATAATACTACTCATATCACCGGTGGAGTAGAATAAGTGTCGGTATGGCTTTTCTTCCTAAGTATCCATCATTTATTCACTTTACTTTACTACCGGTGTTGTAGAACATGTTATGTTATATGGGAGAAGATTAATTTAGGGTGGCCCTAAATACTGCAAATTCTTACAATATTCCTTCCCTTCCATTAACTATGTCTACATTTTTGCAAGTGGTGGTTTAGGCCTTAACCTTAGTTCATTTACTTTAGTTACTGCTATTTTCCCCTGGTTTAATTCATCTCTCAGGTATTATTTACTGTCCTACTGAATCATCATTTGTTGATTAAATTTTTCCCTTAAAAAACATTTATTGGATTTTTAACTTATCTGTCCTAATTATCTATAAAATTGTCTATCACTCTCTGCTGCCTTGGTAACTTTTCAATATTACATGAATTATACAAGCAGATCAAGCATGAAAATACAATGATAATCAATGACAAAATAGTTAATTAACACATGATTCATAATTAGAAACATAAACCTTATGGATACATAATATAGTAGTGTGTTCATGACTACACCACTCTTAAACCATTTAAAGAGAATATCAGAGTAGCAGAACCATACCTCAAACATCAAATGGGAATGACTATGAATTCTAAACATTCACTGAATTACCTATCTTATGTGAGTTTACCATCCCAGAGACCTTACTACTGGAGGTTCATTACTGGACTTAGTTTCCCATCAATAAGATATAAAATATGAGTTTTAAAAAAAAATCTCATACCCAACAACCAACTACATGATGCATCTGCCAGAATCAAGATATTACATGTGAACAGTTTTGTACCAAAAAACACCTATATTTATCTGAGCCATTATGGGTTCACATAAAACTTGACTCAGCTCATACTAATGAGTGATTAGGTCTGTTACTAACACTATAACATTCTGAAGTGACTTGGTTTACCTGCGAGAGGTTTTCCCTGAATTCATATACCCACAATAATACACCAATTGTGATGTTTACCATGAGTTTTAAATTCACGGACGTTGCCCACACATGTGGGATGTGGATTATTATTCCTGAGAATAATTCGTTATAATGTCTAGGGGGTATTATTGATTCTCTGGTCACTGGTCAGAATGCAGGGTGATCAGGGATATTTACCACAAATCCCAGGAGAAAAGAGTTCAATCCTTGAAACAATGGCATCTGTGTGTAGGTTTCCCTTCCCACTTCATCACCCTTTAAATTAACTATAGATGCTAGAAGGATATTGATTGCTCACAACATATAAACAACCACTTATTGGACACCACATTTACTTGATGTACACAACACTTTTGGACAAACAGTTCAGGTATTAACTCAAGATCTGCAATTACATATATAGGTGTGTAATAAACACTATGCATTTTCAGACAGGCATGGGAATGATGTGCAGTATTACAACCTAGTACCCAGTGACCCCAGAAAAAACCCAGGTTATTACAAACAACACAACAACCACAAATTGGGTCTACTTTCATTTCCCCTCATAATTAAGGCAAATAATGATCCAAGTACCTAGAATCCAATATATAAACATTGGTTTCTGACACCTTTTACAATTTACTCATTGTTAAAAATAATGAGTTGGTGCCAAAATATTATACATATATACCATTGGAAAAAACTACTGACCTGTTACCTTCAGAAAAAAACAACACATAAACAGCATTTTGTATTACTAATTAAACTAATTAATAGTCATTTATCTCCTGGTGTGTGGTTAAGAGTTCATCTTTGCTGTCGATTAGATCCTTTTCCCATTATCTGGGTACCGAATTAATGCACTCAGTCATGTTCTTACTATTTAGTCACTGGTAATTGGCTGGTGCAAATCATACTTTATAATAGAAATTACACACAATCACAAATCCCTCCGTGGGCTAGAATATTCGAGTACTCTGTTGCAGTAGGCTCGGTGTCTTTTTTTGAAATTTGGGGCCTCAGGTTGGTCTAACTTTCCGGAATTTCCACTTAAGCTCTGCAGAAGGTACTTTACCATCTCACCATACATGGTGCCAAGTAGACGTCCATTCAGCTGCTCTGCTTTTAATATCAGAATCCAAAGTAGTTCAACAAAGATTTTACACCCACCAAGTCGCGAGTCTATAACCCATGGCATTTAGGTTGACATTGGACCAGCAAAGAGTTAGTCGTTATCTAGTCCAGTGTAGAACTTTATTTGACTGAGAGGCATCTCATGGTAGTATCTGTGACTAGGGCCACACTTGATCTATACCTACATATATCCACAGATGAATAAATCCAGCACAGTAACATGTTTGCAAACAATTGGATGATTCCTCTTGTTGCAGATATAGAGACATTTAGCTGCTTTCATATGGTCTTTTATCTGATGGTGTTCAGGGTTTGGAACCTTGAGGTAATCTGGTTTCGTAGTTATGTTTCAGATGATATTAAGTTTGTACCTTGGTTGTATTGGCTTATGTGGTTCAGTGTCTTCTCCCCATTTGGTTGAGCCAGAACTTAGTGTTGAATAGCTGAATTCCATGTTTGACTGTTACAGCTGTGAGACATTCTTTCGAAGACTTATCCATTGTTGGATATTAACTTGGTAACCCACAACCAACAGTTGAAGGGCTTTCACTGTTGCTAGTTTTAGTAACTTGTAGGATTGTCCCATAGTTTCACTGATTTTGCAGAGTGATAAGGCTTATAGGTGATACTTCTCAGACGTAAAGCAGACGATACACTGTTGTCAGTTACTCGGTTGATCTTCATCTTTGTAGATTATTAGATCTTGAAGTCCATCCTGGATATTCCTACTAAAATAGGACTTAATCACTCACCCAGTCAGTTGTCTTCTAATTTATCTGTTGCTCGCTATGGAGCTATTGAGCGCAGCAGTCCATGGGTATTTCTAGATGCAGACTATGGTTAGGACATTTACTTTCTGGCTGTTGACCCAGGATCCAGATATAGTGATATAGTCCCACCACATTCAACCACCACCTGCTTCTCTTCTATAGAAAAGGGATGACAAGAATACAACACTAGCATTAACCTACTGTGATGTGTTAACTTTCACAAGACAATTACAAACAAAAATACAAAACAAGGGGAGAAGGGGAAAGGAGTGGGTGTCCATGTTCCACTGTCCCTCATTGCTGAGTAGAGCCATTCTGACTCTTAATAGTGAGTAAGGTATTTTCTCACTTATATTTTGTTCTGTTGTTACTGGGACTATTAGATGAGTGAAGTCATTCTGTCCATCCAACATGTTGATATTGTCTCTCTCATTACTTGAAGAGAATAGCCTATACAGAATCTCTGTGGTTTCTAATGCCGCGTCTTCCTTTCGACACTATAATCATCCTTAGGTCAAGACTATTCACATTGGCTTAAGTACTGACATACACATGGATTCTTACATCAACATCCTCTAATCCCAAGGTGCAACATTAAAATGTATATTCCCACAGGAAAAAGTAACAATCAGAACAGAGAAAATTCTCATACCAGAAAAAAAACATACATGTACATTTCTCTGATATTAAGTACATGATAATCATACATAATAATCATAATGATGATGCAGGGAGCCTAGGTTTTTGAATTTTCTTCATAAACTAAAACATCCATTATTTTCCCCCACTGCGTACAGCACATGAGGATAGTAATCGCTGTGATATGTTTTGCCAATGACTATTATTCGGAGTGTATTTATTAGAATAACTTATGCCGCACGGTCCAGTATTCTGAATATTGCAAGCAATTTATTCACATCAATCTTCGCTTCTGTTTCTACTACGGTGAGGCGATGGGGATTGAATCCTATCCGAACATGCATTTTCATCACGCGTTTACTTTAATTGTTCATGAATTTATATTCAAACATGGCATGTCCCTAACACTATTTTATGAAATGATTATATGTTCACCCTCATATGGAGTGGTTACTAATCTGTTAAAAGGATGGTACTAAAATTTAACACTATAGTTCCAAGTTACAGATTATGATGTGGCGAAGTATTTTATCCCCTGACTAAGAGTCAGGAATACGCGTAATCATTTGTATGTCCCCGCATGGATAAAACACCTTTCTATAGTACATAGATTATTTGCAGATTTCTAAGCATAAATAGTGAGATATTGTTCATAGTGCCTAGAAGTTTTAACATAGGAATATGAAATTGACAGACACAAGTTCTCTACTGAAGTATGTAAACAAGAGTCTGTTCCCACTTTGAGAAAATGCCTAGAATGTGGTTTTTACCTGAGTTTGATACTCTACGGTACACATAATATTTCTAGGTTATAAGCACTACTAGTGAGATATAAGTTCATAATGCCTATACAAGATTTTAACATAAGAATTTGAAATGGTAAGACCTAGGAAAATTTACAGCGTGGCGCCCACATGTGTTTCCTTAGTAAACATCATCCAGCCTGGTTTAAGAGAATTGTAACTAATTCTTACCTAAACATACTGGTCTATGTAATACATAAATATATCTTAATAATGTAGATAACATACCAATAGCTTGAGGAGAATCATGTTTTTAAGGCAAAATACCTTCTCCCCGAAGGGAAAGGTCGACTTTCTTGTGTGTTCTCTTGACTAGAAATGGCCGCTTCAGTCTTTGTTTTCCCCCTCGCCAGGATTGGCCAGGTACGGGAGAGAAAACAAGCCAAAATAAATTTAGCTGTGCCACGGTCAGTCTATCGCTGTTTTATTTTCTCCTACATTAAGTAAGTTACTTAAACAGTAATTGTAAGGGTTTGTTTATTTTTAAGGGAGTCCATAAATAGGAACGGGTAAGGACGTTTTATTATACCACACGCCTCCCCAATTTAAGACATTTATTTCTTTCAGAAATTAAATGGTCAAGTAGCACTCTACAATTTCCGTTTTTACATTGACTCACCTAGTATCCATCCTTTATTACTTTACTACTACATTTCTTTCCTATATTAAAATCTACCAGAGCCACGCCCATTTTCTTCTAGTCACGACAACTGGTATAACCTTAAAGGATTATTTCTCTTTTAGTGAAAGAGTGTAGCACCCTCTCCACTGTTGTCAGCTATTGTTTGAAATATGAGTGATTATCTGATAATTTGTTACTTTCAAGTACTAGTTTTTCTGCATCAAACCGACTTTTTGAAGCAATTGAAATATCATCATTAAGCTTGCAATAGCCTGATGATACTGTTCATATGAGATCATTTGCTGAATGTCTTTTCCCAATATATTTAGTCTGGCGTTAAGAACTGGAGAAAGTCCTGAGTACTTCTACATGGGTTATTAAGAAACCTAACATCTGCATTTTGCTGATTCTGGGTTTTGTGCGTCCACTCCCCTCAGATTCTTTTCCCAGCAGAAAGTCTCTTCTCTCCTTGTAGTTCATTTATGGTCTACGTGTAACCACTGCTAACTTAAGCATGACTAGTTGGGATATATACCAGCTTGATTCCTCTCTCGTTAGATTATTAATCTTGAGATTATGTTAAAACCGACGGTTAATTCTGCGTCTACTGATAGCATATTAAATTCGCCCGTCTCCCTGTAAGTTAGACGTTTGTTTTAACTATAGATCTGATAATTAAAGGAAGCTAAAGATGGTTCCTGTTGAATACATTTTCATCCAACACATCATGTGTTTGGGTTATTAGTCGAGTTATGGGATTTTCCTATCAGTTTTGATAACTACTGATTAGAGTGGTGTCCCTTTCTCTTGCGGGTTTTCCCGGAGAATCTCGTCTAACATGTAAACAAGGTCCAACTTTTCTAGATTTCCGTTCTGAACCGAATATTACGGGGAACATGAATCTGTCAGACTGAGTTAATTCTTAGCTTTCTCTCTCTGCTTTTCCTTTTAACCTAGATCTATTTTACGCTAGAATCCTTATTAGTAATTCTAACTGATGTGTTTGAGTTTCACTCTGTATTTGTTGCTTTGGTGTTGAATTACGAGCAATTTTGCGTCGCTTGGCGTACATTGATCGTCGTCTACCTCCCTCCAGGTTTTAGATTTTCAACTTAGCAACATACATTATTATGTAGGTCCAGACGTATTGTCTCCTACTATATATAATCAGTTCAGTGAGAAGTTAAAAGCCCCTATTTATGTTTCCTGTGATAGTCTTCCAAACAATCAAGTTGCTGGTTCACTTCCAGTTATGGATGTGGATTACTAGTTTTTGTAAAATTACTATTACATCTGTATATCCCTCTAATACTGGCGTCTCCTGAGTTGTGTCCTCAAGATAACAGGTAAGGTACTCTTAATGTTTCTCTCCAGTTTTGTTTTCATACGTTTAATACATGGAAACTCTGGATTTATTTAGATTGACTAAGGTCTATCTTTGAACCGTTATATAATTTACTAGCTGGATTCCTGATTGAAATTCCTAATCTAGCAAATATCAAGCAATTTTTCAGCTATATGCTCCAATTTGCTTGGTTTTTACACAGCTATATTCCATTTTTCTAGCATGGGTTCACTGTATAAGTTTTAGGCGTTTCCTCTCTCTTTACGTCAAGGGGTTCGTCCTATCTATAAACAGCATCTATTTCAAGAGTTGTTTATTTAATTGTTGCTTTTACTGATTCGTATCAGTTATTTAAGCTAATCTCTGTTAGTCTGGATCTGCTTTCACATATTTAATGTTGGCATATCATCCAAATCAGAACTGAGATGTAGAAATCTGTTTCGTCTTGCGATTGATTTCTGATTCACCTACCTATTAGTAGACTTCGAGCATTATCTAGAATTTAGTTACTCGGTTAGTTTTAAAGAAAATACAATTGAGTCGCGCGCCTCTATTGTACCACTTATTTTGCCCTATTTAATTCTTCCCTTATGAGAATATGAATGTTAGTTAGGCAATTATTGAAATAACTTTACGTAAGCTAATCGCTAACTAAAAAGTTGTTTCACTCCTCTTTTTGATGAGGACTTCTCCTAGTGAACATTTCACTTAATGAGATTAAACTGTAAATTTCAAAGCTAAGGAGCCAATTTTCTGAAATGTTTAGTCTCTTACTAGAGACTAGCACAGATTTTTTCCGGTATCTCCTGAAGTTCATTTGAATTTCCAATTTATTAGTTAATTCTTTAATTATACCTTTTACATACCTATACGGTCTGTTTCCGCTACCATTAATAATGGAATCGGGGTGGATAATTTAAAGAAATACCTTATATTCTGTTGGGTCAGTAAGTGAGTTGATCAGTTTCACTTACATCACCAGGTGAATATTTTGGTTTTGACCCTATTTATTAACATATGGGCCATCTGAGTTAGTTAATAATACTACTCATATCACCGGTGGAGTAGAATAAGTGTCGGTATGGCTTTTCTTCCTAAGTATCCATCATTTATTCACTTTACTTTACTACCGGTGTTGTAGAACATGTTATGTTATATGGGAGAAGATTAATTTAGGGTGGCCCTAAATACTGCAAATTCTTACAATATTCCTTCCCTTCCATTAACTATGTCTACATTTTTGCAAGTGGTGGTTTAGGCCTTAACCTTAGTTCATTTACTTTAGTTACTGCTATTTTCCCCTGGTTTAATTCATCTCTCAGGTATTATTTACTGTCCTACTGAATCATCATTTGTTGATTAAATTTTTCCCTTAAAAAACATTTATTGGATTTTTAACTTATCTGTCCTAATTATCTATAAAATTGTCTATCACTCTCTGCTGCCTTGGTAACTTTTCAATATTACATGAATTATACAAGCAGATCAAGCATGAAAATACAATGATAATCAATGACAAAATAGTTAATTAACACATGATTCATAATTAGAAACATAAACCTTATGGATACATAATATAGTAGTGTGTTCATGACTACACCACTCTTAAACCATTTAAAGAGAATATCAGAGTAGCAGAACCATACCTCAAACATCAAATGGGAATGACTATGAATTCTAAACATTCACTGAATTACCTATCTTATGTGAGTTTACCATCCCAGAGACCTTACTACTGGAGGTTCATTACTGGACTTAGTTTCCCATCAATAAGATATAAAATATGAGTTTTAAAAAAAAATCTCATACCCAACAACCAACTACATGATGCATCTGCCAGAATCAAGATATTACATGTGAACAGTTTTGTACCAAAAAACACCTATATTTATCTGAGCCATTATGGGTTCACATAAAACTTGACTCAGCTCATACTAATGAGTGATTAGGTCTGTTACTAACACTATAACATTCTGAAGTGACTTGGTTTACCTGCGAGAGGTTTTCCCTGAATTCATATACCCACAATAATACACCAATTGTGATGTTTACCATGAGTTTTAAATTCACGGACGTTGCCCACACATGTGGGATGTGGATTATTATTCCTGAGAATAATTCGTTATAATGTCTAGGGGGTATTATTGATTCTCTGGTCACTGGTCAGAATGCAGGGTGATCAGGGATATTTACCACAAATCCCAGGAGAAAAGAGTTCAATCCTTGAAACAATGGCATCTGTGTGTAGGTTTCCCTTCCCACTTCATCACCCTTTAAATTAACTATAGATGCTAGAAGGATATTGATTGCTCACAACATATAAACAACCACTTATTGGACACCACATTTACTTGATGTACACAACACTTTTGGACAAACAGTTCAGGTATTAACTCAAGATCTGCAATTACATATATAGGTGTGTAATAAACACTATGCATTTTCAGACAGGCATGGGAATGATGTGCAGTATTACAACCTAGTACCCAGTGACCCCAGAAAAAACCCAGGTTATTACAAACAACACAACAACCACAAATTGGGTCTACTTTCATTTCCCCTCATAATTAAGGCAAATAATGATCCAAGTACCTAGAATCCAATATATAAACATTGGTTTCTGACACCTTTTACAATTTACTCATTGTTAAAAATAATGAGTTGGTGCCAAAATATTATACATATATACCATTGGAAAAAACTACTGACCTGTTACCTTCAGAAAAAAACAACACATAAACAGCATTTTGTATTACTAATTAAACTAATTAATAGTCATTTATCTCCTGGTGTGTGGTTAAGAGTTCATCTTTGCTGTCGATTAGATCCTTTTCCCATTATCTGGGTACCGAATTAATGCACTCAGTCATGTTCTTACTATTTAGTCACTGGTAATTGGCTGGTGCAAATCATACTTTATAATAGAAATTACACACAATCACAAATCCCTCCGTGGGCTAGAATATTCGAGTACTCTGTTGCAGTAGGCTCGGTGTCTTTTTTTGAAATTTGGGGCCTCAGGTTGGTCTAACTTTCCGGAATTTCCACTTAAGCTCTGCAGAAGGTACTTTACCATCTCACCATACATGGTGCCAAGTAGACGTCCATTCAGCTGCTCTGCTTTTAATATCAGAATCCAAAGTAGTTCAACAAAGATTTTACACCCACCAAGTCGCGAGTCTATAACCCATGGCATTTAGGTTGACATTGGACCAGCAAAGAGTTAGTCGTTATCTAGTCCAGTGTAGAACTTTATTTGACTGAGAGGCATCTCATGGTAGTATCTGTGACTAGGGCCACACTTGATCTATACCTACATATATCCACAGATGAATAAATCCAGCACAGTAACATGTTTGCAAACAATTGGATGATTCCTCTTGTTGCAGATATAGAGACATTTAGCTGCTTTCATATGGTCTTTTATCTGATGGTGTTCAGGGTTTGGAACCTTGAGGTAATCTGGTTTCGTAGTTATGTTTCAGATGATATTAAGTTTGTACCTTGGTTGTATTGGCTTATGTGGTTCAGTGTCTTCTCCCCATTTGGTTGAGCCAGAACTTAGTGTTGAATAGCTGAATTCCATGTTTGACTGTTACAGCTGTGAGACATTCTTTCGAAGACTTATCCATTGTTGGATATTAACTTGGTAACCCACAACCAACAGTTGAAGGGCTTTCACTGTTGCTAGTTTTAGTAACTTGTAGGATTGTCCCATAGTTTCACTGATTTTGCAGAGTGATAAGGCTTATAGGTGATACTTCTCAGACGTAAAGCAGACGATACACTGTTGTCAGTTACTCGGTTGATCTTCATCTTTGTAGATTATTAGATCTTGAAGTCCATCCTGGATATTCCTACTAAAATAGGACTTAATCACTCACCCAGTCAGTTGTCTTCTAATTTATCTGTTGCTCGCTATGGAGCTATTGAGCGCAGCAGTCCATGGGTATTTCTAGATGCAGACTATGGTTAGGACATTTACTTTCTGGCTGTTGACCCAGGATCCAGATATAGTGATATAGTCCCACCACATTCAACCACCACCTGCTTCTCTTCTATAGAAAAGGGATGACAAGAATACAACACTAGCATTAACCTACTGTGATGTGTTAACTTTCACAAGACAATTACAAACAAAAATACAAAACAAGGGGAGAAGGGGAAAGGAGTGGGTGTCCATGTTCCACTGTCCCTCATTGCTGAGTAGAGCCATTCTGACTCTTAATAGTGAGTAAGGTATTTTCTCACTTATATTTTGTTCTGTTGTTACTGGGACTATTAGATGAGTGAAGTCATTCTGTCCATCCAACATGTTGATATTGTCTCTCTCATTACTTGAAGAGAATAGCCTATACAGAATCTCTGTGGTTTCTAATGCCGCGTCTTCCTTTCGACACTATAATCATCCTTAGGTCAAGACTATTCACATTGGCTTAAGTACTGACATACACATGGATTCTTACATCAACATCCTCTAATCCCAAGGTGCAACATTAAAATGTATATTCCCACAGGAAAAAGTAACAATCAGAACAGAGAAAATTCTCATACCAGAAAAAAAACATACATGTACATTTCTCTGATATTAAGTACATGATAATCATACATAATAATCATAATGATGATGCAGGGAGCCTAGGTTTTTGAATTTTCTTCATAAACTAAAACATCCATTATTTTCCCCCACTGCGTACAGCACATGAGGATAGTAATCGCTGTGATATGTTTTGCCAATGACTATTATTCGGAGTGTATTTATTAGAATAACTTATGCCGCACGGTCCAGTATTCTGAATATTGCAAGCAATTTATTCACATCAATCTTCGCTTCTGTTTCTACTACGGTGAGGCGATGGGGATTGAATCCTATCCGAACATGCATTTTCATCACGCGTTTACTTTAATTGTTCATGAATTTATATTCAAACATGGCATGTCCCTAACACTATTTTATGAAATGATTATATGTTCACCCTCATATGGAGTGGTTACTAATCTGTTAAAAGGATGGTACTAAAATTTAACACTATAGTTCCAAGTTACAGATTATGATGTGGCGAAGTATTTTATCCCCTGACTAAGAGTCAGGAATACGCGTAATCATTTGTATGTCCCCGCATGGATAAAACACCTTTCTATAGTACATAGATTATTTGCAGATTTCTAAGCATAAATAGTGAGATATTGTTCATAGTGCCTAGAAGTTTTAACATAGGAATATGAAATTGACAGACACAAGTTCTCTACTGAAGTATGTAAACAAGAGTCTGTTCCCACTTTGAGAAAATGCCTAGAATGTGGTTTTTACCTGAGTTTGATACTCTACGGTACACATAATATTTCTAGGTTATAAGCACTACTAGTGAGATATAAGTTCATAATGCCTATACAAGATTTTAACATAAGAATTTGAAATGGTAAGACCTAGGAAAATTTACAGCGTGGCGCCCACATGTGTTTCCTTAGTAAACATCATCCAGCCTGGTTTAAGAGAATTGTAACTAATTCTTACCTAAACATACTGGTCTATGTAATACATAAATATATCTTAATAATGTAGATAACATACCAATAGCTTGAGGAGAATCATGTTTTTAAGGCAAAATACCTTCTCCCCGAAGGGAAAGGTCGACTTTCTTGTGTGTTCTCTTGACTAGAAATGGCCGCTTCAGTCTTTGTTTTCCCCCTCGCCAGGATTGGCCAGGTACGGGAGAGAAAACAAGCCAAAATAAATTTAGCTGTGCCACGGTCAGTCTATCGCTGTTTTATTTTCTCCTACATTAAGTAAGTTACTTAAACAGTAATTGTAAGGGTTTGTTTATTTTTAAGGGAGTCCATAAATAGGAACGGGTAAGGACGTTTTATTATACCACACGCCTCCCCAATTTAAGACATTTATTTCTTTCAGAAATTAAATGGTCAAGTAGCACTCTACAATTTCCGTTTTTACATTGACTCACCTAGTATCCATCCTTTATTACTTTACTACTACATTTCTTTCCTATATTAAAATCTACCAGAGCCACGCCCATTTTCTTCTAGTCACGACAACTGGTATAACCTTAAAGGATTATTTCTCTTTTAGTGAAAGAGTGTAGCACCCTCTCCACTGTTGTCAGCTATTGTTTGAAATATGAGTGATTATCTGATAATTTGTTACTTTCAAGTACTAGTTTTTCTGCATCAAACCGACTTTTTGAAGCAATTGAAATATCATCATTAAGCTTGCAATAGCCTGATGATACTGTTCATATGAGATCATTTGCTGAATGTCTTTTCCCAATATATTTAGTCTGGCGTTAAGAACTGGAGAAAGTCCTGAGTACTTCTACATGGGTTATTAAGAAACCTAACATCTGCATTTTGCTGATTCTGGGTTTTGTGCGTCCACTCCCCTCAGATTCTTTTCCCAGCAGAAAGTCTCTTCTCTCCTTGTAGTTCATTTATGGTCTACGTGTAACCACTGCTAACTTAAGCATGACTAGTTGGGATATATACCAGCTTGATTCCTCTCTCGTTAGATTATTAATCTTGAGATTATGTTAAAACCGACGGTTAATTCTGCGTCTACTGATAGCATATTAAATTCGCCCGTCTCCCTGTAAGTTAGACGTTTGTTTTAACTATAGATCTGATAATTAAAGGAAGCTAAAGATGGTTCCTGTTGAATACATTTTCATCCAACACATCATGTGTTTGGGTTATTAGTCGAGTTATGGGATTTTCCTATCAGTTTTGATAACTACTGATTAGAGTGGTGTCCCTTTCTCTTGCGGGTTTTCCCGGAGAATCTCGTCTAACATGTAAACAAGGTCCAACTTTTCTAGATTTCCGTTCTGAACCGAATATTACGGGGAACATGAATCTGTCAGACTGAGTTAATTCTTAGCTTTCTCTCTCTGCTTTTCCTTTTAACCTAGATCTATTTTACGCTAGAATCCTTATTAGTAATTCTAACTGATGTGTTTGAGTTTCACTCTGTATTTGTTGCTTTGGTGTTGAATTACGAGCAATTTTGCGTCGCTTGGCGTACATTGATCGTCGTCTACCTCCCTCCAGGTTTTAGATTTTCAACTTAGCAACATACATTATTATGTAGGTCCAGACGTATTGTCTCCTACTATATATAATCAGTTCAGTGAGAAGTTAAAAGCCCCTATTTATGTTTCCTGTGATAGTCTTCCAAACAATCAAGTTGCTGGTTCACTTCCAGTTATGGATGTGGATTACTAGTTTTTGTAAAATTACTATTACATCTGTATATCCCTCTAATACTGGCGTCTCCTGAGTTGTGTCCTCAAGATAACAGGTAAGGTACTCTTAATGTTTCTCTCCAGTTTTGTTTTCATACGTTTAATACATGGAAACTCTGGATTTATTTAGATTGACTAAGGTCTATCTTTGAACCGTTATATAATTTACTAGCTGGATTCCTGATTGAAATTCCTAATCTAGCAAATATCAAGCAATTTTTCAGCTATATGCTCCAATTTGCTTGGTTTTTACACAGCTATATTCCATTTTTCTAGCATGGGTTCACTGTATAAGTTTTAGGCGTTTCCTCTCTCTTTACGTCAAGGGGTTCGTCCTATCTATAAACAGCATCTATTTCAAGAGTTGTTTATTTAATTGTTGCTTTTACTGATTCGTATCAGTTATTTAAGCTAATCTCTGTTAGTCTGGATCTGCTTTCACATATTTAATGTTGGCATATCATCCAAATCAGAACTGAGATGTAGAAATCTGTTTCGTCTTGCGATTGATTTCTGATTCACCTACCTATTAGTAGACTTCGAGCATTATCTAGAATTTAGTTACTCGGTTAGTTTTAAAGAAAATACAATTGAGTCGCGCGCCTCTATTGTACCACTTATTTTGCCCTATTTAATTCTTCCCTTATGAGAATATGAATGTTAGTTAGGCAATTATTGAAATAACTTTACGTAAGCTAATCGCTAACTAAAAAGTTGTTTCACTCCTCTTTTTGATGAGGACTTCTCCTAGTGAACATTTCACTTAATGAGATTAAACTGTAAATTTCAAAGCTAAGGAGCCAATTTTCTGAAATGTTTAGTCTCTTACTAGAGACTAGCACAGATTTTTTCCGGTATCTCCTGAAGTTCATTTGAATTTCCAATTTATTAGTTAATTCTTTAATTATACCTTTTACATACCTATACGGTCTGTTTCCGCTACCATTAATAATGGAATCGGGGTGGATAATTTAAAGAAATACCTTATATTCTGTTGGGTCAGTAAGTGAGTTGATCAGTTTCACTTACATCACCAGGTGAATATTTTGGTTTTGACCCTATTTATTAACATATGGGCCATCTGAGTTAGTTAATAATACTACTCATATCACCGGTGGAGTAGAATAAGTGTCGGTATGGCTTTTCTTCCTAAGTATCCATCATTTATTCACTTTACTTTACTACCGGTGTTGTAGAACATGTTATGTTATATGGGAGAAGATTAATTTAGGGTGGCCCTAAATACTGCAAATTCTTACAATATTCCTTCCCTTCCATTAACTATGTCTACATTTTTGCAAGTGGTGGTTTAGGCCTTAACCTTAGTTCATTTACTTTAGTTACTGCTATTTTCCCCTGGTTTAATTCATCTCTCAGGTATTATTTACTGTCCTACTGAATCATCATTTGTTGATTAAATTTTTCCCTTAAAAAACATTTATTGGATTTTTAACTTATCTGTCCTAATTATCTATAAAATTGTCTATCACTCTCTGCTGCCTTGGTAACTTTTCAATATTACATGAATTATACAAGCAGATCAAGCATGAAAATACAATGATAATCAATGACAAAATAGTTAATTAACACATGATTCATAATTAGAAACATAAACCTTATGGATACATAATATAGTAGTGTGTTCATGACTACACCACTCTTAAACCATTTAAAGAGAATATCAGAGTAGCAGAACCATACCTCAAACATCAAATGGGAATGACTATGAATTCTAAACATTCACTGAATTACCTATCTTATGTGAGTTTACCATCCCAGAGACCTTACTACTGGAGGTTCATTACTGGACTTAGTTTCCCATCAATAAGATATAAAATATGAGTTTAAAAAAAAAATCTCATACCCAACAACCAACTACATGATGCATCTGCCAGAATCAAGATATTACATGTGAACAGTTTTGTACCAAAAAACACCTATATTTATCTGAGCCATTATGGGTTCACATAAAACTTGACTCAGCTCATACTAATGAGTGATTAGGTCTGTTACTAACACTATAACATTCTGAAGTGACTTGGTTTACCTGCGAGAGGTTTTCCCTGAATTCATATACCCACAATAATACACCAATTGTGATGTTTACCATGAGTTTTAAATTCACGGACGTTGCCCACACATGTGGGATGTGGATTATTATTCCTGAGAATAATTCGTTATAATGTCTAGGGGGTATTATTGATTCTCTGGTCACTGGTCAGAATGCAGGGTGATCAGGGATATTTACCACAAATCCCAGGAGAAAAGAGTTCAATCCTTGAAACAATGGCATCTGTGTGTAGGTTTCCCTTCCCACTTCATCACCCTTTAAATTAACTATAGATGCTAGAAGGATATTGATTGCTCACAACATATAAACAACCACTTATTGGACACCACATTTACTTGATGTACACAACACTTTTGGACAAACAGTTCAGGTATTAACTCAAGATCTGCAATTACATATATAGGTGTGTAATAAACACTATGCATTTTCAGACAGGCATGGGAATGATGTGCAGTATTACAACCTAGTACCCAGTGACCCCAGAAAAAACCCAGGTTATTACAAACAACACAACAACCACAAATTGGGTCTACTTTCATTTCCCCTCATAATTAAGGCAAATAATGATCCAAGTACCTAGAATCCAATATATAAACATTGGTTTCTGACACCTTTTACAATTTACTCATTGTTAAAAATAATGAGTTGGTGCCAAAATATTATACATATATACCATTGGAAAAAACTACTGACCTGTTACCTTCAGAAAAAAACAACACATAAACAGCATTTTGTATTACTAATTAAACTAATTAATAGTCATTTATCTCCTGGTGTGTGGTTAAGAGTTCATCTTTGCTGTCGATTAGATCCTTTTCCCATTATCTGGGTACCGAATTAATGCACTCAGTCATGTTCTTACTATTTAGTCACTGGTAATTGGCTGGTGCAAATCATACTTTATAATAGAAATTACACACAATCACAAATCCCTCCGTGAGCTAGAATATTCGAGTACTCTGTTGCAGTAGGCTCGGTGTCTTTTTTTGAAATTTGGGGCCTCAGGTTGGTCTAACTTTCCGGAATTTCCACTTAAGCTCTGCAGAAGGTACTTTACCATCTCACCATACATGGTGCCAAGTAGACGTCCATTCAGCTGCTCTGCTTTTAATATCAGAATCCAAAGTAGTTCAACAAAGATTTTACACCCACCAAGTCGCGAGTCTATAACCCATGGCATTTAGGTTGACATTGGACCAGCAAAGAGTTAGTCGTTATCTAGTCCAGTGTAGAACTTTATTTGACTGAGAGGCATCTCATGGTAGTATCTGTGACTAGGGCCACACTTGATCTATACCTACATATATCCACAGATGAATAAATCCAGCACAGTAACATGTTTGCAAACAATTGGATGATTCCTCTTGTTGCAGATATAGAGACATTTAGCTGCTTTCATATGGTCTTTTATCTGATGGTGTTCAGGGTTTGGAACCTTGAGGTAATCTGGTTTCGTAGTTATGTTTCAGATGATATTAAGTTTGTACCTTGGTTGTATTGGCTTATGTGGTTCAGTGTCTTCTCCCCATTTGGTTGAGCCAGAACTTAGTGTTGAATAGCTGAATTCCATGTTTGACTGTTACAGCTGTGAGACATTCTTTCGAAGACTTATCCATTGTTGGATATTAACTTGGTAACCCACAACCAACAGTTGAAGGGCTTTCACTGTTGCTAGTTTTAGTAACTTGTAGGATTGTCCCATAGTTTCACTGATTTTGCAGAGTGATAAGGCTTATAGGTGATACTTCTCAGACGTAAAGCAGACGATACACTGTTGTCAGTTACTCGGTTGATCTTCATCTTTGTAGATTATTAGATCTTGAAGTCCATCCTGGATATTCCTACTAAAATAGGACTTAATCACTCACCCAGTCAGTTGTCTTCTAATTTATCTGTTGCTCGCTATGGAGCTATTGAGCGCAGCAGTCCATGGGTATTTCTAGATGCAGACTATGGTTAGGACATTTACTTTCTGGCTGTTGACCCAGGATCCAGATATAGTGATATAGTCCCACCACATTCAACCACCACCTGCTTCTCTTCTATAGAAAAGGGATGACAAGAATACAACACTAGCATTAACCTACTGTGATGTGTTAACTTTCACAAGACAATTACAAACAAAAATACAAAACAAGGGGAGAAGGGGAAAGGAGTGGGTGTCCATGTTCCACTGTCCCTCATTGCTGAGTAGAGCCATTCTGACTCTTAATAGTGAGTAAGGTATTTTCTCACTTATATTTTGTTCTGTTGTTACTGGGACTATTAGATGAGTGAAGTCATTCTGTCCATCCAACATGTTGATATTGTCTCTCTCATTACTTGAAGAGAATAGCCTATACAGAATCTCTGTGGTTTCTAATGCCGCGTCTTCCTTTCGACACTATAATCATCCTTAGGTCAAGACTATTCACATTGGCTTAAGTACTGACATACACATGGATTCTTACATCAACATCCTCTAATCCCAAGGTGCAACATTAAAATGTATATTCCCACAGGAAAAAGTAACAATCAGAACAGAGAAAATTCTCATACCAGAAAAAAAACATACATGTACATTTCTCTGATATTAAGTACATGATAATCATACATAATAATCATAATGATGATGCAGGGAGCCTAGGTTTTTGAATTTTCTTCATAAACTAAAACATCCATTATTTTCCCCCACTGCGTACAGCACATGAGGATAGTAATCGCTGTGATATGTTTTGCCAATGACTATTATTCGGAGTGTATTTATTAGAATAACTTATGCCGCACGGTCCAGTATTCTGAATATTGCAAGCAATTTATTCACATCAATCTTCGCTTCTGTTTCTACTACGGTGAGGCGATGGGGATTGAATCCTATCCGAACATGCATTTTCATCACGCGTTTACTTTAATTGTTCATGAATTTATATTCAAACATGGCATGTCCCTAACACTATTTTATGAAATGATTATATGTTCACCCTCATATGGAGTGGTTACTAATCTGTTAAAAGGATGGTACTAAAATTTAACACTATAGTTCCAAGTTACAGATTATGATGTGGCGAAGTATTTTATCCCCTGACTAAGAGTCAGGAATACGCGTAATCATTTGTATGTCCCCGCATGGATAAAACACCTTTCTATAGTACATAGATTATTTGCAGATTTCTAAGCATAAATAGTGAGATATTGTTCATAGTGCCTAGAAGTTTTAACATAGGAATATGAAATTGACAGACACAAGTTCTCTACTGAAGTATGTAAACAAGAGTCTGTTCCCACTTTGAGAAAATGCCTAGAATGTGGTTTTTACCTGAGTTTGATACTCTACGGTACACATAATATTTCTAGGTTATAAGCACTACTAGTGAGATATAAGTTCATAATGCCTATACAAGATTTTAACATAAGAATTTGAAATGGTAAGACCTAGGAAAATTTACAGCGTGGCGCCCACATGTGTTTCCTTAGTAAACATCATCCAGCCTGGTTTAAGAGAATTGTAACTAATTCTTACCTAAACATACTGGTCTATGTAATACATAAATATATCTTAATAATGTAGATAACATACCAATAGCTTGAGGAGAATCATGTTTTTAAGGCAAAATACCTTCTCCCCGAAGGGAAAGGTCGACTTTCTTGTGTGTTCTCTTGACTAGAAATGGCCGCTTCAGTCTTTGTTTTCCCCCTCGCCAGGATTGGCCAGGTACGGGAGAGAAAACAAGCCAAAATAAATTTAGCTGTGCCACGGTCAGTCTATCGCTGTTTTATTTTCTCCTACATTAAGTAAGTTACTTAAACAGTAATTGTAAGGGTTTGTTTATTTTTAAGGGAGTCCATAAATAGGAACGGGTAAGGACGTTTTATTATACCACACATGCAAACGCAACCATTACTTTAATCTTTAGAAATAGTCCACTAACTTTCTCCATGCCACGAAATACAAGTTTAAACAACTAAAGATTTGAACAGACATGAACCAAGTATGAAGACATTACAAAACGGAAATTTCAACAACTTAAAAATAAAACGTGTTTGCACATAAATCCCTGTACAATATTAAATTTACCACCCGATATTTGGCTCATGGATTTCCTACACGACATGGCAATTATCTGCTCCTCTAAGAGAGCCACCCCACTCCCCCGACCTCATTTATTCTACCCCCAGCGTCAGTGCGACAGGCCCGATATTCTCTATTCTGTTTCCATGTTTCCCCTGCCCGTGTGGGCCTCCTAGTTTATACGTCTCCCTCTGGCTACACTGAAAAATTATAGGGGCTTAAGTCTGGTGATTACATTATCCGGAGGAAAACCCCAGATAATAGAGGCTAATGGCGAGCAGAAAGCTTGTGGAACGTGCATCCGCTTCTGTTTCCTGTTTTACTTTGATCCCTGGAAAACAGCTTTCTTCCTTTGCGCGTCTCAGTGTGTATCTGCGCGACCCACAACGTATCTGAGCGCCCCAGTACATATCTGCGCGCCCCTGTGTATCTGCGCGCCCTAGTATGTATCTGGGGAAATTGAGAATATAACGGAAACAATCTTTAATTCGGGAAATGTTTCTGTTTGTTGCAATTAAAATGAAGCGTGAGATTTATCGCTTTAGGCGGAGAGCGCCGGGAACAAACAACACATTAAGATTATAGAAGTATGACTAGGAGCGGAAACAGTATTGACACAAACTGCCGTAGAAGGAAATAGTGTCCGCTACCAACTAACGAGACCATTGAAAACATAAAAACACATGTCCTTTAAAATCTGCCACCATCATTGTGGATTCCCTGAGTGCAAATCAAGACGATGAATGCATTTTTTTCAAGCAACGGAAGATATTGCTGTAGATGTAGCAGAAATACAATTTAGACAGCCAATACGTGTTGGAAAGGAAATACAGGAAATGGCATAGCCTTTTGAAGATTGTGTACAGGCACTGGTAATAATTGCAATCCAATGTCGATTGTTTCTGTTTGTTCAAGAGTGAGCAAGTCCATACTTTGGCTTTTACAATAATAACAAAACAGAAATACATTATGTACTGATTGCGTTTCGTAGATCAACCGCGGTAATATGTGTGGATATAGCATCATCATGTGCTCCGCTAAAGGATTATGCGTTTGATCCTCGAGAAATCTCCATCCCTAATGTCCTCGATCAATTTTGTTTATTTTATTGCTACATGCCATTGTATTAGAGCTTACTACGGTCCACTGTATTAGGGCTTGCTTCGTGCCACTGTATTAGGGCTTGCTTCGTGCCACTGTATTAGGGCTTGCTTCGTGCCACTGTATTAGGGATTGCTACGTGTCACTGTATTATACTAGGTACTTTAGTAAAATATTTTAAATTGCTTTTTAATTATATAAGCTGCATAGTTGGATGCCTCTTGAAAAAATAAATCCAACGATACCTTATTCAAGTCTGTAGGTCAACTGTAGGCTGAGATATTAATTTTTGTATATCAGTTTATTATTTAACATTGACATTTTGGGAAATGGTCAAAATCCCATTTGGAAAAGTGTTACCATAACACATAAGCTAAGGGCAGATAACTGCTCTTTGTTTTTGTTTTCTCTAAGGGGGATAACTCGTGTTGTTATTTTGAGAGCCACCGTTAGAACACAAAATTCAAATGAAAACCTTAAACTCCCTCTTCCTCCTGCCTCTTCCTCCACTCCAACCACTCCTCCGCCTACTCCTTCTCATTCTTCCTCCTCCTCCTTCCTCCTAAAGCCATTTTAATAATATGGCACATTTTTGCAAATGCACGACTGTCATGTAATAATAAACATTGTGAATAATGTAATAAGCCTTAGGATTTATGGTGACTTTCAACTTTTATGAAATGTCAAATCATGCACTTTAGAAAAAGTAAATAATAAAACCATGAGTTATTTAGTCTGCATATTTTTAGTTGCATGTCCTTCACTGGACGTAGCATTCAACCCACCCACCCACCCACCCACACACACACACACACACACACACACACACACACACACAATGTCAGTGTATTAGGGCTTGCTCCATGCCACTGTATTAGGACTTGCTTCGTGCCACTGTATTAGGGCTTGCTCCATGCCACTATATTAGGGCTTGCTTCGTGCCACTGTATTAGGGCTTGCTACGTGTCACTGTATTAGGGCTTGCTCCATGCCATTGTATTAGCTTGCTCCATGCCAGTGTATTAGGGCTTGCTCCATGCCACTGTATTAGAACTTGCTCCGTGCCACTATATTAGGGCTTGCTCCATGCCACTGTATTAGGACTTGCTCCGTGCCACTATATTAGGGCTTGCTTCGTGCCACTGTATTAGGACTTGCGCCACGCCAGTGTATTAGGGCTTGCTCCAAGCCACTGTATTAGGACTTCCTCCATGCCACTGTATTAGGGCTTGCTACGTGTCACTGTATTAGGGCTTGCTCCATGCCATTTTACTAGGGCTTGCTCCATGCCATTTTACTAGGGCTTGCTCCATGCCACTGTATTAGGGCTTGCTCCGCACCACTATATTAGGACTTGCTCCGCGCCACTGTATTAGGACTTGCTCCGCGCCACTGTATTAAGACTTGCTCCGTGCCACTGTATTAGGACTTGCTCCGTGCCACTGTTAAGCCTTCCTCCTTGCCACTGTATTAGGGCTGCTCCGCGCTACTGTATTAGGGCCTGCACCGTGCCACTATTGGGGCTTGCCCCGTGTCACTGTATTAGGGCTTGCTCCGTGCCACTATTAGTGCTTGCCCCGTGCCACTATAATAAGTCTTCCAGTATAATTCCCCACGACTTGTGCGCCAGTGTATCAGATCTCTAAGCACACATATTTCTTGTTGTTTTTGTTGTTGTTTTATCTGCCAATTTTGCCGATAGACGTCGTGGGGAGGAGTAGCTGAAGTTCCAGCGCCTTTCCTTTGATTTCCTTAATGATTCATGAGCTGTATTTTTCTAGGGTCGCATACACTCCCTACCGGTTTTTCAGACCTGGTGTAAGTTCCTGACCTACTAACCAGTGTATGCTTGCTGCCACCGTCGCGTCACACTTACGATCTTAGACTTCAGCAAGTCAAGGGTCCATTTCTACCTCTAGAGACATATTTGATATATTGTGCGAGCCCCATATTTTTATGGTGTTTGTCCATCAAGAATGCTGATGACCATTCATTTCGTCCAGTAGGGTTAAAGGTTTGGAGCCATGAGTTCTAAGATGGCTGGTAAGGCCTATTTGGGATCGAAATTTACTTTCACAATGTGGGGAAAAAATGCTTGACGCTCCAAGAGGAGGATCTACTGCATATTTTTTTTTTTTTGGGGGGGGGGGGGGGGGGTCCAGCCTTTTTTGTTTGTTTTCATAACTGTTGCAGTCCTGTTTGCGTCACTCACAAGTGACTACACCCTTGCCTAATGATGTACGCCACAAATTTCGATCTTTGGCAGCAGTCTCCCAAGTGTCGTGACGAATTTCAAAAGCTGTTAGTGAGATCTTCAGAGTGTCTTTAAAGCGTTTGCTTTGGCAGCATTGGGAGCATTTGCCCCAGCGCAGCTCCGCGTAAAAGATTCATTTAGGAAGTGTGTGATCTGGCTTACGAATCAAGTGACCCCCATAAACTCTGGCTGGATGATGTGGTCAAAACTATTGGTCGTCTTTACTTCCCATGACACTCCTGGTACCTATTTTATGTTGGGAACTCTGGTCAGTGTAAAACAATCTGCGTCGATGGTGATTTGAACACATGGCCACCGGACCAGCTGGCAAGCGTGCTAGCCTATGCGCCACCACGGCTCCATATGTAAGAGAAAGGGAGATAATTGTGTGCGTCATAGTTTGAGTCGGTCATCTATTATTGATGGTCTCTGAAGCCTGCCCATGATGAATGTGCTAACTTTAGGCTTGAATTAGGCAACCATGTCGCCGTTTCTCTGTCCTTAATTTGTGCTGGGCCGGGGCGCTTTGGAAGTTCTCTATAGAATATTAATGTATGTGGGTGTTGTTCACTGTGTTTTGTTTACGTATGTCTTCTGTACTTTTGTGTTAAATGGTGACTATACTTTTCCTTTACATATGTTTTCTATACTTTTCTGTAACGAAGTGATTATTCGCAGCGTCCTGCCAATATCGAATCTTATAGCTACGTTTTATTCGCAGTCGCGGCCGGTCACGTGACGTTTACTACCGTCGAAAATGTTCTAAAATCGGGATAGAAAAAGGAGCGTTCTTTTCAAGTTTCGGGTTAGGGTTAGGGTTAGGAACTGCATACAGAACTAAATCAATAAAATATATATAACAAAGGATTTAAATTTTCAATGGGAGCCACACTTAAATCTCGCAGCGGTGAATAAAGCTCAGTATTATTCGCAGCGCGCTGCGTATAACGCCTCCCTATCTTTAATTTGCTTTCTTTATTACTTTTTCCCCCAATAACATTGGGAAAAAACATTTAATATGTTTTCAATACATCAGTTTCCTAACACAAAAACAACAGGCGCGGATGAAAGAAAACTGTTATACTTGTTTAATCAAAACATGTTTTGTGAATTTGAAATAGGAAAAGACAAACCCTATATTGCACACATTTGATTTTTGGCCTGACAAATGTCCGCGCATCTGGCTAGGTGCTTACTACAGCCAGCCCGTATATGTAGCTCCTGAATTGTCACCTGGTTACATCCTAATTTACCTCTCCGTAGATGTGAAGTTTCAATACTGGTCTTGCACACCCCACTCCTTACTCAGCTCGGAGAGGGGAAGTAATACTCCGCAACACGGTCCTTGTATAGATGAAACTTTAATACTGGGTTGGAAAGTAGGACTCTACACCAGTCTCTCCGATAGATGCAAGACCTTTGTCAGGGCTCGATATTAATACCATCGCAATTTATTCTCTCTCTCTCTCTCTCTCTCTCTCTCTCTCTCTCTCTTTTCTCTCTCTCTCTCTCTCTCTCTCTCTCTCTCTCTCTCTCTCTCTCTCTATCTCTCTCTCTCTCTCTCTCTCTCTCTCTCTCTCCTTCCCTCTCCCTCGAACTAACTTTATTTTCAAAACATTAAGAATTGGGCACACAGGCCCGTCTAATATTCTGCCCAATTTATCTCTCTGCTCTCATTCTTTATTTCATTCATAGATCACTTATGAAGCTAATCGTGGGCACCAACCACGTCACGCCAAAACGTTTTATCTCGTGCAATCTCCTGCGGCTCCCTCTATGTTCTCCCGACGTGATTATCGTCTTTAATTTTCTTCTCAGTGTGTTTATGTGCCTCACGCTATTTCTTTTCTCCTGTGGACTCCAGACAAGGAAACGCATCCTCGGGTGTTCTGTGCACTATGCAGTGCCATCGCCGTTTTCTCATTTCTTGATTCACTGGAATTATCATTCTCTCCATGAGCTCCATGTTGGTGATTCTGTCATACTATTTTAGTCCCACTATTCTGTACATTCACTAGTTAATAAATATTTGTAGTTTACTAATAAAACAGAGAACTTGGTGATAACTGGCAAGATTGAGGAAGAAAGAACAAGGCGGAGAAGTAAATACCTGAGATAGCGAAACATGACCGTCCAAAACATGACCGACCACGCGTATCGTCATGGCACATGATGATGATGAGTTTACTAATAATTATTTTCGTCGTTCTGCATGTTTCTAATTCATATAATAGTATTGAATGAATACTGTATGGAAATATTCTAACGGAAATATCAATTGGGGAACACTTTGAGGCCACATAGACAATTCATACACAAACATATGGGTGCTGAGTGGTCTCGAGGTATGGTGTCCGCCTCGAGTGCTGGAGGTCCCGGGTTCAAGCCCTGGTGAGGACCTGGATTTTTTCACGTGGACTTCTAGTAACAAAATTTTCCCTGGTCTCTGGGTAGTGAGATCGGACGCCAGTGTGTATTGTTGCGCACGTAAATAATCCCTTGGCAGTTGGAAATGAAAAAGAGTAACCTAACGGCTATGCCCAGGCAAAATTTCGAGTTAAAAATCTATCCAAAGTGTTTCAGGATCATCGCCGGTGCTACGGAGTTCATGCACTGAGCTGAGCTTCTCCGGACTCAGATTTGAGGTAGGAGGAGAACGGAGCACTTATGGGTTACACCCTTGTGCTGTGATGTTGATCTGTCGACTAAACCTAAACTAAATATATATATTGTTTGGCGCTCACAGAAGTAGAAGAAAGAAGTAGGGATTAGAGGACGCACAAGAAAACATAAAAATTGAAAGCCATAGTTAGTAATATTGTAAATTTGGTGCTAAATTTAATTTGACTTTCTTACAATTTTCTTGTTTTTAAAGTTCATCTTTTATTCTTCTTTTGTGTTTTTTTATCCTCTCTCCTTCTCCCCTTCTCCCCCCCCCCTACACACACACAACCCCTCCCCTCTTCTCTCTCTCCTCTCTCTCTCCCCACACCCACACAAAGCTTGTAGGCTTGTATTGCCTTCATTGCAACCTATTTAAGTGTGAGATTCCGCCTCGTGAAGTAAAGTTTCACCGAGGGAAATTGTTGCTATTTCTTGGTTTAAATTCTATTGTTATCTCTATTTCTTGGTTTTAAACTCTTTCTCTTTGTCTGTTCTCTGTGAATTTCTAGGCCTAGTTGTGACCTCCCATCAGTGTACCTAGCTTATAGTGCATGTGAGTTCGTGTCCTTACATCGGACTTAGTTAAAATCTTGCATCTGAGTTCATGTGAGATCATCGGACGTAAGAGTTAAAATCTTACATCTGAGTTCGTACGATTACATCGGACTTAAACAGTTAAATTAGTTCCCGGGAAGGTTAACCCGGTCAACAAATGCCCGCAGAAGTCGGGTGTGTCGGCCTAACGGTGTAAGAACGCAGGTCTGCTGTAAACAGGCACAACGCAATCACGGCCGAAAAAGAAAAAAAAACTCCGGATGAACGCAGAAGAAGAAGAAATTAGTTCGTGTGATTTCATCTAACTTGAAGAGGTAAAATCTCTCATTTGAGTTCGTATGATTACATCGGAATTAGCATGCTTGTCCACACATTTGTATTTCCCATGGGGCACATGGGACAGTTGCCATGTCATAGCAACTTGATCTACGTCAGAGCTACCCTTAATTTTTTTATACCTTTTTGAAGCCTTTTATCCTTCTTTTTTTTCTTTATATATTTGCATCAATTCTTTATCTCGTGGTGAGACACCGGATAAATAAATAAATGCGCAGTTTCAAAAATTGTTTCAAAATATGGCACAAGATCTGGAATGTGCAATGTCGGGAATAGTTGACTTTTGGTCTGCAAGACAAACATATCTTTTGCCATATGAGGGAATTATTGCACGTGGACTAGATCAAAATTGGGAATGGATTACTTTTCCTGTCTCTTATAAACATTGATAGTAATAAATCCCATACTGCACAATTTACTCACAGTTTTTTGTTTTTTTTTGCACATGAATTTCTTGCCGAATCTACCACATTCTCCAGTCCATTGCTTGTGTGTACTGGTAATGCAGCAAGCTTGACGGCAGCATTTGAAGGACGGTTTGATACCGATACAAAAATGCACCGATCTGGTTGTACTGAGCACAGGTTATCAACATGCATTACTAATAGCTTTAGCAGAGGCGTTATTTCTGAACTGGATCAGTTCATGGATCAACTTTCAGTTATTGAAACACATTACAATACACGACCGGCAAAGGCATCACAGCTGCCATTTTCCAAACCAACAAAATCTGTAACACGTGAATGGTGATCATATTACCAACGTTTCAATGCCAATGTAAAAAAAAATTACTCGCATTACTTTAATGAAGATGATGAAGAATTCTGAAACTACATTCCCAATATTGCTCAGATTAAAGGAATGCTGTACATACATGAGAGATTCAAAACTTTTTTTGACAAACTAGAAATCGATGGTGCTTCATCTCATTTAATTTTGCTGTTATACTTCCTCCTAGACTATCAGTTGTACAAAGTTATTGTTGATATTGACGAAAAAACTTCCAGCAGCATTGTGAAGAAATATTATCAGAACTTTCAGAAAATAAATTTTTGGAGAAAAACTTTGGCCATATTGCGGCAGTTCTCTGGCAGTTACTGCAGCATTCCTTACTGGAGTTGATATTAAAATCAAAATAGAAGACATGGTCAAGTCAGTTGTTACTAAGAAGAAAAGGAATGTGAACGCCAATAAATGGGTCAATTATTGGATCGCTTTTTCTAAGTCTGTTGTTCCAAATGTTATTTCATTCATCAAGGAATTAAATCATTCTTCTGAATCATCTGCTGTATGTGAAGTATCAGGAATTGTAGAACAAAAGCCGAAAAGTGATTTTGACTTATTTTTTTAAAATCCCAAACCAAACAAAGCACTTAAGGTTGATGACCCCAGAAACAAATGTCTTGAGGATGAAGTCACCATGTTTCTAAAATTACGGCAACCAACTTCACAACCATTAAATTATTGGAAAAATTAACATAGGTTTCCACTGCTACAAGCAGTGCGAAAATTGTTTTGGCCATACCAGTGTCTTCAGCAGCAGTAGAGCGCTTATTTAGTGCAGCTGGATTGTTGTTGAGTAAGTTACGAAAACAGATGTTACCAGCTTTCGCTATAAACTCTGTCGGATTTGCATGTAAGATGAAAATTGTGGAAATGGTTCAGGGATTACCTGGATTAACTGAATTATTAGAAACAGTCGATCAGCAGGAAATTGATAATGTGCTGAATGAGCAGAGTGGCTCAGGAATAGAATGAGAGTGTCAGAATGACACTGAATTGTCATAGTTAGATTAAACTTTGTTTTAATAAAATACTCTTGAATATTAAAATTAATAAATTATGTCTCTTTGCACATGTAGTCCTATTTAGTAGACACTAAACTTAACTTTCATAAATTTCATAATTTTATTTGAACTGTATTCCATATTAATATTATCATGGGAATCCCATTGGATGGGATGGGATAGGACAGGCATAAATTATCATGGGATGGAATGGGATGGGACTGAAAAATGTGTCCCACTGACAAGCCTGGGAATTATAATTCAAATCCAGTCTCCAAGACTGTTGGCCCACCAATCAACCATTGCCAAGCCCGAATGAACGTAGGCAGAACGCAAACGTACATTGAATTCATACAAGTCAACACATCATGTCATAGTTAATGAAATCTAACAATTTAGCGCTAGACCTGGACACATTCCTTGGGAAACCATCCTTTAAACTGTCCCAGAAGTAGCGGTTCATTAAGAGTGCCAATATCCGCTCAAGAAGCCCATAGAAAATCATCTCAAGTCAGCCGTTAGCCGCCATTGCTGAACGTTTTTTCTTTCTTCCACACCCCGAAATAAATTTGCCATTCTCATGCACAGTAGAAGAGTGTCTTCCAGAAGCCATTTTTGACATGGAAACGAGCGAGAAGAAGTCTGCCAAAGGTGCGATGAAGTGGCAGATGCTTTTTGTGATACGTCAATTGTTGATAAAACGTCGGGTTGAATCTTTCACACGTTCTCTTAACTAGACTGGGGACGATGTGGCCGTCTGGGTCAGGGATACTAGGCATGGCACAAACTTGTATGTACGTGTATGCGTTTGCTGCTAAGGTGTGTTGGGATATAGTATTAGGCTTGTATTGTTTTTTATCAGTAGGCGTAGGGGGAAGTGATAACTGTAGTGTGTTGGCCATCTTCATTGTTTCAGATGAATTTCTGGTATACGCTGCGATGACTTGACTCCAATGCCATTCTGGTCAGAAGTGGTCTCGAGGTATGGTGTCCAGCAACGCTCTTCCATTAGTGTTCTTTCCAAGCCCCGGTTGCGCTTCGTATAACTTGAATATTTCAGTTCCCTTCCAGAGACATTATGCTGTTTATTAACGGTTTTTCGTTCATATTATAAAACATTTGACCTACAATTATTTGTCGGTGTTGTGCCATTCTTTCTGAATACTGTTTAGCTTTTCTGTTATCCAGTTTTTTTAGGTAGAGAATGCAGCCCTTTAACCGGTTTGATGTTTCACCGACTACTCTGACAGCTGCTTGTTGTTTATAATTTACTGATTTACCTAAATAGCTCAAACGTGCTGGACATTCCATATCTCTCATTGAAGCGCGTGAATTAGCTTTCATTATTACCAGTTCCCTTCGTCATCAGGCGAACCCCTCTTCCTCCTCCTCCTCTTTCCTCCTCCTTCCTCCTCCTCCTCTTTCCTCCTCCTTCCTCCTCCTCCCCCTCCACCACCTATTTCTAGTCCCACTCCTACTTTTAGTCCTCTTCCTACCTCTCGTCCTCCTCTCCATCCCGCTATCTGGCGAACTCCTCTCCCCCCTCCTCCCCTATTTCTAGTCCTCCTACTTCTAGTCCTCCTCTTCCTCCTCCCGCCATCAGGCGAACCGTCTTTCTCTTCTTAGTTTGTTTAACACAGTCGAAATCCTTACGGTAATCTTTGGAACAATAGCTTTCAATTTTTATATTGTGTGGAGTGTTACTTTCATTAGTATCTACGAATGAAGAGCGGATGGCCGAGTGGCTAAAATGCAGGGTTCTCATTCGGGAGACCTGGGTTCGAATCCTCGGTAACGTGTGGATTGTTTTATCGGGGTAGGAAAAATTTACACACACACACACACACACACACACACACACACACACACACTAACCTGCCAGATGGCTTTCATTCCTCAGGCTCAAGACAGCCCTCTCCCACCCCACCCCTGTCTTACACCGCGAAGTACTTACTATAGGCAGTAATGACATTTGTTATGACAGTTTGACAGTATCTACGAATAACAGAATGTATTTCTTATTCTATTGTAGTGTTTTCATAGTTTCTCTGTGAATGCTATTCCTGTGAACAACTTTCCGGCGCTTAGATTTCTGTGACGTGGTTAGAGCCATTTGCGATCATGTGTATAGTGTGGAGGATCATGTGTATAGTGTGGAGGATCATGTGTATAGTGTGGAGGATCATGTGTATAGTGTGGAGGATCATGTGTATAGTGTGGAGGATCATGTGTATAGTGTGGAGGATCATGTTTATAGTGTGGAGGATTATGTGTATAGTGTGGAGGATCATGTGTATAGTGTGGAGGATCATGTGTATAGTGTGGAGGATCATGTGTATAGTGTGGAGGATCATGAGTATAGTGTGGAGGATCATGTGTATAGTGTGGAGGCATAAATAATCATCATAAGTCTAGAGAGGATGGTGTGGTAGGGAGTGATCAGAGAATTAAAGACAGAAGAAGAAGGAGAAGAAAGAGGTGGAATATGTTCCTAATTAAAAGCATAAACAATAATAAACCTTACACTAACAGTTCAGTTTTCGAAATGAACCAAACCTACAGTAAGATAGCAAATATACTTCATATTTGATTACTGCTACTTTGTGTATATTTGGAACTCATCAATACGAGGAAAGGTCAGACCGACACATATAATGGGGCTAAATGAAAACCTTAAATGTATTTTTGTTGTGTGACAAAAGTAAAGAACAAATGTATTATGTTTCAATGTGATCACCACTACATTCAATGCAAGTCCTCCAGCGCCGATAGAGTGCTTGGACTCCTGTAGAAATAAATTCACTGAAGTTACGACTCGGTGTGTTTGACCCGGTCGTGAACAGTCTGTCACAGAATCACGCAGTTTTGAAAGTCCCTACTTCGCTCATTCACTTGTTGGGTTGACAGGCGTGCATCACTATACTGGACCTTCATTCACTGATGAATGCCTATACCTTTCATCCTTTCATTCATAAAATAAATATAAAACGGATAATAGAACACTGTTCCTCTTTGGTGCATGTCAAAAGTAGGGCCATCATTAATTTGTTCTTATAACGTCACTGTGTTCGTCTGCACCATGCTGTCGCGTGCTTAACACTCTTTACATCCTTAACAATAATATTGACAGGTTACAAGACAATGACATGGTTATTAAATTCAAAACAATGTTTTCCCGTAGTGAATTTGAATAACGAAGACACAAACAATAGATTGCACGATTTATTGCCTGGCATATTTCGCTGCATCTCGTCAGGTACATTCTGCAGAAAATCACACAACTTACGTGAATTAACTAGATAAATCCTTCAAGTTGAAATATACACAATTTCGCACAGTAATGTCACTTATCTACCACGGTAATTTTAAGCTGACTAACATGTCTTTCTGTTTACACAATTCTGGCTTGCGTTGATAGATCATAATTGCTTCTGCAAATTTTAATAAGCGAGTATTTTGTGTGTTAAACAACACGCGAAATGCAGTGTCTTTGTCCACAACATGACCACTTTCGACAATGTGCCTACCGATTGAAGACGCCGGGAGCTTCCGGTGTGTCGGCCCCACGAGGCTAGCATCTCCTGTGTGTTGTATCTTGTTGACCCATTGAGGTATGTGTTCTGACACCCGTTTGTTAAGCTGTCTCTCTGTTCTACCAATGTAAACGGCCTGGCATCTACATGTGAATTAGTAAATACAATTGTTTGTGGCGTACAGAGTAACAGGCTCTTTGACTGCTGGTGTAGGAATCGGTACGGTTTTATATCTAATGACTGGAGTTGCCGCACAGAATGTTCGACCTACTGCTGTAGTAAGCCGGTCTTGTAGACGTTGCATTACGTCATCCCCTCGACAGGTTAGCTGGATGAATACCTTGAGTTTAGGGACAGTAGTTACGTCTGCTTTGGGTTTGGGCTGTTGGCAGTGGCGCTTTATAAATCCTGTGGAGTACCCATTCAGGTTTAAGACATTCTTCAGAGTTTCAAATTCCTCTGTCAGTGTGTCCTGGGTGCATATCTTTCTAGCACGGTCAAACAAGGTCTGTACTAAGCCCCGTTTGTACTGGACAGGTGTGAAGCTCTGAAAATTTAGGTATTGGCCAGTCCATGTTCCTTTGCGATACACCGATCTTTGAATTGTGCCGTCTGCTCTACGTCTCATTAGAATATCTAGGAACGGTAACGCTTCGTTGTGTTCGTGTTCCATAGATAGAGAGATATTTTTATGCGTCTTGTTCATTGTGGCCTGAAACGATGCTGCTTGTAGCTCGTCTGTGGTGATAATTAGTATATCGTCCACATAACTACGGTAAAAGGCCAAGTTGTTGATGTCTGAGGATCTCTTTTCTTCTAAATGTGCCATGAAGATGTCCGCTAGAATAGGACTAAGAGGACTCCCCATGGCCACTCCGTCAATTTGGCGGTATGACTTAGTTAGAAAATTGAATTGGATGTTGGCGGTACATAGTAGTAGTAGCCTCTCCAGAATAGGTGTTGGTATGCCTAATTTTAGTTATTTGTCTTCAACGCGTTCCCTTATTATTTTCACTGTCTCCTCTAATGGAACGTTAGTGAATAGGGAGGCTATATCCATGGATGCCATGTGTTTGTTATTTATGTCCATGTTTTGTGTATCCTTTTACAGGACTTAGCTGTCAACAGCAGCATCTTTCAGCTGTCTGTTGATCTCTTGGCAAGATTACGCTCAGTAGTTTGCCATTGCTTTCTGAGCGGCCGGCTCAGTATCCGCAAGTCACGAGCGGGGGTCGAACCACCTCAGTTCTCGCTCCGCTGCGAGACTCTGCGTGATAAACGGGATTACAGAGAGAAAGTGTTATAACCCCACAGCCAGAGAGACCGGCATTTATGTCCATAGTATCCAATAATTCCACCAGTTGGAATGTATCTCTGAGTATTTTTGGATCGAAGGACTGTCGTACTGGCTTTAACATTTCGGCTAGCCATCTCGCCATTCGGTGTTGTGCAGAGTTAACCATGGACAGGATAGGTCTTAGCGGGATGCCGTGCTTGTGAAGTTTGGGTAGACCGTACATCTGAGGAGTGTGCGAGCCACGTGGTGTGAGCGTTTTTGCAGTGGCCTCACTGATGAGTCCCGCATTCACAAGTGACTGGATCTCTTTCCTCATTATAGCATCCAGGTCCTCCGACTTGTTTACTTTTTGATCTATCCTGAATTTGGATTCATCTGACAATATTACATCCATTTTTCTCTGGTAGTCTGACATGTCCATCAGTACTGTACCGCTCCCTTTGTCAGGTTTCAGTATGACGAGGGTTTTGTTAGCCTTTAACGCTTTTAAGGCAGTAAGGTGTTCGTTGGTCAGCGGACATGTCTGTTTAGAGGGTGTTGTGTGATACTGGTGTTCTAAATCTACCAGTTTGGCCTTCAGCCACCCGACCGACTCAGCAGAGGTAGGTGATAACTTGGAGACTTGATCAAACAACATTTCAAACTGTGCTTGCGACTCAACACGGTTGATGTGTTTAGGCTTTATGCATAATTTTAATCCGTATGCAAGGGCCTCCGTTTCAATGTTGTTGAGTACGTACGACGATAAGTTCCTCACATACTTCTCTGTGTTGTCTAGTACTGACGTTGTTACCTTTTCAGTGCTCAGTGATTTGTTGAGGCGAGCATTCTCTGCGATTTTCACCTTGTACACTGTTTCTGTGCAGAATTTGGTGAACTTCAAGTAGCCATACAAGCTCAATTCTTGGGTGACGTAGTAGGCAGAACTGTGTGTGCGCTTCAAGTTGGCCAGCTTGGACTGGGTTTCTTCTATCTGGTTTTTTGTCAGTCGTCTCAGGTTTTTTCTTGTCGGACATATTCTGTCGGCCCTCAGAGATCTGAAATACCGGTGAGGAAATATCCCCGTCCTTGGTTATTGAAATTTATATCACATTTTAAGGTTTTCATTTGAAGCTCCTAATAGATTGCAATTGGAACCATAAGTATTGGGACTCTTCGCTGGATGTTAAAGATGACGGAGCACGTAGGGAATGTCCCAATGCAGTGTCGTTTCGTCACAGAATAAAACCATAGGATTGTGTAAAATTAGCGACCTCTTGAACATAACATTGAAACTTTAAAATGTTAGTTGCATATCTTTTACAGGACGTCACAGTCAACACCAGCATTGTTTGGTGTTGTGATCTCTTGGCAAGTTTACGTTCAATTGTTTGCCATTGCTTTCTGAACGACCGGCACTCTTACCATTTTATTAAAGAAAACCAGTGCAAGGCGGTCTGCTGCCAAATCGCCCGCAGCTGTGTTTCGAACGCGGTATGCGGAATTACGAACTGCGTCTGTAACGCCTTCATCACGGAGCAGGTTATATCTACAGTAAGACAGAAAGTAAATTTCGTATCTGAATACATCGTCTTTGTTTATATTTGGAACTCAATACTTTGAGGAAAGGTCAAACCGATACATAGATTGCAATTGGTACCATAGGTATTGGGACTCTTCGCTGGCTATTGAAGATGACGGAGCACGCAGAGAACGTCCTGTGTGCTGCGATGCCAGTTCTTGACTCAATTCAAATGTCTTTGGTTATACAGATTTTATTCAAACAATGATACTCGAGACAAAATGAAACAAAGGGTTGTGTAATTTTAGCGACCTCTTGACAATAACATTTGAAACTACAAGCCTGTAAATCTTTAACTGATGAAGTGTATTTCAAGCGATGACGTCAATCGGAAATATTAAACTATTGTGATGACCGTGTATTGATCTGGGTTCTTGTTTTTGCTGTTGCACCCCATTATTATAATTATAATGGACGGTACAATCTGGCATTGAAATTACAGCAAATCATGTTTCCTGAATTCCTACTTCCGGTCACGGTTACCATGGTGATAACAATATAATTTTCGTTCATGACACAACAGTCGGAACATAAAAAAATATCAATGGCTAGAGAATTCTCAAGGCCAATGAAATGTGAGAAATAATTTCGCAGGGGTTGATGGGTATTCATTGCAGATGAAAGAAGTAGAGGTCAAAGAGCATAACAAGTTCGTTAGTTGCATATCCTTTACAGGACGTCGCAGTTAACCAATTGCGTCCGTAACCCCTTACTCACAGCGCCGGTTAAAGGGAGACTCCATGGCGAAGTTGTCAAGCCGTCAGACTCGGACTCCGAAGGTTGTGGGTTCGATTTCGGGCCGCGCCCTTCGGTTTACGGGTGCATTTTTTCGGGGACTCCTGAGGGTCGTCGCTGGATCTACGAAGTTCGTGCTTTGTGCGACGCTTTCCGCGCTGCGGAAAGAGACTGAGCCCTATGGGATAAAAACCCAGTGCAATGAAGTCGACCATGTCGACTTTTAAGCGACTTTTTTGTTTATTTAAACCGGCTAAGAACATAAAGGACAATATAAATGTTGAAAGTCACGGTGTGGTCATACTTGGAAGTGAATCGATGACGAGGCGCTGTCGACATTCGAGTGTGGCTAGTTGCACTCGCTCGCTTTGAACCCAAGCATAGTCCAATCAACGTATAGTAGCAGTGGGCTGAATTTTGCGTGTGGATTACCTTCCTCTATTACCAGTGTCCCTCGCCATCAGGCGAAACCACTCTGACTTCAGAGGTACTAGTAATTTAGGTGTCCACGTAAAGGACGAGAAGCGAACATTTTAGTCCAACTGATGCATAGTGAAGTTAACAATAAATCCAAACTTGCTTTCAAACTGTGCTTTCGTGTATTTTATTACACTTGACAAAGACGCCATCCATGATCATGGTATACATTTTCATCTTCACGTCCAGTTTTTATTTATTTTTTTAAGATTTATTTATTTACTTTCTCCGAAACTAACCCTGGGCTCTTTTTGGTGCGAAATGAGGTTGTAAAGTTAGTGACAACTGCCAAGACTGAAGGTAAAAGAACACGGGAAAGACAAATACAGGAATGTCTCGGCCACATGGCATAACCAGGCCAGGATCACATACCTGATGTAACACTGTTGATCGTGTGAGATAGCGAACTGTCACCTTCCACATCGGACGAATAGGAAGTCAGCGAACATCGACAGTTGTGATATAAACCTCGCTTATGTCTTATCAACGTAACGTCCATTACACCCACACACCAACTCCCCCCCCCCCCCCACTTTTTTGGGTAACATTTGAAAAAAAAAAGAAAAAAGTAATGAACTAGAGGAGAACAGGGAGCAAGTGCCCCTTCTGGATCGCCAGGGATGGACGCGGAGTAAGATGGGGAACCCATCTAACGCCGGACCTCCTGCAGAGAACTTCAACAGGACACAGCGCAGGGGTAAACGTGAATGCATTCCAAGAGAAGGATCTGTGGCCCAGAAATCTATGGTAACTCTGGTATATGTGAATGCATTCCACGTGGAGTCATTTCACATCTGATGACCAACGTGCTGAGCTTACAGCGGACGTGCCCGGCAAGCATATTTGATGTTCCTCCGTCTGGTTGTAGACATTTCAGAATCCCTGCAGGAGATTTTTTCCAATCAGTTTTCTCCTGGCAGAGTCCTTGCTGGAAGTCTTTGTTTTTTCTTTCTTTCTGCAAACAAAGGCTCTTCTTTTCCACGCCCCCGTCCCTATAACATCACTATTACCCATAGGTTTAAGCACTTCATGTTGTCCGTGTTATCATCTGCGCCCTCCAAGTAACATCACTATTACCCATGTATTTAAACAATTCATGTTGTCCGTGTTATCATCTGCGCCCTCCCAGTAACATCACTATTTCCCATGTATTTAAACACTTCATGTTGACCGCTCCCGCACTCAAAGTTCACAATCCCACGTGTTTTTTTTTTAAATAATTATTTATTTTGTGTTCGTTCACTTTGAACTCAAGCTTAGACGGTGAACGTGCTGCTACTTCTAGTGCACATCACTGATTTGTTTGTTGTTGTTGTTGTTTTTATTTTTGGTTTGCGCGTGGATTAGCTTTCCCTATTACCAGTGTCCCTCAATCAAGCGAACTCACTCCGACTTTTGAGGTACTTGTAATTTACGTCCCAAAGTCAAGGACAAGAAGTTAAGTTTAGTCTAAAGGACCGGTGTAGGGGATTGAACCCATCACCTCGGCATCCGCATACGGGATGTTTAAGAACGAGTGCTCTTATCTATTCTGCCAAGTTCACCTCCACCATCTCACATGATCACAATAGCCTAGGACTCTTCGCCGTTCTTGTCCTAATCATAGCACCCATTCAAGAGGGAGGGGGGGGGGGGGCATGGTTGCATAGTGACTGGCACACTTGCCTGCGGGTCAGGGTTATGCGTTCAAATCCAATTCACGGCATTTGTTTATGTACATGGGTTCCCACCGCAGCCAAGCCAACAATGAGTGCCAGTAAATAATCTGGGAAATAAAGGTGGCCTGTGCGATATTGACCGAATCACCGACCGAGTGTTCTCTATATTAATAATTTTCTGTCACCATAAACCCAATACGGCTCAAAAATATCGAGCCATTAAGGTGTATATCTCTTTGTCTTCCTCATACTCTTCGCTCATCACATTTTGCCTGACGTCACTGTTTTTTTTTCGTCAAATTTTGCCCGATGTCCTTATGTTGTCTCGTCAAATTTTGCCAGATACCAGTGTTTTCTCTGCAAATTTTGCTGGATGTCAGTAAATTTTCAAGTTTGTTTCTTGTCACATCAAGACCGAACCATCCTGATGATCTATGTTTTTCTCTAATCATTGCACGGTTTTCATCCAGGTCTTGAAGGACTGTCTCATTCCGTTCTGCTTTTACGTGGTACTCAAACTGTCGAATTATAATGCACTAAGTATGTACTGCCGGTTTCCCTGGTATAGGTGTTACACGACTTTCTCCGTAATCTCGTATACTCTCGTGAGTAACGTGACGTTGCGCTAGAATCGGTAGCGGTTCCTTCCGCGTAGATAACTTACAGGGTATGTGAGTCAGTCGCTCAGAAAACAATGGCAAACTACTGAGCGTAATCTTGCCAAGAAATCAACAATCAGCTGAAAGATGCTGATGTTGACAGCGACGTCATGTAAAGGAATTGCAAAAATAAAAAAGTATGTACTCGTAAAAATGTGGTTTTCACGAGCTCGTCTGTGTAAGGTTTAATTCCCACTAGCCTTTGTCTAGCCAGCTCTATGGCGAATAATTTACGGACGCAGTTCGTAATCCTACATACCGCGTTCGAAACACAGCTGCTGACGATTTGGCAACCCTGCGTTAGTTTTCAATTGTATGAACGCCGGTCGTTCAAACAGAAGAGGTAAACTACTGGACGTAAACTTGCCAAGAAATTACAGCTAGCCAAACAATTTACAACGGACAGTAGTTTCGCGAGAATTTTTACTAACATAAGAGTAGCGGTATTGTAGTATTGTTAAATCTTGAACATTTTGTAGAGGTGAATTTTGCACACAGTGAACAACTTGGGTTAGAATTAAATTGTAAGAAGACACAGATTATGGTTGTCACTAGGTAGAAGGAAACACCACAATGTAATATACAAGTAAATGGGCATATTCTTACACAAGAAATTCGGTACAATTATCTCCGAACAGTCATAACATCTGATGGGAGATGCCTTTAAGAGATTAAAATAAGAATCGTCATGGCGAAGGTAACCTTTTGCAAGATGAAAAAAATGTGGGAGGCTGCGTGGTCTCGAGGTATGGTGTCCGCTTCGAGTGATGGAGGTCTCGGGTTCATGCCCCGGTGAGGACCGGGATTATTTTCACGTGGAATTATAGTAACAAAATTTCCCCTGGTCTCTTGGTAGTGAGATCGGACGCCAGTGTGTATTGTTGCGCACATAAAACATCCCTAGGCAGTTGGAAATCGAAAAAGAGTAGCCTAATGGCTCTTCCCGGGCAAAATTTCGAGTTAAAAATCTACCCAAAGTATTTCAGGATCCTCGCCGGTGCTTCGGAGTTTGTGCACTGAGCTGAGTTTCTCCAGACTCAGGTTTGAGGTAGGAGGAAAACGGAGCACTTATGGGTTACACCCGTGTGTCGTGATGTTGATCCATCGACTAGACTAAACTAAACTAAACTAAAGATGAAAAACATACTGACCAATAAAAATAAGTCATTTGCAACGAGAAAAAGAGTGTTGAGGTGCTAAATAGAACCTGTACTTGTGTATGGATGTGAGGCTTGGACAATGAGCAGTCAAGCTGAAAAAAAAAAACATCTGATGGCTGTGGAAATGTGGTTTGTGAGGAAAATGCAGAGAATACCGTGGACAGACAGAAAAACCAACCATTAAGTCCTACAAGAAACAAATGAAAACCGTAAACTGATTAGAGAAAATAGACGTCGATAGTCACAATTTTTTGGTCAGGTTATGAGAAGAAATAAATTGGAAAACTTGGTGACAACTGGCAAGACCGAGGGGAAGAAACCAAGGAGATGGCAGAGAAGTAAATACCTGGATATATTGGCCACGTGGCAGGGTCGAGACAAGAACATTGAGCTGATCCACGACTCTGGTAATCGAGCGAAGTGTCGAAACATGACCGCAAACGTTTACCGACATGGCCCATGATGATGATGATGATGATGATGATGATGATGATGATGATGATGATGATGATGATGATGATGATGATGACTGTAGTAGGCACTCGCTAGCCGGCCCGATGATAGTGGGTTCAATCTATGTCGGAGCGGATTCAGATCGTTAAAACTTCGCTATGGTTCCCAAGTCGATCCAGCCTGAAATGGGTGTCACGAAATGTCTTGGCGAAGTAAGTCGACCAGCGGGATACTGACCACATCAGGCACCCAGTGCCGGTTGGTCTATGCGAATATGTGTCTACCACTATATATAGGGTATATTTTTAATGACTGCTGTGTTTGAAAATATCCAAGTTTTGTATTTGCCTATTATGTTGCATGAACTTTACAGAGGGTTAATACAAAACTTGGACTGGCAATATTATCAAACACTGCACAGTCATTAAAAATACACTCTGTACCAACTACAGCTCAAAGCGTGTAAAAGAGTCCTTTTCTGACTTACTGAAGGGTGGAAACTTACTGAAGGGTGGAAAATTACTGAAAGGTGGAAACGTACTAAAGGGTGGAAACTTTCTGAAAGGTGGAAACTTACTGAAGAGTGGAAACTTACTTAAGGAAGGAAAATTACTGAAAGGTGGAAACGTATTGAAGGGTGAAAACTTTCTGAAGGGTGGAAACTTAATGAACAGTGGAAACTTACTGAAAGGTGGAAACTTACTGAAGGGTGGAAACTGTCGGGTCAGAAACCTCAGTTGAGAATAATCACACTGGCTCAGCTGCGACCTGGTTATGTTATTAGTAACATATTTTGTTATAGATGACACAATCAATATGTGGGTGTTATTATATAGATCATAGTGTTTTCCAGCCATCGCGAACCGGCGGAAGGATAGTTCTGTCTACTGGGTGGGATATTTGAGACCTTAACTGATTATAAGTGAGGACATTGCCTGGGAATTGTGGTTCTCCAGTAAACCATTTTGGGATAATCATAACCAGGGCGCAGGGTAGCTGACCTCCCCAGTGATGCCGGTGGCAGTTCATTTAGAGATGTAATCTTTGCAAGGATTATAATCGGCCCAGATAAGTATATATTACATTACTGATGCATGTGACAAGAAATATGATTCGATGCTGAATATCGTAAGCTGAAATTGATTCGGGGGAATTTACGCGGAGCAGATCATAAAGTCCGCGTTGCGCTGAGTTCTAACGTGTTGGTATGGGAGCCGGTATTCAGAAACCAATGGCAAACTACTGAAGGTAAGCTTGCCAAGACATCAACAACAACAGTAAAATGCTGGTGTTGACAGCGATGTCCTGTAAATAGGATATGATAAAGAACAATCATAAAGTCCCTTACTGACCGGCATTGGTTATCATTTTTTTAAGCGGGGGGGGGGGGGGGGGGGGGGGCTCGCTCGCTTTGAACTCAAGCGTATTCCATACATACTACTTTTTAGTCGTGCTGGACTGAACTTTGCGTGTGGATTAGGCTTCCCAATTAACAGTGTCCCTAGCCATTAGGCGAACCCACTGCGACTTCAGGGGTACATGTAATTTACGTCACCAAGTCAAGGACTATAGGTCAAAATTTTAGTCCAACTGTCAGGTGTAGGGACTGAACCCCTTACCGCGGTATGAGCACACCGGATGTTTAAGAACATGCGTTCTTGTCCATTCAGCCATGCTGACCTACATGGGTGATCATCTTCCACATCTTGCTATTTCCAACAGCATGTATCAATTCGTGTGCTTGACACCTTTCCGTCTTTGCCATGGTACCAGACTGTCTTGAATTTTCTCTCGCCGTCTTCCTGTCTGTCTTTACACAAATATTTCCGGTTGTCACATATTTCAGTTTTTATCTTAGCATAATGTGGTTACACAATGACTGCCTCTGAGATGTCTTACTACAGTCAATATGGCTGTTCCAGGAATTTTCAGCATTATTCTGTAAAACCACCATCTCTAAAGACTCCACGAATTTATTTTCTTGATTACTAATTGTCCATGATTCACAGCTATATGTTAGAACTGGCTCTATGTAACATTCTTTGTAAATTCCAATGACAAGATTTATTGCATACAATGTTCTTCTTCTTCTTTGGGAGATAAAAAGTAAAAAGAAGATGACCTTGCGTCGAAGTACACTAGTTTATCAAGCGTTGTGCTGTCGTCATGTTGAGATTGCAGGTTCAAATCTCAGTGTAATGTACTCGGCTCGCGATGATGGTGGAATTCTGCAAGAGGGCGTCTGATTGGTCTGGAACCCTGGGACCCCTGTATAAAAAGGCTCTGCGCACGTAGAACTGGCCTTTTCCGTAGTCCACCGCACTGAATGACGAGGCGCCAATGCCTATTTCTATTGTGTGTTTAGTAGTTAGACCCTGAAGTTTTGCAGTGGAAAAGCCAGAATTCTAGTTTTAGATTTTAGATTTTCCTGGGTTGTTTGGTGGACTAGAAGTTTTTGTTAAGTTAGTTTTTAGTGGACTAGAAGTTTTTGGTAAATTAGTTCTAGTGGATTAGTTGTTGGTGGATTAGTGTTTGGTAGATTTGGAGTTTTTACTGGATTAGAAGTTTTTGCTACACTTAGGAATTTTATTTATCGGATTAGTGTTTTTGCTGTTTGATTTTTGCTGTATCCTAACTTCCTTGTTGATGCTACATGTCTGTATATTATTGTGAAGTTCAGAAGTTTAATAAACAAATGATGCTTGTGGTACTCTTACTTTGTCGTTTAGTTGATAGACTCTAGTGTTATAGTCATTGGTGTTAGAACAGCCCTCGGAGTAATTCTGTGTCTGGGATTGGAGAATATTGTTCTAATCCCCTGTCGACCCACCTGGACCTTCTTAAACCTTAATTCTTTTCTATTCTTGTTAACCGAGGACGGTGAGAGGTTCTTTCTCTTTATTCATTTTCTCCTTTGGCCCTACGCAGTCAGAGTTGTGCTCTTCTCCTCACATCACCGTAGCAGAAGTAAGTGGTCCTTGCTTCCTGTTTTTACCTCTGTTTCAAGTGGCGAGCCTGTGCCAGGATAGTGACAGCCTTAGAATTATTCTGGTAGGATTGTTTTGGTACCAAGTGATTGTTTTAGTTGAGGTCTTTAGTTGGTTTCTTTGTCGGTTCATTGTTGGTATAGTTGGTAATAGTCTTCTAGAGATAGCAAAACCCAGGTTAGCTAGTTAGGCTCCATTGCAAAACCACCCGTAGCATAGTATCTTGTCCTTAAGATGGAGACCAGAAGTACTCGTGCGGCAGTGAGAGTTGAAGAAGACGAGTCGCCGCCAGTTTCTACCATGGGAACCGAAGATTCCCGCCCAGTGGACGCTCCACCACGTGAGCTCACTGAGGCTTTGAGGTACGTTGTAGTACCAACCAGAAAGCCTGTTCGGTGTTTTGGGGAGAAAGGTGGGCCATCGGTAGAAGAGTACGTCAGGGAGGTGAGGTCAGCTTGGAGGGCTGGCATGTTAGAGACAGTCGATAAGGTGGATGTTATTTTCGACAGCATAACCAATCCTGTCAGAAGGGAGTTGGAACTCCATGCTTCTGAGGAAGATCCCGAGGCCATGCTACAGGCCTTGCTGAAGATATTTGGAGAGAAGAAGAGTCTACGGGAGCTCCTGGCAACGTTATTCACAATACGCCAGCGAGCTGGGGAGACAGTCCATGACTTCTCCCATAGGGTCAATGCTGAATTTAAGCGGGTGGTGAAGGCACAGGAAATTCAAGGTGTCCCTGTGTTGGACGGGGAGGCCCTTCGAGACCAGTTTGTGGCTGGCATAAGGGACAGTTTCACCCAAACTGTCCTAAAAGAAAAGATCGCACAAGATTCATCTGTGACATTTCTTCAGATCAGGGACTGCGCACAAACATGGGAAGGTGTGCGGTCCCCGCCAGGTGCTGAAATCAGAGAGGTAGAGGTGAGAGCCAGAAATGAGAACTCTGGGGAAATTCAGTCTAGCGTACCTTCAGCTGTGAAAGTTGAGTTTCAGCAGGGGCGGTATGGGCCGGTGCAGGCTGAGGTAGTCCCACAAACGGTAGAATGTAGGCCTGCACATACTGAGCCAGCTCGAGTACCACCAAGAACTGAGTTTACTTCCAGGCAGGGTGAAATTGACTTTCTTCAGAGGGAGATGTCTGAGATTGGTGCCAGGCTGAACAGACTCACCACCAGCGATCAACAACATCAAGTGCAACGTTGCTGGCGATGCAATCGGGTTGGTCACTTGAGACGCGAATACAGACAGGCATTAAACGGGACCCCTCTAAGGCTGTGAGCCAGGTATTAGAAGGGGAGCGTCATGGCTCGGACATTAAAATTGTGGGTGGTAGGCCCGAAGAGACTGTTTTAATAGGTGGCAAGTGTGTCCAGTGTGTCATTGATACAGGTTCTCAGGTTTCCACCATCACTGAGGCCTGTTTCAAGGACATGTTCCAGGACTATGTCCTAAAGGAAGGACAATTCGTTAGGTTGACGGCCGCAAATGGCGTAGTGATTCCATATGTGGGGTACTTTGTGTGTGACATTGTGTTGGGTGGGACACAAGTGAAGGACTGTGGGGTGTTTGTCACCAAAGACATGGACAATGGGGAGAGAAGAGTGCCTGGCATTATTGGCACGAACATTTTACAGTCAGTACCGAATCTGTGTAGGTTTCTTAATTGGAGCAGCCCAGCGGAGGAGATTCCTGGAGTCGGACTGGACGGTGTTAAAGTGTTTGTTGACAATAGAGTTTGCGTACCTGCCCGCTCCATCACTGCAGTTAGTGTAAAATGTGTAAGATTTGTCCGTGAAAATATGCATGTCATTTTCAGCCCAACTCGAGACTTGGAGCACAAGGGTTTGCTTTTCTCCCACACTTTGACTACTTTGCCAAGTCCAAGTGGTCAATCTGGGGGATGAAGACATATTCTTGTCGAAGGGTACTCAAGTTGGGAATATTTCAGATGCTACTGTAGATTTGACCAACCATTTCAAAATGGTAAGTGCTCAGGAAGTTGAGGTTTCCACACGGCCGTATGCCGGAGAGAAAGATGATGTTAGGTGCCCTGTAGATTTGAGCGGTTTTGAGGGTAGTGATAGAGATAGGAAGAAGTTAGAGGAGTTATTAGTTAGGTATGATAGTCTTTTTGCCAAGGGAGATACTGACATAGGCTATACAGATAGAGTAACCCATAGCATCCAGTTGACAGATGAGACCCCCATCAAGCAGCCTTATAGGAGAATTCCCCCAGCATTTTATAGAGAAGTACAAGATCATCTCCAAGGTTTATTAGATAGTCAGATAATTAAGGAAAGTTCCAGTCCTTGGGCTTCTCCAGTGGTCCTCGTGAGAAAAAAGGATGGTAGACTTAGGCTATGTGTCGATTGTCGGGCTGTAAACGTTAGGACAAAAAAAGATGCATACCCTCTCCCTAGAGTAGATGAGTATCTAGATGCCCTAGGGGGTGCCAAATTGTTTTCAACTTTAGATCTCGCCAGTGGGTATTACCAGGTGGCCATGAAGCCAGAGGATCAAGAGAAGACTGCTTTTACCACCCCGTTTGGTTTGTATGAGTATACGCGTATGCCAATGGGACTTGCAAACTCCGCGAGCAGCTTCCAGAGGTTAATGCAATGCTCTCTGAATGACTATTTTTTCCAGATTTTGTTGGTATACCTTGATGACATTTTGGTGTTTTCTGGGGATTTTTCAGAGCATTTGAGTAGGCTTGAGAAAGTGTTTGAGAGACTGCAGTCCATTGGGCTAAAACTAAATCCTGAAAAGTGTAACTTTTGTCAGAAAAAGGTTGAGTTTTTAGGGCACACCATTTCAGAAGAAGGCATTGGCACCATGGATGATAAAGTTGCAGCCATAAAAGAAGCACCTGTGCCCAGAACTCAGACAGAACTTAGGTCATTTCTAGGGTTAGGCAGTTATTATAGAAGGTTTGTCCCAAAGTTTGCTAATATTGCAAGACCACTACATGAGCTGGTTGGCTAACTCAACCAGCAGCAAACCGGTGATACTAAGAAGAAGAAAGGACCAATAGGACGGCTGTGGACTCCAGAGTGTGACGAGGCGTTTAATCGATTAAAAGAGGCACTGACATCAACACCCCTTTTGGGCTTCCCAGACTTCTCATTACAGTTCATATTGGAGGTAGATGCCTCATACCAGGGTTTGGGTGCTGTCCTCTCGCAAATTCAAGATGGTAAGAAAAGAGTCTTAGCTTAAGCTAGCCGCACGCTACGCCCCTCAGAACGAAATGCTAAAAGCAGTTCTAAGCTTGAGTTGCTTGCGTTGAAGTGGGCTATGACTGAGAAGTTTAGAAGTTATCTTTTAGGTACTAAAGTAGAAGTTTTTACAGATAGTAGGAATTTAGCTTTGTGGCAAAAGGCAAAACTAGGTGCCATTGAGCAGAGATGGATAGCACAGATGTCGATGTTTGACTACACCATTAAGCACAAACCAGGTCGTGCTAATGGAAATGCTGATTATTTGTCCCGCTACACTTTTGAAGCCCCAGGAAGATCAGATGAAGAAGGTGACATTCCAATCAGTCACATAGCTGCTACACCAGTTAGTCCAAACTTAAGAACTGCTAGGATAGGAGAGATTGTAGATGTAGATAGACAGAATAACCCTGTGGGTAATGTGCCACTGTTATCATTACCATCATATTCAGCTGAAGAGTTGATAAAACTACAAGCAGAAGATGTGCATGTGTATAAAGTGTTAACTTGTGTGAGTGAGAGTGTGAGACTGAGTAAGATAGAGATGAGGGGTTTACCCCCTGAAACCAAAAGCTTGTTGAAGCAGCGAAAGAGATTGAGTGTGATTAACGGGTTGTTGTACAGGAAATTAAAGAAGCCAGGTAGAGGGTGGGTTTCTCAATTAGTGGTACCTGATGCATTGAAGCAGAGAGTGTTAGAATCGGTGCACAGCACCGGCCATCAGGGTAGAGATAGGATGATACAAATCCTTAGAAGTAGATGTTATTGGGTTGGCATCACGAAAGATGTTGAACTGTTTTGTAAAAGATGCCAGAGGTGTAATATTGCTAAACCACCCCATATTAAACTGCAGGGTCCTTCAGGTAATTTATTAGCATCTAGGCCTTTTGAGGTGGTGACCATGGATTTTACTATGTTAGAGAAGGATAGTCGGGGGTATGAAAATGTGTTGGTTATTACAGATGTTTTCACCAAATTTACAATTGCTGTTCCCACAAGGGACCAGAAAGCCTCGACAGTTGCGAAAGTTCTGGTGGAGAAATGGTTTTTGTATTTAGGTGTACCCCATAGGCTTCATTCAGATCAAGGCAGGAACTTTGAATCGGCTGTGATTGCAGAACTCTGTAGAGTGTACGGGATTCAAAAGAGCCGTACCACGAGTTACAATCCAAAAGGGAACGGTCAGTGCGAGAGGTTTAATAGGACCCTACATGATCTTCTGAGGCCACTAGAGGCAATCCAGAAAAGGAGATGGTCTGATCATATACCTGAAGTTTTGTTAGTTCATAACTCTACGCCCCACTCGTCCACAGGGTACTCCCCGTACTACTTGGTGTTTGGAATAGAACCCAGATTGCCAGTAGATTTCATGCTAGATGCTAGTGATGATAGTGATTGTAATTATGGGGAACCAAATGTTGAGAACTGGGTGGCTGGACACCTTTCCCGTCTGCGTAACGCGCATGTTAGGGCAGGCGAACAGTTAAGAAAGTTAGCTGCTGTAAGGAAAGAGAGATGTGACAAGACATCATCCCCTAATTGCTAACCATAGGAGAAGTAGTTAGGAAGAGAGTCCACTATACAGAGAGGTGCAAGATTAAAGACCAGTGGTCTGTAGATAAATATACAGTGGTGCAGGTCCCAAAAGCATCAGGAGGCCCATATGTTATTAGAAGAGTGGGAGAGAATGGACCTGAAATTAGAGCAGCAGGACACGAGTTAAAGCGGTGTGAGAAAGATGCGGTAATTGAGGTACCGGAGGCGACAATAAGACTACCAGAATTGCCTGTCGTGGTAGAGGTTGAGGAACCACGGGATAGACCACCAAGAAGTGACTGGTACATGTTTGAGCCAGGAGACTTGAATGTGAGGCGATCAGAGAGAATCCGTCTTAGAAGAGATAGATGATGTTATTTTTGAATAGATTTTGTTTCAAATGTTCAGTGTTGAGGCAAGTGGTAACTTGTATAAAGGTTGCTGATTTATTGTTTGTGTAACTTTTATGATTGTTTAATTATTTTTATGTAAAAAAGTGAGGGTTGTATTCATTTTGTTATGATTGCTCGTGTAGCAGAGGGGCTATTTCTCCTCACTGATGTTAATTTGATCACTGAGTATTAACTTGTACTAGTATAAGGATGGCTTATGCTTATATGTTATTAATGTTATTTTGGACTTATTGATGACTGGTGACGTACATGTATACTGTTTCACATTATAAATCTGGATAGAATGGGTAAATTCTTTTATAATGGTACTGTTTAGGGATGTATTCAGCAGTTCAGGTGTTAGAGCATAGAGGTGTGAAGATAACTACCTGTTTGATAAGTACCAGGGACGTATGGTCCGGTTGTCGAAACGACAACAGTTAAAGAGGGGGAATTATTCATTGTTTTTGTAATTGTTCGTATAATATTGTGAACACTAAGGTGGCGGGAGACTGTCTCCCTGTTGATTGCATTATTTTTTTTTTTTACTGCTGATATTAGTTTAGTCATGAATAATGACTGGTATTAATGTAAATGTACCTTGTATTGGCATGTGACCATTATTCTTGTTGGTACCTGATGTACATTTTTGGGGTGTTTTACTTGATGGGTGATGTCTGGTGAGGATAGGAAATTTTTTTTTTTTTTGAGCTCCATCAATAGTGGAGGACTATAAGGTAGGGGTCAGAAATTATCCCTCCTTTACCCAAGGCACTAGGGGTGTAATGTTCAGTTATCGGGACGACAACAGTTAAAGATGGGGAATAATGTACTCGGCTCGCGATGATGGTGGAATTCTGCAAGAGGGCGTCTGATTGGTCTGGAACCCTGGGACACCTGTATAAAAGGCCTCTTCGCACGTAGAACTGGCCTTTTCCGTAGTCCACCGCACTGAATGACGAGGCGCCAATGCCTATTTCTATTGTGTGTTTAGTAGTTAGACCCTGAAGTTTTGCAGTGGAAAAGCCAGAATTCTAGTTTTAGATTTTAGATTTTCCTGGTCTTTTTTGGTGGACTAGAAGTTTTTGTTAAGTTAGTTTTTAGTGGACTAGAAGTTTTTGGTAAATTAGTTCTAGTGGATTAGTTGTTGGTGGATTAGTGTTTGGTAGATTTGGAGTTTTTACTGGATTACAAGTTTTTGCTACACTTAGGAATTTTATTTATCGGATTAGTGTTTTTGCTGTTTGATTTTTGCTGTATCCTAACTTCCTTGTTGATGCTACATGTCTGTATATTATTGTGAAGTTCAGAAGTTTAATAAACAAATGATGCTTGTGGTACTCTTACTTTGTCGTTTAGTTGATAGACTCTAGTGTTATAGTCATTGGTGTTAGAACAGCCCTCGGAGTAATTCTTTGTCTGGGATTGGAGAATATTGTTCTAATCCCCTGTCGGCCCACCCTGGACCTTCTTAAACCTTAATTCTTTTCTATTCTTGTTAACCGAGGACGGTGAGAGGTTCTTTCTCTTTATTCATTTTCTCCTTTGGCCCTACGCAGTCAGAGTTGTGCTCTTCTCCTCGCATCACCGTAGCAGAAGTAAGTGGTCCTTGCTTCCTGTTTTTACCTCTGTTTCAGTAACAATTACTGCAATTCAATATTGATATTGCCGGTTCTAGCCTCTAATCTTTTCTTGCTTCTAATTCTATTAATGCTGGTCAATACCCATACATTTATTTTCACTTCTATTTCGATGTCCCCCTGAGTGTCGAAACAACTGCCAATAAGCACGGAAATATAATGCTCTGAGGAAAATATGTGATTTCATAATGTACAAGAGGAATATAACGCGCGCAGGGAAATATGGGACTTTATAATGTACACGCACGGAATATAACGTAATGAGGAAAACGTGGGACTTTATACTAGAGAAGCGCGGAATATAACGTGCTCGAGAAAATGTGGGACTTTATAAGGACTTTATAACATAGAAGCATGGATTATAACGTAATCATGAAAATGTGGGACTTTATAATGTACAAGCACGGAATATAACGCGTGCAGGAAAATATGGTACTTTATAATATCCAAGCACGGAATATAACATGCTCAGAAAAATATGGGACTTTACAATGTACAAGCACGGAATATAACGCTCTCAGGAAAATGTAGGAGTTTATAATGTACAAACATAGGCCATGTTAAGACAACATGAAACAAACAGACAGACAGTTTCGATAACTTGATTGATTTGCCAACATTTACCCAGGCAGTTAACTCAGCATCAATCCATCACTTTAGAAACTACTGCTCGGAGACTAGAGCAATTCATGCGAAGATGAGACGGGGGAATTCAAAGCTTTGAATTTGTTTCTTGCTAATCAACTTAATAGAATTTACCTGATCTGGTTGTGAAAGGAAGTCATTTTAGTTTAATGGAGTCACTACAAATTGTGTGTTTCTTTCTTGCTTGCTTGCTTGTTTTTCTTTTTCTCTACGATTCTATATCTGTCATGGTATTGAGAAAAGGAGTAGAGCGACTTTGAACGATTAAGGAGAAACTTCTTCTTCTTTCGTTCGCTTGAACTATGTCTATAACGGCAATGTTGTCTCTTGTATCAATTTAACTGTCTTTTTAGTTCACACAGCGGTCAATAGAGTCTATCTTCCACTGTCGTCTCTCTAGGCCAGAAGGTTTGCCTAGATATGTTATATTTTGGGCAGTCTTTGAGTATGTGCTCTGCTGTCTGCGACGCCAATCCACATTTGCACATGGTTGTTTCACCAATCTTGAATGTTTTATACATGTGGTTGCGTAATCTATTGTATCCTGTTCTGAGGCGCAGAATAATGACTTGTTCTGGTCTGTCCATAACGTGGTAGTCATCTTGAGCAGGTTTTGGTGGCTTTCTGACTGATTTGATCATTCTTTTCTTTTGGTGGTATGTAACGGGCACTGCGGGCTGTTCTTCTTTGGCTCCTTCCTTAGCCAATTGATCAGCTCTGTCGTTTCTGGAAAATCCAGTGGGGTGGTATCCACTGTATGGTGACCTTATGTTGACTGCTAAGTTCAGAAAGTAGTGTCCTTAGTACTGGCAATTTTCCAGACAGGAGCGCCTCGAGTGCTGATTTTGCAGCTGTCAATAGCACCACAGGTTGTGTACCATTGCTGGTATTTAGTAATTTCTCTGTTGCTATCTTGATTGCCTCAATTTCAGCATCATAGTTATGGCAGTACTTTCCTGTCGGTACTCTGGCTGTGTCCCTAGTAGTATTTGGGTATTATATGTACACTCCCGCTACTCCATTTCGAACAGCATTTTGTGCTGACCCATCTGTGTAGACTCGGATCCAGAGGTCCTGTGGGTATTCTTCATCAAGGAAGCTGAGAGTGGCTGTTCTGCGCTGCACACTGTTCTGTTCTTCCTTGTCAAATATTCCTCTCACATTTGTCTGGATTTGTAATGATAGTCTATGTTCATCTTTCCATGGAGTTCGCTCTGGAATAGTTGTTAGAGGGATACAAACTGTGGGTAGATCGATGGTTTCTCTGCAGAGTCGTTTGGCCTGGTGGATAAAACTACTTCTTTTCAACCGCCCCATGGCTAGGTTTTCAAATCTGTTCTTCATAGTGTGGCTTTGCAAGCTGAGGAACTTTTCTGCTTGTATTAGCGGGTTCGTATCTCTGCGCTCTCTCCGTGCTTGTGTCCTCCCCATCTTCTCCATTTCCACTATAGGGGTTGATCTCATCCCTCCTGTGGTGACTCTAATTGCTTGATTTTGCACCTTGTCCAGATCTCGTAGTGTGATTTTTGATGCCGAACACCACGCAGTTGACCCGTATTCCAGGTGTGGTCGTATGCTCTGTTGATAAACTTTGCTAAGTATTTTCCCACTGGCTCCCCATGTGGTTCCACTTAGCTTTCTCAGGATGGCTATTTTCCTTCTGGCTTTTGCTACTGCTTTGTTGATCTGCTTTCTCTATGTCAGCCTGCCATCAAATGTTACTCCAAGGTATGTTGGTTCTTTATCTTCTCTTCGGGGTGTTCCATTTATCTGGTTGATCCCTGCCTTTTGTTTTGGAGAGAGGGTAAATAGGGTGGTGCCGCACTTGTCAGTGTTTATGCTGATACACCATCTATTTGCCCATGCAACAAATGTATCTACAGCTCTTTGTAGCAAACTGGTGGCCACTGATGCATGTTCATTTGTGCTCCATAGAACCAGGTCATCGGCGTACATTGCCACTTTAATTCCATACGGTAGATTAGCAAAGAGATAATTGATGAAGATTAGAAAAAGTGTGGAGGACAAGACTCCACCCTGGGGTACACCGTGACGCAATAGTACTTTCTTGCTCTTTAGTCCGTCTATCTGTACTCGGGCTCTTCTGTTGTGCAAGTATGCTTTCACCCATTTGTACATTCTTCCATTGACTTTGCAGTGTCTCAGTTTCTTCATCAGACCTTCTTTCCAGACTTTGTCAAAGGCTTTCTTCAGATCTATCCATGCCGCAAGCACCAGCTTCTTATCTTGGAATGCATCCTCAATTTCTTGAGAGAGGTAGGTTGTCTGGTCTTCCGTAAAGTAGCACTGCCTAAAGCCATCCTGCTGTGGCACAAAGGATGTTTTTACTTTCAATGTACCACTGCAATCTGTGATTGATGATGCGCTCCAGTGTTTTACAGAGACAGCTGGTGGGGCTAATTGGTCTGTAGCTAGAGGCAATGGAACTATCTTTCCCTGCTTTTAGGAGGGATATCATGATTGCTTCTTTCCAGGATTGTGGAACACTGCCTAAGGTCCAACTGTTATTGAAGATCTGCAACTCTGTTGATCTTTGGCCTCTGTTCCTAGGTTCCTGATCATTTCATTGGAGATACCATCAGCTCTTGGTGACTTTCTCATTTTCAGTTTTGATATGGCTAGCTCCAGTTCACTGATTGTGATGGGTGACTCCAGAACCTCATGTACTATTACCTTCTGTCCTGTATGTTTCTGTTTCTCTCGAATCTCTTGTTGTTTCTCTGGACTAATTTTGATATTGTTTTCTTGTGCGAATGAGTCCGCAAAATGGTCAGCTGCTTGCTTTCTTGTTAAGATGTTTCCATCTTTATGTAGTGCAATTTTTGAGTTTCTTCCTGTGTCCTCATCGTTAAGTTGTTTTATTAGCTTACACAATTTCCTTGTGTCTCTTTCAAAGTTCAAAGACTCCGTTTTCTCCTGCCAGCTTTTCCGTCTAGCCTGCAGCTTGGCCCTTTGAAATTTGGCTTTTGCGTGCTGGAATTTATTGTAGTGCTCTTGGCTGGGTGTGGCCTCTGCTTGCTTTCTACACACTTCCACATCATTGTGCAACTGTTCCAGTTCACTACTCCAGTAGGGTTTGTATTGTTTATGGGCTCCTCTTGGTATTGTTTCTCGCGCTGCCTGTAGCATGCATTTCCCAAACTCTTCAACTACTTTATTTATGTTTTTCTCAGTGTTCAGGTCTCTAACCAGTATGCTGGTGCGATTCTTGCACATTGCCCAGTCTGCTTTCTTGTACTTTCACCTCGAGAGGGTGCTGCTTTCACTTACAAGCTCATTTTCTACGGTTAGAAAGACTGGCCGATGGTCACTGCCACCAAGTTGTTTCCCAACAATTCGTGTAATGTTCCACTCCAGGTCTGGTGAATGAAAAGCCAGGTCAGGTGTAATTGTAGAGTGCCATGATCTCGAGTAGAAAGTATGTGGGTCGGACGGCTTGTTAACCAAGATGAATCTATTCTCATCCTGCCAGTCTTCCAGTCTCTCTCCTCTCTGGTCCATGTGATCATAGCCCCAGCTCTGCGAGTGGCTGTTGAAATCACCACATACAATCATTTTTTTCTTTTAATGGTAGTGTGTCCAGTGCCTGTGGGCGGTCACTTGGACAGTAGTAATTGATCAGATGTAGGTCTGTATTGCCTGTCTTAAGTTTAAGTGTCTGATACTCAGCCCCTTCCATGTAGACTTCAATTTGGGAAGCAGTGATGTGATTATTTTTACAAGGGTCAGTATCCCACATTTTCGCCTGTCCTTTCGGTCAGATCGGTAACACTGGTAGCCTCTGATTTTGAAGGCTATATTTTCGTTGAGGTGAGTTTTTTTGCAAGCAACATACCCTTACTTTTTCTTGGTCCAGGATGTTTTCTAATTCTATTTGTTGTTGTTGCTGACTCACTCCGCGTTTCAGTGCATTATTTTAAGTCTTTGTTTAGTATGGCCAGCTGTTCTATTCTCAGGTCCCCTGGCTCCACAGGACATCTGAGAAGGACCTCCAGTAGTTGGGGTTGGACCCTTGCGAGACATAGGGCCCGGCACTGCACCCGCCTCTGGGGTCCAAAGCAGGACGAGCACCATAACATTTAGCATTAGTCGTCATATTCCATTTTGCGTAATTGCGTGGCATCCTTATTTCTGTGGTGCGCCTCTTGGCTGGTTGCCTCCGTCTTCAGCACCTTTCCTTTGCTAGAGCAGACTGTGATCTCACTCGAGTTTAGGTGTGTACGCGCGCACACACGTGTCTGCACATGCATGTATGTATATACACATCTAGAGCATACTGGTTATTTTTCGGCCACAAAAACTCGCCGTCGCCCCTTCTCCTGTTAGTAAAAACAGTTCCGCCACGTGAAGCCCAGGAGTCGGACTTTTGCTGCAAAGGTTATGTATTCACGAGCCATTGGGGTAATTAAGCAATGTTGGGCGCTCACCCCAACACTGCGCCCCGGCTACATACAACAACATTTGGAACCTAAGGAGAAACAATATCATATGTGTTGATGCACTGTCATCGTCTACTGCCTATAGTACCTTGCGATGTAAGGCGAGGGGTGGGGGATGTCTTGAGCCTGGTGAATTAAGGCCGCCTGGCTAGGGTAATCGCCGCGACCTGTGCAGGTTAGGATTTTCTTTTTGCCCAGACAGAAAAAATTCCCACACATTACCAAGGATTCGAACCCGGGTCTCCCAAAGGAAAACCCGGCGTTCTTGTACACAAGTAGAAATTGACTAACAAAGCAGAATGCTGAAAACACACTTATCTAGTGCCGTCTTCGCAGTGAATATTGACAGTAATCGTGTACTCATGTGCCATGCCGATAACCGTGGGTTGTCATAGTTCGTCATCTGTCACGGTGTGCAGGAGACTTGGATCAAGTCTATACTCGTGCCCAGTATGTCTTCAAGTGACCTTCTTCCAGGAACCATATCTTCAACAGTATTATGTATAAACCATTGACGTGCAATACGGCCAAGGGAGTTCAGTTTATAAACAGTTCATAAACAAACACATGATTTATTTATCGCTCGTAGAAGTAGTAAAAAGCTATCTGATTCCCTTGCCGAAGTCTGACAAAGACCACACACAAAAATTCAGGGATAGCGAGTAATAACCATGCAGAATACAATAGGCAAACTGCTGGAGAAGTTAATTGCCAGAAAAATATCAAGCCATCTAGAGAAGCAAGGTGTTTTCCCACCTACCCTGGGAAGGTACCGTCCCAAAAGAGAAACCTAGACCAATGCAGCAGTTTTTGCCCATGATGTTTATGAAGGTTTTCACTCAGGCATTGAATCCTTTGCTGCAGCGATTGATCTGGAGGACGCGTACAACAGATTACCATTGGATTTTATAATGCTTCAGCTTCTTGAATTCAAGATAAGTCCTTTCCTCCTTAGTTGGGTCGCTGCAGCCCTCTTCCAACGGAAACTAGTTTTTAGATGTGGCAGTTGCACGTCGGAACCAACAACAATATATCCTGGCCTACCACAGGGATCACGATTATCTCCGGTGCTGTTCAACGCCTACACTATGAGAATCACCAGCGAGCAGATCACTGAACCGGGGAGGACATTGTCATATGCCGACGATGTTTTAGTTTATCTGCAGGGTAAGGATAGAGATCAGGTTGCTGTGGAACTGCAAGCCGAAATCAAACGCATAAGTACTTGGTGTGATGAAGCTGGGGCAATGATCAACCCAACAAAGACAACAGTGACATGGTTCTCGTTGAATAATCATATTGTCAACACGCCAACACTAACTGCTAATCTGTGTTCAGAGACTGTGGAAAGAACGCAGGCAATGAATTACCTGGGGATACGGTTTGATCGAAGCCTTGCTTATACTGATCACATTGACCAGGTGATAACATAGGCCAAGCGGGGTTGGCTGCGATGCGGGTGATGGCGGCAACAAACTGTGAGCAGCGCCATCAATGCCTCCTATACAAGGGTCTGGTCATGTCTGTTTTTGATGGCGATCCTGACTCTCAGCCGTACGCAGATAGAAAGGATGGAAAGGATACAAAACCAAGCTATGCGCATTGTTCTTGGATGTACAAGAGATACAGATTGCAGGGCGATGCGCTACCTTCTTGATTTTCCAACCATTGAAGACAGACTACACATTTGCAGAGCACGTGCCTATCTCAGAGTCAACGCAAACACACAACATCCACTGCATAGTGAAATTAGGAAGGTGAAGGGCAGCAGGCTAAAAAGAGGAAGGTCGTGGATGGGTCGAGCGGAAGACATTCTTCAACAGGTATGTTCACAGGAGGACTTAGAACCTGGCGAGGAGAGGGTACAGGTGCCAACAGATTTATGTACGTCCTTTTCAGTTTGCATCCAACTAGACAGAAAATGCAGAAAAGAAAATCTGGCTGCTGTGGAGGCGGAAGTACAAGCGTTGATTTTCGAGAATTCGTTAGACGGTGATGCTGTCATTTACACAGATGGGTTGGTCGTCCGTCATGTGAGATACTCATGGGCCTTTACGGCGCGGGCCGGAGGGAGCATTGTGAAGGAGGACTCTGGCGCTTTTGGTTAGACCACAAGTAGCCTAACTATGGAAGTCATGGCAGTAAGTAAAGCAATAACATGACTCGAGAGACAGACATTCACTAGGGCATGTGGCCTCAGCGACTCGAGGAGCATGCTCAAGAGGATAGAGACGGGGTGGATCCGAAGAGAGTGGTTGCTGTCTCTGCTCTGGAGCGGTCTCGGCTGGCAAAGATTAGTTTCATCGTCGTGCCAAGGCATGCGGGAGTACAAGGAAATGAGCGGGCTGACAAGCTCGCAGGTAATTCTAATGTGGAGTGCGGACGCGCCATGGACCAGGCATACATTCTGAATGCGCTACGAGAAGTAAGACTTTTGCGAGAACCAAGTGATTACTGCGAATCTACAACCATGGTCAGACTTTGAGAACAGCAAATTAAAAGAGGTGTGGCCAAACAAGAACATTACACAGGAAGCCAAAGAAGTTTGATAAACCAACACATAACTGGTGTTGTTAACCGCTATACGCTGCGGGATTTGCTAAGGAGGGGATCCGAACCTTTATGGACTGAATGGTTTGATGTGAAAATGAGGATGATCTATCGACTAACTAACTAGTAGTAAAAAGACGTAGATACTAGAGGACGCAGTAGGCAACATATAAATTGAAAGCTGCTGTTAACGACCGGGATTCGAGCCTTTTATCGTCAATTGAAGACAGTGCCTCGCTGCAGGAACAAGTGTACTCTGACGACAAGTGTTATTCGGCTATGCTGACCTACCTTCAGTGTATGAAACATGATGCTGTTTATAAATCAGTTTTCTTATGTGCTCAACATCATTATCATGTGCCCCACCGATTGGCGTAGGCGTTCTCGTCTCTTCCTAAATGTTCTTGAATTTTGAATAGAATAAACTATAGGGAGGTCAGCGTGGCCGAATGGATAACAGCGCTTGTTCTTAAACATCCCGTATGCAGATGTCGAGATGTCAGCTGCAAACCCTATGATGGTCAGTTGGACTAAAATGTTGACTTCTCGTCCTTTATGTGGGGATGTAAATTACAAGTGTCTAAAGTCGGAGTGGGTTTACCTAATGGCCAGGGATGCTGGTAATAGTGAAAGCTAATACACACGCAAAAAGTCCAATGCACTGAAGTAGTAGCACGTGTATGAACTACGCTTGAGTTAAAAGCCAGCTAGAGTTTAAACCAAAAAAATAAACTTCTTCACTTCTGTACGTAAATACAGCCACTCAAACATCTAAATTAGATACTAATGCACTAGTATAACCCCTAGAACTGATCTCCTTAAAACGGCTGCCATCAAATTCCCTTTCTCCAAATTCCCCTGTCCATACTTGACAACTAAAAGAAGCATTTAGAAGTATCAACGGCCTTGTCTGCTTATTCACAGCGGGAAAAATATTTCCTGACAATTTCCCGGTCTCTTTTCAGGCGCATTCACGTCTGCACTCTCGGTAACCGGGCTGTGCAAATTAAATCAACTTGGAATATGGCTTTTTCGCTTCTACAAACACGGAGTCACCATCGCAAAGTTCCATTTGTTCAAATTGAGTTATTCCGGACACCTTCAGTAGTTCTTGGAGCATCTTTTTCTTCTATTGTTAGTTGAGCTGGGTACTCCCTACCTCATCTTTTACTCTCGGTATTAATTCTTTCTGTATGGTAATGTTGTTTAAAGGAGCTATTTCTGTTGTAGGTCGTTCAATCAATCAATCATGAGATGCCTCCGTAATGAAGATTGACTGCAATGAAATTCCTGATACTTTGTGTCTGGCTTATGTTGTAGAATCTGACATAATGCGGATTACACTGAGTGTTTGTAAAGGCTCACTACACTTTGTATGTAGAACAAATGTGAAAAATACATGGACAGAATATCCAAAGAAGCACGCCTTGACAAAACAGATTAGAAAATTTAGAATTATTTACTTCAGATGAAACAACTGATCCACAGGAAATAAATGAACTTCTATTTGCAGACTATCAGTGCCTGTTTTATAGCGATGAGGACAGACTACAAAATCATATTACTAATCTGAGTTCAACATGCAGCAGATACAATAAGAGTATACGTACAGCCAAAACCGAAGTAATGCAAGTTAGCAGATCTCCTGGTCCACTAAGTATACAGTTAAATAGCACATCTCCGAAACAAGTTAAAGAATTCAAATATCTTGGAAGTATGATCACAGAAGATGGCAGATTGGACAGAGAAATCGAAATCAGATGTCAAAAAGCAAGTTCACTTACATATCAACTATCACCCTTACAGAAACATCCAAATATACCCATGTCTGCAAAACGGCAGATAATAAACAGCATATTCACACCAACCCTATGCTACCAATCTCAAACTTGGACATGATGCAATTCACACTTTCGCAAACCCGTGAGATGAGATGCCTGAGGAGAGCTTCCAACTTAACAATCCGAGACCGAATAAGAAATATTGTCATCAGACAGACAGCGGGATCAACATCTTGTGCCACATTTATTGAAAGACAGAAGATCAAGTGGTTTGGCCATCTCGTTAGAATGCAACACCATGAACTACCATCACTGGCTCTACATCAAAGATCATCTGCGACAAGAGCAAGAGGACGCTCGAGAAGAAAGTGGGTTGACGACATCAAAGACATTGTACAATCACACGCTATCCAATGCCACCCATCGGGCTGGAGCGCCAGTTATTCCTCCCCACGACGCTTGACGGCAAAAGTGGAAGATGATGATTATGTACAAGATGTCATAAAAAATGTGTATGTTTGTAATGTACAATTTCATACTTTTGTTTGAACTGAAACAGTTTGTAATGTACCATTTTATACTTTTGAATGAAAAGTATATGTTCGTAATGTACACATTCTTGCTTTGGATCGTACAGTCACAGTTTGTTCTACATAGAAAGTGTAGTGAGACTTTACAAACACCCGGTATTTCGTTCTGCCCCCGAAATTCGTAAATAGCCTCAATAAAGTGCCATTTTCGCACTGAAGGCTGGCTTTAGTGAGTCATTAACACCTTCTGGCCTGAGTCCTCTTTGTAAAAAGTAATGGCTGGACTGTGTCCTCTTTGTAAAAAGTAATGGCTGGATTGTGTCCTCTTTGTAAAAAGTAATGGCTAAACTGTATCCTCTTTGTAAAAAGTAATGGCTGGACTGCGTCCTCTTTGTAAAAAGTAATAGCTTAACTGCGTCCTGCTAGTAAAAAGTAATGGCCGCACTCTGCCCTCTTTGTAAACAGTAATGGCTGGTCTGTGTCCTCTTTGTAAAAAGCAATGGCTGGACTGTGTCCTCTTTGTAAAAAGTAATGGCTGGTCTGTGTCCTCTTTGTAAAAAGTAATGGCTGGTCTGTGTCCTCTTTGTAAAAATTAATGGCTGGTCTGTGTCCTCTTTGTAAAAATTAATGGCTGGTCTGTGTCCTCTTTGTAAAAAGTAGTTGGTCCTTTCCACCCCTTGAGGCTATTGGATATATGATGTTAGCCCCATAAGTGTATAGACCAATATAGAACTAATCGTTCTTCACAACCCGCCGGACATCATACAACCCGCCGGACATCACGCAACCCACCTGACAATTCAACCCGCCGGCAGCCGGTAATCACCGGTTAGATTCTCCTTCCTTGGCCACTTCTCCCGCTTCATCCATGTTGATGCGTTCGGTAACTTTAATGTGATCAACGTTGTGTTGGCCTTTTCTTCCAGGCACTCTCACTGATGTTCATTCTAAGCCACTATGATCGGTCGTCGTCCGCCAATAAGGGACTACACTGGCCATTTGCACAGCCTTTTATCCCATATAGCTGGTCTCTGTCCGCATAGCGACCTGCCAAAAGCGTTGCACAAAGTACGAACTCCCTAACTCCAGCGATGACCCCCTAGGAGTCCCCGACAAAATGCACCCGTGAATCCAACGACGTAGTCCGGAATAGAACCCATGACCTTCAGTGCGCGAGGCACAAGGCGTATTCACTTCGCCATGGAGGATTTCCCCCCCCTCTCCCTGCTTCTACCCCTCTCCCTCCCCCTTTCCCCGAAAGAAGGGCAGAATGTTAGACAGGCCTGCGTGCCCAATTCTTAACCCTTTGAAAATAAAGTATGTTCGTTCGTTCGTTCGTTCTTTCGTAGGTTCGTTCCCCTCCCTCCCCGTTCCCCTCCTTCGCCTTTCCCCTCTCTCGCCTTTCCCTCTCCCTCGCTTTTCCCCTCACTCCCCTTCCCCTCCCTACCCTTCTCCACCCTCGCCCTTTCCCCTTCATCGCCATTTCCCCTTCTTCGCCCTTTCTCCTCCCTAGCACTTTCTACCCTCTCCCTTCCCCCTCTCCCTCTTCCCTCCCCTCTGCCTCTCTACGCCCCTCCCCCTTCCCCTTCCCTTTGCCCTCCCTCTCATTCTTTCCCCTCTCCTCCCCCTTTCCCTCCCCCTTTCCCCTCCTCTCCCCCTCACCTCCACCTCCCCCTTACCTACATCTCCCCTTCCCCCCCCCCTCCCCTCCCTCTTTCCCCTCCCCTCCCCATTCTCCTCCCATCTTCCCCTCCCCCCTTTCCCCTCCCCTCCCCCTTCTCTTCACCGTTCCCCCTTCCCAGTTTCCCCTCCCCTGCCACGTTTCCCCTCAACCTTCCCAGCACCCACCCCCACCCTAGCTCCTCGCTCTCTCTCTCTCTCTCTCTCTCTCTCTCTCTTCCTTTCCCCTCTCCCTCTCTTCCTCTCTGATGTGTGTGGTGGGGGATGTGTGAGTGGGTGGGTGGGGAGGTATATGGGTGGGTGAATGGATGTGTGTTTGGATGGGGCGTGTGTGGGTGAGGAATATGTAAGTGGGTGAGGGATGTGTGGGAAGGGGATGTGTATTTGGGTTGGTGTGTTTTTGTGGGTAGTCGTATGTGTGGGTGTTGGCGGGTGAGGGATGTGTGTGTGTTGGTAGGTGGGGGATGTGAGTGTGGGTGGGTGTGTTGGGTGTGTGTAGGGGGAGTTGAGGATGTGTGTATGCGTGGGAGATGTGTGTGTGTGTGTGTGTGTGTGTGTGTGGTGATGTATGTGTGGTTGTTGGGGTGTGTGGATGGATGTGAAATATGTGGGTGGATGGGAAAATGTGTGTGGGGGATGTGTGTGTGGATGGGAAGATGTGTGGGCATGGGTGGGTGATGTGTGAGTGTGTGCGGGATGTGTGTGTGTGTTGGTGCTGGATGTGTGTGTGGAAGGGGTATGTGTGTGTGGTTGGGGGTGTGTGATTGGGTGGGTGGAGCATGTGTGTGTGGGCGAGGTTTTGTGTGTTGGGGTATGTGTGAGTGGGGAGTTGTGTGTGGGTGGGGATGTTTATGTGGGTGGGTGCGAGATGTCTGGTTTGGTGAGGGGATGTGTGAGTGGGTGGAGGGATGTGTGGTGGGTGGGGGTGTGGGTATGGGTGGGTTATGTGTGAGTGGGTGAGGCATGTGTGTGTGGGTTGGTGTGGGATGTCTGTGTTGGAGGGGGGATGTGCCACATAACATGATAATATGTATTGTTTATGCTTACAACATTCATTTGACAATGTTTTTTTTTCCTACGTGAATGTATCATGCACTGTTGATGAACGAAAGATGAGTGATTGGAAGGGCCGAATGTAAGACGGGCCTACGTGCCCAATTTGTAACCCCCTTTGAAAATAAAGTTCAATTCAATTCAATTCCATACGAAATGTGTGATGTCCCAATCTTTAAAAATCGCTTAAAAGTCGACAGGGTCGTCTTCATTGCACCGGGTTTTATAATATATGGCTCAGTCTCTTTCCGCAGCGCGGAAAGAGTCGCACAAATCACGAACTCCGTAGCTCAAGCGACGACCCCCCGGAGTCTCCTAAAAATACACTAGAGCATTGAAAACGCGGCCCGGAATCGAACCCGTAACCTTCGGAGCCCGAGTCAAACGGCTTGACCACTTGGCCACGGAGTCTCCTTTATGTCCCAATCACATCACAAAAGCTAGAGCAGGTTTCTGCTTCGGGATATGTTTGTTGTTGATGCCAACGTTCTGCTCCCCAACTCCTCCTCGTCTACTTTAACTTCCCTGTCAACCACAATCAGGTTTCCGTCACCTTGACCTTGCTAGCATCAGCAGATCGCGTGGGGTAAGAGCACTGGTCACCTCTCAGGCCTGATTACAGAAACCCTACGTGAAGCCATATATGTCATTCAGGGGAGAGCACCAACGTTGCACGGCTTGCTTTCATTATTATGTTCCCCTGAATGTGACAAGTCGGCGGCAGGGGTAGTATAGTTGCATAGATGAGTTATAGAAAGTGGAAGATTTCAGGCACTGGTCCGGTGGTGTTGTGAGTGTGTCAGGTAGTGTCTTTGGTAGTGTTGTGACTCCGGTAGTGTTGTGTGTCAAATAGTGTTCTCTCCGGCAGTTTCTTCGGTGGTGTTGTGTCTCCAGGTAGTATTGTGTGTCAAATAGCGTTGTCTCCTGTAGTATTGTGTGTCAAATAGCGTTGTCTCCAGTAGTGTTGTGTGTCAAATAGCGTTGTCTCCAGTAGTGTTGTGTGTCAAATAGCGTTGTCTCCAGTAGTGTTGTGTGTCAAATAGCGTTGTCTCCGGTAGTGTTGTCTCCGGTAGTATTGTGTGTCAAATAGTGTTGTCTCCAGTAGTGTTGTGTGTCAAATAGCGTTGTCTCCGGTAGTGTTGTCTCCGGTAGTATTGTGTGTCAAATAGCGTTGTCTCCAGTAGTGTTGTGTGTCAAATAGCGTTGTCTCCAGTAGTGTTGTGTGTCAAATAGCGTTGTCTCCGGTAGTGTTGTCTCCGGTAGTATTGTGTGTCAAATAGTGTTGTCTCCAGTAGTGGTGTGTGTCAAATAGCGTGTCTCGGGTAGTGTTGTCTCGGGTAGTATTGTGTGTCAAATAGCGTTGTCTCCGGTAGTGTTGTCTCCGGTAGTATTGTGTGTCAAATAGTGTTGTCTCCAGTAGTGGTGTGTGTCAAATAGCGTGTCTCGGGTAGTGTTGTCTCGGGTAGTATTGTGTGTCAAATAGCGTTGTCTCCGGTAGTGTTGTCTCCGGTAGTATTGTGTGTCAAATAGCGTTGTCTCCAGTAGTGTTGTGTGTCAAATAGCGTTGTCTCCAGTAGTGTTGTGTGTCAAATAGCGTTGTCTCCTGTAGTATTGTGTGTCAAATAGCGTTGTCTCCGGTAGTGTTGTCTCCGGTAGTATTGTGTGTCAAATAGTGTTGTCTCCAGTAGTGGTGTGTGTCAAATAGCGTTGTCTCCGGTAGTGTTGTCTCCGGTAGTATTGTGTGTCAAATAGCGTTGTCTCCGGTAGTATTGTGTGTCAAATAGCGTTGTCTCCAGTAGTGTTGTGTGTCAAATAGCGTTGTCTCCAGTAGTGTTGTGTGTCAAATAGCGTTGTCTCCTGTAGTATTGTGTGTCAAATAGCGTTGTCTCCGGTAGTGTTGTCTCCGGTAGTATTGTGTGTCAAATAGTGTTGTCTCCAGTAGTGGTGTGTGTCAAATAGCGTTGTCTCGGGTAGTATTGTGTGTCAAATAGCGTTGTCTCCGGTAGTGTTGTCTCCGGTAGTATTGTGTGTCAAATAGTGTTGTCTCCAGTAGTGGTGTGTGTCAAATAGCGTTGTCTCGGGTAGTATTGTGTGTCAAATAGCGTTGTCTCCGGTAGTGTTGTCTCCGGTAGTATTGTGTGTCAAATAGTGTTGTCTCCAGTAGTGGTGTGTGTCAAATAGCATTGTCTCCGGTAGTGTTGTCTCCGGTAGTATAGTGTGTCAAATAGTGTTGTCTCCGGTAGTATTGTGTGTCAAATAGCGTTGTCTCCGGTAGTGTTGTGTGTCAAATAGCGCTGTCTCCGGTAGTGTTGTGTGTCAAATAGCGTTGTCTCCGGTAGTGTTGTGTGTCAAATAGCGCTGTCTCCGGTAGTGTTGTGTGTCAAATAGCGCTGTCTCCGGTAGTATTGTGTGTCAAATAGCGTTGTCTCCGGTAGTGTTGTCTCCGGTAGTATAGTGTGTCAAATAGTGTTGTCTCCGGTAGTATTGTGTGTCAAATAGCGCTGTCTCCGGTAGTGTTGTGTGTCAAATAGCGCTGTCTCCGGTAGTGTTGTGTGTCAAATAGCGCTGTCTCCGGTAGTGTTGTGTGTCAAATAGCGCTGTCTCCGGTAGTGTTGTGTGTCAAATAGCGCTGTCTCCGGTAGTGTTGTGTGTCAAATAGCGCTGTCTCCGGTAGTGTTGTGTGTCAAATAGCGCTGTCTCCGGTAGTGTTGTGTGTCAAATAGCGCTGTCTCCGGTAGTGTTGTGTGTCAAATAGCGTTGTCTCCGGTAGTGTTGTGTGTCAAATAGCGTTGTCTCCGGTAGTGTTGTGTGTCAAATAGCGCTGTCTCCGGTAGTGTTGTGTGTCAAATAGCGCTGTCTCCGGTAGTGTTGTGTGTCAAATAGCGCTGTCTCCGGTAGTGTTGTGTGTCAAATAGCGTTGTCTCCGGTAGTGTTGTCTCCGGTAGTATAGTGTGTCAAATAGTGTTGTCTCCGGTAGTATTGTGTGTCAAATAGCGCTGTCTCCGGTAGTGTTGTGTGTCAAATAGCGCTGTCTCCGGTAGTGTTGTGTGTCAAATAGCGTTGTCTCCGGTAGTGTTGTCTCCGGTAGTATAGTGTGTCAAATAGCGCTGTCTCCGGTAGTGTTGTGTGTCAAATAGCGCTGTCTCCGGTAGTGTTGTGTGTCAAATAGCGTTGTCTCCGGTAGTGTTGTCTCCGGTAGTATAGTGTGTCAAATAGCGTTGTCTCCGGTAGTGTTGTCTCCGGTAGTATAGTGTGTCAAATAGTGTTGTCTCCGGTAGTATTGTGTGTCAAATAGCGCTGTCTCCGGTAGTGTTGTGTGTCAAATAGCGCTGTCTCCGGTAGTGTTGTGTGTCAAATAGCGCTGTCTCCGGTAGTGTTGTGTGTCAAATAGCGCTGTCTCCGGTAGTGTTGTGTGTCAAATAGCGTTGTCTCCTGTAGTATTGTGTGTCAAATAGCGTTGTCTCCTGTAGTATTGTGTGTCAAATAGCATTGTCTCCGGTAGTGTTGTCTCCGGTAGTATAGTGTGTCAAATAGTGTTGTCTCCGGTAGTATTGTGTGTCAAATAGCGTTGTCTCCGGTAGTGTTGTGTGTCAAATAGCGCTGTCTCTGGTAGTGTTGTGTGTCAAATAGCGTTGTCTCGTGTAGTGTTGTGTGTCAAATAGTGTTGTCTCCAGTAGTGTTGTCTCCGGTAGATTTGTGTGTCAAATAGTGTTGTCTCCTGTAGTGTTGTGTGTCAAATAGTGTTGTCTCCGGTAGTGTTGTGTGTCAAATAGCGTTGTCTCCGGTAGTGTTGTGTGTCAAATAGTGTTGTCTCCGGTAGCGTTGTGTGTCAAATAGTGTTGTCTCCTGTAGTGTTGTGTGTCAAATAGTGTTGTCTCCTGTAGTGTTGTGTGTCAAATAGCGTTGTCTCCGGTAGCGTTGTGTGTCAAATAGCGTTGTCTCCAGTAGTGTTGTGTCAAATAGCGTTGTCTCCTGTAGTGTTGTGTGTCAAATAGCGTTGTCTCCGGTAGATTTGTGTGTCAAATAGTGTTGTCTCCGGTAGTGTTGTGTGTCAAATAGTGTTGTCTCCGGTAGCGTTGTGTGTCAAATAGCGTTGTCTCCGGTAGCGTTGTGTGTTAAATAGCGTTGTCTCCGGTAGCGTTGTGTCAAACAGTGTTGTCTCCGGTAGTGTTGTGTGTCAAACAGTGTTGTCTCCGGTAGTGTTCTCTCCGGTTTTGTTGAGTGTCAAATAGTGTTGTCTCCGGTAGTGTTGTCTCCGGTAGTGTTGTCTCCGGTAGTGTTGTCTCCGGTAGTGTTGTGTGTCACATAGTGTTGTCTCCGGTAGTGTTGTCTCCGGTAGTGTTGTGTGTCACATAGTGTTGTCTCCGGTAGTGTTGTGTCTCCGGTAGTGTTGTGTGTCAAATAGTGTTGTCTCCGGTAGTGTTGTCTCCGGTAGTGTTGTGTCTCCGGTTTTGTTGTGTGTCAAATAGTGTTGTCTCCGGTAGTGTTGTGTCTCCGGTTTTGTTGTGTGTCAAATAGTGTCTCCGGTAGTGTTGTCTCCGGTAGTGTTGTCTCCGGTAGTGTTGTCTCCGGTAGTGTTGTCTCCGGTAGTGTTGTGTGTCACATAGTGTTGTCTCCGGTAGTGTTGTGTGTCACATAGTGTTGTCTCCGGTAGTGTTGTCTCCGGTAGTGTTGTCTGCGGTAGTGTTGTCTCCGGTAGTGTTGTCTCCGGTAGTGTTGTGTGTCACATAGTGTTATCTCCGGTAGTGTTGTCTCCGGGAGAGATACCCAGATCCATGCCATATTTACGAGATGTGATCAACTCCTTGTTCACGATTTGCCAGACTTCTTGTAAACAACAGACTACATTCATCTTCTTGTAAACAACAGACCACATTCATGGTCTTGTAAACAACAGACCACATTCATCTCCTTGTAAATAACAGACCACATTCATCTCCTTTTAAACAACAGACCACATTTATCTCCTTGTAAACAACAGACCACATTCATCTCCTTGTAAACAACAGACCACATTCATCTCCTTGTAAACAACAGACCACATTCATCTCCTTGTAAACAATAGACCACATTCATCTCCTTGTAAACAATAGACCACATTCATCTCCTTTTAAACAACAGACCACATTTATCTCCTTGTAAACAACAGACCACATTCATCTCCTTGTAAACAACAGACCACATTCATCTCCTTGTAAACAACAGACCACATTCATCTCCTTGTAAACAACAGACCACATTCATCTCCTTGTAACCAACATACCACATTCATCTCCTTGTAAACAATAGACCACATTCATCTCCTTGTAAACAACAGACCACATTTATCTCCTTGTAAACAACAGACCACATTCATCTCCTTGTAAACAATAGACCACATTCATCTCCTTGTAAACAACAGACCACATTCATCTCCTTGTAAACAATAGACCACATTCATCTCCTTGTAAACAACAGACCACATTTATCTCCTTGTAAACAACAGACCACATTCATCTCCTTGTAAACAACAGACCACATTCATCTCCTTGTAAACAACAGACCACATTTATCTCCTTGTAAACAACAGACCACATTCATCTCCTTGTAAACAACAGACCACATTCATCTCCTTGTAAACAACAGACCACATTCATGGTCTTGTAACCAACAGACAACATTAATCTCCTTGTAAATAACAGACCACATTTATCTCCTTGTAAACAACAGATCACATTTATCTCCTTGTAAACAACAGACCACATTCATCTCCTTGTAAACAACAGACCACATTCATGGTCTTGTAAACAACAGACCACATTCATCGCCTTGTAAATAACAGACCACATTTATCTCCTTGTAACCAACATACCACATTTATCTCCTTGTAACCAACATACCACATTTATCTCCTTGTAAACAACAGACCACATTCATCTCCTTGTAAACAACAGACCACATTCATCTCCTTGTAAACAACAGACCACATTTATCTCCTTGTAAACAACAGACCACATTCATCTCCTTGTAAACAACAGACCACATTCATGGTCTTGTAACCAACAGACAACATTAATCTCCTTGTAAACAACAGACCACATTCATCTCCTTGTAAACAACAGACCACATTCATCTCCTTGTAAACAACAGACCACATTTATCTCCTTGTAAACAACAGACTACATTCATCTCCTTGTAAGCAACAGACCACATTCATCTCCTTGTAAACAACAGACCACATTTATCTCCTTGTAAACAACAGACCATATTCATCTCCTCTCACCCTTGTCAACCATTAGTACCTAGGACCTCCACTCACTGACCCTAAGACCTGCTATCATTAGTTAGCCCTTGCAGCTCCTTTCTTGTCCAGTTCATATTATTAATTTCTCTCTTCTCTTATCTTCTCCGCTTGTTTTGGGTCTTCTCCTATTTTAGTTTCTAGTTATACTATTCTCAATGTATGCCCGGTCACGCCCCGGCTTCTTTTCTTTACCTCTTGAATCGCTAACCTGGTATCATTACCTTCTAGCACACAACATATCTCCCTTTTATGTCATTACACTTAGTTCTCGACATGCCATTATTTCTAGTTCTTAGACATTTTATTACTCCTAGTTCTTGGACATGTCATTACTCCTAGTTCTGAGACATGTCATTACTCCTAGTCTTTAGACATGTCGTTACTCCTAGTTCTCAACATGTCATTGCTCTAATTCTCAACATATCTTTACTTCTAGTTTTTAGACATGCCATTACTCCTAGGTTTTAGACATGTCATCACTCCTAGTTCTTACACATGGCATCACTCCTATTTCGGAGACATGTCATCATTCCTAGTTCTGAGACATGTCATTACTCCTAGTTTTTAGACATGTCATTACTCTTAGTTCTCAACATGTTATTTCTCCTAGTTCTCGACATTATGTATGTTGGAACGAATTTTCAGCCTTACATCTGCGAGTGCAAAACACGCTGTCAATTTTGAAGTCTAGCTACAAGTCACAAACATAAACTCAACAAATAATCTCAACAAACAAATCTCAACAAATAGAATCTCAACAATTACAATCTCACCCCTCCCCACGCGTGTATTTCAAATAGAAAGTTGCATCTAAAGTAAAGTTTCTAAGATTACATTGTCCACAATTGCGTCTTTAATAATCATCACAATAAAAACAATTGAACATAATGATCTCTGTGATATTTTATTTATCTCCTGCCAAAGCTATTTGATAATTACATGTTATCGATTAAGGTGCGCTCATTTCTACTTTCTTCGCTTTAGTGTCTCATGGTTGGGCACTCGCATTTGATAGCTTCTATTGGTGAATATTGAACGAAATTTGTAGGTTTGGCCAGTGCTGAACGGAAGTTGTGGGATTGGTCAGTACTGAATGAAAGCTGTGGGTTTGGCAAATACTGGATGATAGCTGTGACATTGGCCAGTACTCAATGGAAGCCGTGAGATGGGCCAGTACTTAATTAAAGCTTTGATATTTGCCAGTAGTGAATAGAAGCGGTGGGATTGGCTAGTACTGAATGGAAGATGTGGGTTTGGCTAGAACTGGGTAGAAGATTTGACATTCGCCAGTAATGGACAGAAGTACTTGATGGAAGTACTGGATAGAAGATGTGATATTGGCTAGTACTGGATAGAAGATGTGATATTGGCCAGTACTGGATAGAAGATGTGATATTGGCCAGTACTGGATAGAAGATGTGATATTGGCCAGTACTAGATAGAAGATGTGATATTGGCCAGTACTGGATAGAAGATGTGACATTGGCCAGTACTGGATAGAAGATGTGACATTGGCCAGTACTGGATAGAAGATGTGACATTGGCCAGTACTGGATAGAAGATGTGACATTGGCCAGTACTGGATAGAAGTACTGGATGGAAGTACTGGATAGAAGATGTGACATTGGCCAGAACTGGATAGAAGATGTGATATTGGCCAGTAGTGGACAGAAGATGTGACATTGGCCAGTACTGGATATAAGATGTGATATTGGCCAGTACTGGATAGAAGATGTGACATTGGCCAGTACTGGATAGAAGATGTGATATTGGCCAGTACTGGATAGAAGATGTGATATTGGCCAGTACTGGATAGAAGATGTGACATTGGCCAGTACTGGATAGAAGATGTGACATTGGCCAGTACTGGATAGAAGATGTGACATTGGCCAGTACTGGATAGAAGATGTGACATTGGCCAGTACTGGATAGAAGTACTGGATGGAAGTACTGGATAGAAGATGTGACATTGGCCAGAACTGGATAGAAGATGTGATATTGGCCAGTACTGGATAGAAGATGTGATATTGGCCAGTACTGGATAGAAGATGTGATATTGGCCAGTACTGGATATAAGATGTGATATTGGCCAGTACTGGATAGAAGATGTGATATCGGCCAGTACTGGATAGAAGATGTGACATTGGCCAGTACTGGATGGAAGATGTGATATTGGCCAGTACAGGATAGAAGATGTGATATTGGCCAGTACTGGATAGAAGATGTGATATTGGCCAGTACTGGATAGAAGATGTGACATTGGCCAGAACTGGATAGAAGATGTGATATTGGCCAGTACTGGATAGAAGATGTGATATTGGCCAGTAATGGATAGAAGTACTGGATGGAGGTACTGGATAGAAGATGTGACATTGGCCAGAACTGGATAGAAGATGTGATATTGGCCAGTACTGGATAGAAGATGTGACATTGGCCAGAACTGGATAGAAGATGTGATATTGGCCAGTACTGGAAGTAAGATGTGACATTGGCCAGTACTGGATAGAAGTACTGGATGGAAGTACTGGATAGAAGATGTGATATTGGCCAGTACTGGATAGAAGATGTGATATTGGCCAGTACTGGATAGAAGATGTGATATTGGCCAGTACTGGATAGAAGATGTGACATTGGCCAGAACTGGATAGAAGATGTGATATTGGCCAGTACTGGATAGAAGATGTGACATTGGCCAGTACTGGATATAAGATGTGACATTGGCCAGCACTGAATAGGAGCTGTGTCATTTGCCAGTACTGAATATGGAAGCTGTGAGATAGGCCAGTGCTGAATATGGAAGCTGTGAGATCGGCCAGTGCTGAATATGGAAGCTGTGATATTGGCTAGTATTGAATAGTAACTGTGACATTGACTTGTACTCGATGGAAACTGTGACATTGACCTGTACTGGATGGAAGATGTGGTACTGGTCAGACTGGATGGAAGATTGCACATTAGGCAGTGCTGGATTTAAACTGTGACATTGGTCAGTACTGGATGGAAGATTTGAATTTTGTCAGTACTGAATATGGAAGCTATGAGATTGGCCTGTGGTGAATATGGAAGCTGTGAGATTAGCCAGTGCTGAATATGGAAGCAGTGAGATTAGCCAGTGCTGAACAGAAGCTATAAGATTGATTAATATTGAATATGGACACTATGAGTTTAGCCAGTACTCAATATGGACACTATGAGATGAGCCAGTACTCAATATGGACACTATGAGATGAGCCAGTACTCAATATTGACACTATGAGATGAGCCAGTACTCAATATGGACACTATGAGATGAGCGAGTACTCAATATGGACACTATGAGTTGAGCCAGTACTCAATATGGACACTATGAGATGCGCCAGTACTCAATATGGACACTATGAGATGAGCCAGTACACAATATGGACACTATGAGATGAGCCAGTACTCAATATGGACAATATGAGATGAGCCAGTACTCAATACGGACACTATAAGATGAGCCAGTACTCAATATGGACACTATGAAATGAGCCAGTACTCAATATGGACACTATGAGATGAGCCAGTACTCAATATGGACACAATGAGATGAGCCAGTACTCAATATGGACACTATGAGATGAGCCAGTACTCAATGTGGACACTATGAGATGAGCCAGTACTCAATATGGACACTATGAGATGAGCCAGTACTCAATATGGACAATATGAGATGAGCCAGTACTCAATACGGACACTATAAGATGAGCCAGTACTCAATATGGACACTATGAAATGAGCCAGTACTCAATACGGACACTATGAGATGAGCCAGTACTCAATATGGACACAATGAGATGAGCCAGTACTCAATATGGACACTATGAGATGAGCCAGTACTCAATATGGACACTATGAGATGAGCCAGTACTCAATATGGACACTATGAGATGAGCCAGTACTCAATATGGACACTATGAGATGAGCCAGTACTCAATATGGACACTATGAGATGAGCCAGTACTCAATATGGACACTATGAGATGAGCCAGTACTCAATATGGACACTATGAGATGAGCCAGTACTCAATATGGAAACTATGAGATGAGCCAGTACTCAATATGGACACTATGAGATGAGCCAGTACTCAATATGGACACTATGAGATGAGCCAGTACTCAATATGGACACTATGAGATGAGCCAGTACTCAATATGGACACTATGAGATGAGCCAGTACTCAATATGGACACTATGAGATGAGCCAGTACTCAATATGGACACTATGAGATGAGCCAGTACTCAATATGGACACTATGAGATGAGCCAGTACTCAATATGGGCACTATGAGATGAGCCATTACTCAATATGGACACTATGAGATGAGCCAGTACTCAATATGGACACTATGAGATGAGCCAGTACTCAATATGGACACTATGAGATGAGCCAGTACTCAATATGGACACTATGAGATGAGCCAGTACTCAATATAGAAGCCTTTAATTTACCAGTACTTGTGTTTTGCTCGCTTGCTTTGAGCTCCAGCGTAGTTCATACCCGTGCTACTACTTCTGGTGCACTAGATTGCTTTTCGCGTGTGGATTAGCTTTCCCTATTACCAGTGTCCTTAGCCATCAGACGAACCCACTCAGGCTTCAGAGGTACCTGTAATTGATGTCCCCAAGTCAAGGATGAAAAGTCGACATGCTTGCTTGCTTGCTTGTGTTCGTTGGCTTGAGCTCCAACGCGAAGTCCTGTATGTCGGATGAAGGCATCCTGTTGTCCAACATCAGTGTGATGTCATACAGGACCTGAGGTTTGCGTGAGTATCCGTTGTCCCATGTGTGGCTTATTGGTGTGCAGACTGGTGGTGCCTCGCCGTACAGGCAGACACTCTCCGACTTCGGAGGAATCGGCGATCCTACTGACTTTAGCCAGGACCCCGAAGGGACCTGTTGCCCAGGACGCTCGACGAGGACGCGTCAATAGGTCTTGGCCAGTATATAACCCGGCCCTGGTGCCTTGGAAGCACCTCTGCGTCCCAAAAGTCGACATTTTAGTCCAACTCTTCGATGTAGGGGTTGAAGCCGCTACCTGGGCATCAGCACATTGGAAGTTTACGAACGAGCGCTCTTAACCATTGGGCCATGTTTACCTGCTGACCAGTACTGCTTCGGAAACTCTGCGATTGTTGTACGGAAGCTGTACGAGACTCCTCAGTTATGTTCAGAGTGACGTCTAGTCTGAAAAGGACATTGCTCGTTCTTTTCAATTAAGGTCTAGTTTCAAAATGAGACGATTCCCTCAACGATTTAGCTTTGGCAATCCCAAATGACGTCTAATCTCAACAGAAGTCGAGTTTCAAAACGATTTCACTAGTATTTGTCAGCTGGTTTGCGCGTTAATTACCTTTCACTCCTACATCTCCCGCCTACATCTGGATGGGTGATGTGAAGCGCGACTTCCGAATGATGTTGCCATTCGGAGCAGAGACTGTCGGTGGCGATTTTCTGTGGCATGCTCATGGAGTCTGAGATGATTGTCGCTCGTGACCCCTGCCTTACTGCGCATTCACAAAAAGAATCACTTAAAAATAATACTGCAGCTGGTGGTCAGTTGAACAGATGAACGAAATACTACAGCTGATGGTCAGTTGAACAGATAAACAAAATACTGCTGATGATGGTCAGATGTTCAGATGAACAAAATACTGCTGATGATGGTCAGTTGAACAGATGAACAAAATACTGCAGATGATGGTCAGCTGAACAGATGAACAGAATAATGCAGCTGATGGTCAGTTGAACAGAATACTGCAGCTGATGGTCATAGTTGGAATAAACAAATATCAGATGAGCAGGGTGGACGACCGAAAAAAAACAAAAAACTATTAAACACGATATGAGAGTTGAACTAGGAGCAAGAGCCCATATAAAGTGGTAGTGTGAAATATAATAACAGGTTTCGGTAATTGACGATAATTGTCTCCTCCATCTCCCCCACCTCCAGCCTCGGATTTTTGTGGGAGGCGATAATTTTAGTTGCAGCGAGTGGAAAATTGTGAACTCGGGGGAGGATGGCAATTAATCTGGGATCTGTAAGAAAGATGACACAAAGAGAAGAAAAGTAAGAGAGAAACAGACAGAGAGCGAGAGAGAGCAACAGATAATAGCGAGGGACTCGGTGAGTCGATGTGACTGGACTTTGTACGTGTCTGCATGTAACATAGTGAATGTGTGTGGATGTATGTGTTTGTATGTAACATAGTGAATGTGTGTGGATGTATATGTGTGTATGTAACATAGTGAATGTGTGTGGATGTGTTTGTATGTAACATAGTGAATGTGTGTGGATGTATTTGTATGTAACATAGTGAATGTGTGTGGATGTATTTGTATGTAACATAGTGAATGTGTGTGGATGTATTTGTATGTAACATAGTGAATGTGTGTGGATGTATTTGTATGTAACATAGTGATTGTGTGTGGATGTATTTGTATGTAACATAGTGAATGTGTGTGGATGTGTTTGTATGTAACATAGTGAATGTGTGTGGATGTATATGTGTGTATGTAACATAGTGAATGTGTGTGGATGTATTTGTATGTAACATAGTGAATGTGTGTGGATGTATTTGTATGTAACATAGTGAATGTGTGTGGATGTATTTGTATGTAACATAGTGAATGTGTGTGGATGTATTTGTATGTAACATAGTGAATGTGTGTGGATGTATATGTGTGTATGTAACATAGTGAATGTGTGTGGATGTGTTTGTATGTAACATAGTGAATGTGTGTGGATGTATGTGTTTGTAAGTAACATAGTGAATGTGTGTGGATGTATGTGTTTGTATGTAACATAGTGAATGTGTGTGGATGTATGTGTTTGTAACATAGTGAATGTGTGTGGATGTGTGTGGATGTATGTGTTTGTAAGTAACATAGTGAATGTGTGTGGATGTATGTGTTTGTATGTAACATAGTGAATGTGTGTGGATGTATGTGTTTGTAAGTAACATAGTGAATGTGTGTGGATGTGTGTGATTGTATGTGTTTGTATGTAACATAGTGAATGTGTGTGGATGTATGTGTTTGTATGTAACATAGTGAATGTGTGTGGATGTATGTGTTTGTATGTAACATAGTGAATGTGTGTGGATGTATGTGTTTGTATGTAACATAGTGAATGTGTGTGGATGTATGTGATTGTATGTGTTTGTATGTAACATAGTGAATGTGTGTGGATGTATGTGTTTGTATGTAACATAGTGAATGTGTGTGGATGTATATGTGTGTATGTAACATAGTGAATGTGTGTGGATGTATGTGTTTGTATGTAACATAGTGAATGTGTGTGGATGTATATGTGTGTATGTAACATAGTGAATGTGTGTGGATGTGTTTGTATGTAACATAGTGAATGTGTGTGGATGTATGTGTTTGTAAGTAACATAGTGAATGTGTGTGGATGTATGTGTTTGTATGTAACATAGTGAATGTGTGTGGATGTATGTGTTTGTAAGTAACATAGTGAATGTGTGTGGATGTGTGTGATTGTATGTGTTTGTATGTAACATAGTGAATGTGTGTGGATGTATGTGTTTGTATGTAACATGGTGAATGTGTGTGGATGTATGTGTTTGTATGTAACATAGTGAATGTGTGTGGATGTATGTGTTTGTGTGTAACATAGTGAATGTGTGTGGATGTGTTTGTAAGTAACATAGTGAATGTGTGTGGATGTATGTGATTGTATGTGTTTGTATGTAACATAGTGAATGTGTGTGGATGTATGTGTTTGTATGTACCATAGTGAATGTGTGTGGATGTATGTGTTTGTATGTAACATAGTGAATGTGTGTGGATGTATGTGTTTGTATGTAACATAGTGAATGTGTGTGGATGTATGTGTTTGTAAGTAACATAGTGAATGTGTGTGGATGTATGTGTGTGTATGTAACATAGTGAATGTGTGTTGATGTATGTGTGTGTATGTAACATAGTGAATGTGTGTGGATGTGTTTGTATGTAACATAGTGAATGTGTGTGGATGTATGTGTTTGTATGTAACATAGTGAATGTGTGTGGATGTATATGTGTGTATGTAACATAGTGAATGTGTGTGGATGTATGTGTTTGTATGTAACATAGTGAATGTGTGTGGATGTATGTGTTTGTATGTAACATAGTGAATGTGTGTGGATGTATGTGTTTGTATGTAACATAGTGAATGTGCGTGGGTGTATGTGTTTGTATATAACATAGTGAATGCATGTGGATGTATGTGTTTGTATGTAACATAGTGAATGTATGTGGATGTATGTGTTTGTATATAGCATAGTGAATGTGTGTGGATGTATGTGTTTGTATGTAACATAGTGAATGTGTGTGGATGTATATGTGTGTATGTAACATAGTGAATGTGTGTGGATGTGTTTGTATGTAACATAGTGAATGTGTGTGGATGTATGTGTTTGTATGTAACATAGTGAATGTGTGTGGATGTATGTGTTTGTATATAACATAGTGAATGTGTTTGGATGTATGTGTTTGTATATAACATAGTGAATGTGTGTGGATGTATGTGTTTGTATGTAACATAGTGAATGTGTGTGGATGTATATGTTTGTATGTAACATAGTGAATGTGTGTGGATGTGTTTGTATGTAACATAGTGAATGTGTGTGTTCGTATGTAACGTTGTGTGTGTAACATTGTGAATGTATGTGCATGCATGTGTTTGTGTGTGACATTATGACTGTTTGTACATGTATGTATTTGTATGCAGTTAGACAAGCAGATTGATGAGTGAGTGGTGGGTGGGTAGGTACATGTATGGTCGGATGGACTGGAAGATTCATCAGCCAACCTTTACATCTAAACTGGGAAACAAAGTAAACTGTTTTGGTAGAAGATCTCATGCAATTCACACGCATATATACGTAAGTGCTTCAGTCTACTTTCTTAGATCACACAATGAGAATCTCAGCGGTGTGTACACATCCTGTGGTAAAGCCGATGAACCAAATATGTGCTTACTAGACTCCCTTGGTACCGTTGAGGAACCAAATGTGTGCGTGCTAGAATCACGCTGTACTGTCGAGGAACCAAATATGTGCTTACTAGACTCCATTGGTACCGTTGAGGAGCCAAATGTGTGCGTGCTAGAATCACGCTGTACTGTCGATGAACCAAATGTGTGCTTACTAGAATCCCGTGGTACAGTTGAGGAACCAAATGTGTAGGTGCTAGAAGCCCTTGGTACTGTTGAGGAACCAAATGTGTGCGTACTAGACTCCCTTGGTACTGTTGAGGAACCAAATGTGTGCGTACTAGAATCATGTTCTACTGTTGAAGAACCAAATGTGTGCGTGCTAGACTCCATTGGTACCGTTGAGGAACCAAATGTGTGCGTGCTAGAATCACGTTGTACTGTTGAGGAACCAAATGTGTGCGTGCTAGAATCCCGTGGTACCGTCGAGGAACCAAATGTGTGCGTACTAGAATCCCGTGTTATAAATAATTTATTTGTGTGGGTAGGTTTTCTGTGGCGAAGTGATTAAGGGATACAATTCGTAATCCCCGCATACTGCGTTCGAACACAATTGCGGGCGATTTGGCAGCATACTGTCAGTTTTCATACAATGGTATGTGTGGCGGTCGTTCAGAAAGCAGTGGCAAACTACTGAACGTAAAGTTGCCATGAAATCACAAACAGCAAAACAATGCTGATGTTGACAGCGACGTCCTGTATAGGATATGCAACTAAATTTTTTCCATTGTGAAACATTTTTGTTCCATTGAAAAATGAAATAGACTATTGAAACTAGAACATTATATACAGCAACAAGAAAGAGAAACAGCTTTTTTGTTTTTAAATATAAGAGGCATTGGAGAACATCGTGACACTGGAAACATCAAGGGGAAGAGAGGCAAAACAGGAGAAATGATGCTGCATGGACTGAGACGGCATGGAGGACATGGAGGACTACCAGCAGGAGAGATGATGCTGCATGGATTGAGACGGCATGGAGGACTACCAGCAGCAGAACACCAAAGACTTAAATCTATGCAGAGACATGTATGCCTATGCCAGCTGACAGAGCACTTGATGATGATGATGATGATTGCAAAATGCATCATGACTGACATCCTTTGAGTTGTGTCAAGAACCGATATCCCTGCACTCGAGCAAATCCTGGTCTCATCTTCAACAGGCAGCGAAGAGTCCCAATACGAACGTTACCAGCAGCAATCTGATTTGTGTGTCAGTCTGGCCTTTCCTCGAAGTACTGAGTGTCGGCAGTTTCTCTGCTCACTACCAGCCGCACCATTTTCTCCATGTCATGAGGATTTGTTTGTTCTCCCACAATATACACATACATAGCCGCTCAGTTGACAAGACATTCTCTTGTCCTGATACATCTTGGTCCCCTGGGCAGGACTGCCAAATTTCTACATCCAATCATTTCCTGCCTGTAAGAATGTCGTTTCAATTTCTGAATACGAATGTCATAAATATGCACAATGCTGTATTTGCCACATTCTTAACGCGTGTTGTGTTTGTTCAACTGGCTGTCCCCATGGGGAAAACCCGCTGGCCCGTTTCTTCATTGTCGTGGAGTTTCATTTGTCTGAGAGGGTAGTTGTGTAATTGTGCTTGCTGGTAATTGATCGACTACTAGCTCGGGTAATTGATCGACTATTCACGCGGGTAATAAATGATCGACTATTTGCGTGGGTAAGTGAGTGGGTAATTTACCGACTACTTGCACGGGTAATTGAATGGGTACTAGATCGACTATTTGAGTGGATGGGTATTTGATCGACTATTTCAGTGGGTGAGTGTGTAATTGATCGACTATTTCATTGGGCAAGTGGGTAATTGATCTACTATTTGAGCGGGTGAGTGGGCAGTTGATCGACTATTTCAGTGGGTGGGTATTTAATCGACTATTTCAATGGGTGAGTGGGTAATTGTTCGACTATTTCAGTGGGTGAGTGGGTATTTGATCTACTATTTGAATGAGTGAGTGGGTAACTGATTGACTACTTCAGTGGGTGTTTGAGTGGGTAATTAATCCACTATTTGAGTGAGTAAGTGAGTGGGTAATTGATCGACTATTTGAATAGGTAATTAGTTCATAGACTATTTGCGTGGGTAAGTGAGCAGGTAATTTATCGACTAATTGCGCGGGTAATTGAATGGGTAATTAATGGACTATTTGAGAGCGTATGAGAGCGAGTAATTCCTCGACTATTTAAAGTGGGTAAGTGGGTGGGTAATTCATCGACTATTTGAGTGGATAAGTGAGTGGGTAATTGATCGACTATTTGAGTGATCGAGTGGGTAATTGAACAATTATTTGCGCGGGTAATTTAGTGAGTAATTTGATCGACTATTTGCCCGGGTTATTGGGTTATTGATCGAATTTTTGAGTGCAAAATTTATCGATTATTTGAATGGGTGAGTGAGTGGATAATTGATCGACTATTTGAGCAGAAAATTGAGTGGGTTATTTGATTGATATTTTAGGATTTTATAATTGTAAACTTAACCGTTTTTATTTTGCAGCTTACGATCTAATAATTGGTCATATTGTGGACAGTTCTTCAAAGTGAAAGAATGTGGCGATATCAAATCAGAAGCCGTTTTATGAACTTTTGTAGATTTGCCATCGTTACTTTGTGACGGTCTCTAGCCACTAACTCAAGAACAGTCAGTTGACCAGTCACCCCACCCATACAGCAAGATTGGTGTATAATACTGTATACAAAAGAAACATTTTTTTCAAATTTGTCAATCTGTTGAAGTAAACAACTTCAATAACCCGATGTTTATTTTGACACAGTATATATTATACACATTTTCCCGGTCACATTGTTAATAAATAAAGGCATGTTAATGAGTAATTGCCGGTCTCCGTGGCAAAGGCGTTACGGACGCCGTTCATAATTCCGCTTACCTGCGTTCGAAACACAGCCCGCGTCGCGCTGGGTTTTAATGTGATGGTATGGGAGCAGGTCGTTCAGAAAGCAATGGCTAACTACTGAAGGTAAACTTGCCAAGACATCAACAATAGGCTTGTGTTGAAAGTGATGTCCTGTAAAATTGTTTATTTAACACAAAAATGTGAGCAATTATTTCTGTTCGCCATCAACATACAAAAAAAAAAAAAAATGCAAACAATACCATGGACAGACAGAAAAACCAATGACCAAGTACTACAGGAGACAAATGAACATCGTAAACCGATTAGGGAAATTAGACGTAGACAGTCAAAATATTTTGGACATGTTATGAGAAGAAATGGATTGGAGAACTTGGTGACAACTGGCAAGATCGAAGGGAACAGACCAAGAGTAAGACCGAGAGGAAAATACCTGGATGGCTTGGCCACATGGCATGGGCGAGACAGGAACACTGAGCTGATACACGACACTGGTGATCGAGTGAAATGGTGAGTCATGACCGCCCACGCTTTCCGGCATGGCACATGATTGATTGATTGATCAACATACACCCACCCACCCCCATCCCCACCCCCATCTATTTCTCATCTACCACACCTCTTCCTTCATATTTATAACCTCATTTCTTTTTTTTTCTTTTTTACTTCTTCCTTCTCCTGCCTTCTTATTCCTCCTCATTCGTCCTCCTCCTCCTCCTAATCCTTCTCCTTCTTCCTGGACTCTACATCCTTTCTTCTTAATATTCCTTATCCATTCCTTCTTCTTTCCCTGTTTTTCACTTTTATCCTTTTCGTTCTTGTTCTTGCTTTTTCGTCTTCTTTCCCGTCCTCTTTAATCCTTCTTCCTTCCTTCTTGTCTTCCTCTTTTTTCTTCTACTTGGTCATTCTTCTTTATTTCTCCTCATGTCACCTTCTTCTGTGTTTCCATGCTACCCTCCCCCACCCCCTCCCCACACCTTTTTCCTCCTTATTTTTTTGTGTGTTTCTTCTTAGGCTGTTACTCCAATCTTCCATCTTCCTCTATAGTTTTTACTTAAAAACGCTTTCGCTGCAAAGTCAACAAACTCTAGCGAGCCCATCACGTTGCCCAGAGCTGGAGGTTCGTCCTAGTCAACCCAGTACTACTTTAATGTGTCACCCATCCCCGACCTACTTATGTACGCGCAGTTTGTGTTACTCTATTGTCAGCATGTGAAAGAAATGTCCGCTAATTCTATTGTCAGCTTGTTAAAGAAATATCCGCTAACTCTATTGTCAGCTTGTTATAGAAATAACCGCTAACTCTATTGTCAGCTTGTTATAGAAATGTCCGCTAACTCTGTTGTCAGTTTGTTAAAGAAATGTCCACTTACTCTACTGTTAGCTTGTTAAAGAAATTTTCCCTACCTCTATTGTCAGCTTGTTAAAGCAATGTCCGTTAACTCTATTGTCAGCTTGTTATGGAAATGTCCGCTAACTCTGTTATCAGCTTCTTAAAGAAATGTCCGCTAACTCTTTTGTCAGCTTGTTAAAGAAATATCTGCTAACTAGTTTCCTGTAAAAGGACTCCTTTTAGACATCCAAAGACGCATTGGGAACATCGTGCCAGACCCATATTTGTATATAAAACCAACACTGGGTGGGTGGTGTGATCAGAGTAACACCGACCGTCATAACTTTTCAACACGTTTCCTAGTACCCAGTTTAGAGTGGGTCGACTTTGGATCCCAGGTCGATTTTGAAAATCCGCCTAGTTGCGGATTTGAACCTAGTACTGTCGGGCTGGCAAACAAGCGTCTAGCTATAACGCTACTGCGACTGCCACCTCCACTAATGAGATGAGTTTAATTATTCAGATAGAACATATTAACAATGATGAGATGCGTTTAATTATTCAGATGACCACAGATTAACAATTAGCGAAAAGCATGAGAGACGTTTCATAATGCATGATCCATGAAAAAAAAAAATCATGCTACAGCCAAATATATGCAGCCCAACGGGAACACTCTAGCCCTAAATTATAACCCTGCAGAGATTGTAGGATGCATGACACGAGATATATAACCCGAATTGTCATTGTGTTATCCCATGGAAGACAATTATGTGATCATATGGATTTGTTACACACACACACACACACACACGCGCGCGCACACACACACACACACACACACACACACACACACACAACATAATGGTTTATATACAGGATTGCGACAACAGCGGTTCAGGTTCCTCACTCAGCATTGGCATAATTCTGTTTGTAATGTCCAGCCAGCAAGGCTGGAGTCAGGGGAACTGCAGTACAGCTTACAATTCAACGAATGAAATACCACAGAGGGAGAAATAGACGTAGAACACGTTCACAAGTAAAAATTGGACGTTGCGGCTAAAGCTTCGTCAGCACAGAAAGAAAAACTCAAACCGACTCAAAATACAAGCACAGACTGACGCTACATGAAACATACTACATGAAAATGCAATTTTTATATTTATTTTCAATAGTTGTGTTGGATTGTGTGTGTTTGATCTATGGTGACGGAGGATTTTGTTACTTGTCATCTAGTAAAGCTTTTTTGTTTCCTCGAATATCCTATTTACAGGACATCGCTGTCAACACCAGCATTTTACCGCTGTTGTTGATGTCTTGGCAAGATTACGCTCAGTAATTTGCCATTGCTAGTAAAGCTTTTTTGTTTCCTCGAATATCCTATTTACAGGACATCGCTGTCAACACCAGCATTTTACCGCTGTTGTTGATGTCTTGGCAAGATTACGCTCAGTAATTTGCCATTGCTAGTAAAGCTTTTTTGTTTCCTCGAATATCCTATTTACAGGACATCGCTGTCAACACCAGCATTTTACCGCTGTTGTTGATGTCTTGGCAAGATTACGCTCAGTAATTTGCCATTGCTAGTAAAGCTTTTTTGTTTCCTCGAATATCCTATTTACAGGACATCGCTGTCAACACCAGCATTTTACCGCTGTTGTTGATGTCTTGGCAAGATTACGCTCAGTAATTTGCCATTGCTAGTAAAGCTTTTTTGTTTCCTCGAATATTCTATTTACAGGACATCGCTGTCAACACCAGCATTTTACCGCTGTTGTTGATGTCTTGGCAAGATTACGCTCAGTAATTTGCCATTGCTAGTAAAGCTTTTTTGTTTCCTCGAATATCCTATTTACAGGACATCGCTGTCAACACCAGCATTTTACCGCTGTTGTTGATGTCTTGGCAAGATTACGCTCAGTAATTTGCCATTGCTAGTAAAGCTTTTTTGTTTCCTCGAATATCCTATTTACAGGACATCGCTGTCAACACCAGCATTTTACCGCTGTTGTTGATGTCTTGGCAAGATTACGCTCAGTAATTTGCCATTGCTAGTAAAGCTTTTTTGTTTCCTCGAATATCCTATTTACAGGACATCGCTGTCAACACCAGCATTTTACCGCTGTTGTTGATGTCTTGGCAAGATTACGCTCAGTAATTTGCCATTGCTAGTAAAGCTTTTTTGTTTCCTCGAATATCCTATTTACAGGACATCGCTGTCAACACCAGCATTTTACCGCTGTTGTTGATGTCTTGGCAAGATTACGCTCAGTAATTTGCCATTGCTAGTAAAGCTTGCCGTTTGCATATCATTGCCGGCGGGGAGGGGTCCACCCAGTCTAGTAAATGGGAGTCGGATAATCTCCTCTTAATTATGTAGTGGAAAGGGAACCAGCCACCTCATTCTCCTCATTTGGTCACAGTTTAAAATATGTGAAGCCCTAACACTCGTTCTTGTGCTGTCAGCTGAAGGCGGCAGGTTCGAATCTGTGTGGCCACTTACAGCTTTCAGTTGTTATATTGCTCATTGTCCTAGTCTCTGCTTCTTTCTTCTACTTCTGTGATTGTCAAGTTAATACTTGGGAACGTATATCCCATGTTATTTCTGTGGCCTGAAAGGCTCCCCAACCTTGTCACGTTTTCACACACACACACACACACACACACACACACACATATATATATATATATGTGTGTGTGTGTGTGTGTGTGTGTGTGTGTGTGTGTGTGTGTGGGCGCGCGCGCGCGTGTGTGTATGTCCTAAAGTCCAGTCCAGGTGATCATGAAACTTCAATGTCTCCGTGTCCTACATACTGCTCCGTGTCCTAGATAATGCCCCGTGTCCTAGATACTGTTAACATTATAAAATAACACAAAGTAATTATTGCATGTCCTATATGCAGCTCTGTGTCTTAGGTGCTGCTCCGTGTCCTATGTCCTGCTCCGTGACATCACGTTTGTAACATTCAGTTCCTCATATGACTGCACTCCGGACATTCCCACACATGCTCCATCTCCTTTTCAAATGCCACCAACGGGCTCAAAGCTGATATTCCAGTAGAAATTTGAAGAAAAGTCCGCCAGAGTTGTCTTCTTTGCAGACGGTGGATTGATACTGTTTGCCAGGGAGCGGAGGATATAGCACACCGTGATTGCTTGCCTTTTTACCAAATTGATGATGAGGTAGTGATAATGATAATTGTGGTGGTCTTAACGATAATAGTGATAATAATGACGGTCATGATGTGAGAGATGATTATAACGGCGATTATGATATGATTAATGATATGGTTGGTGATGGTAATAAAGGTGATGATTATGTGAGAGATAATTATGATGATGATGATGATGATGATGATGATGATGATGATGATGATGATGATGATGATGATGATGATGATGATGATGATGATGATCGTGATGATGATAACGACGTCCTCCAACTTCAATTTTCTAAATGGATATAAACATGTCAGCAATTACTTGGATTTACTGAAGCCCGAACCAGATTAATGCCTCCAGCCATCATTACATATTACAACCCGTAAAATAAGCGCCGATTTGATTACGATAATAAAAAACCCGGATTCTGTCAATGATTTGACAGCTGACATTGTCAGCCGCTGACTCGCGGACAATACTGGTCGGGCAACATATTCCCTTATTCTATACTGACATGTAAACAATGTTAAACACAGGGTTTAGTTTTAGTGGCATGAGTGTGGTTCCAACATTGTGACATGAGAGTGGCGCCAATATTGTGGCATGAGAGTGGCGCCAATATTGTGGCATGAGTATGGCGCCAACATTGTGGCATGAGAGTGGCGCCAAATTTGTTGCATGAGTATGGCTCCAAAATTGTGACATGAGTATGGTGCCAACTGTCATATATTTTTGAAGGGAGTGGGAGATCACTGTAGTGCATGCCCCATCTCTAACAAAAGAAGTAGAGCCCCATCCTCTTCTATCTTCAATAACCCCAGAATATGAACCTTGAATTATCTGTAGGCCTCGTTCTATTAAGTATGTCTAGGAGATATAGATTATGGCCCTGGTGAGAATGGTAATTACTAACTGGGAATCTGCCCCTTCTCCAAGGATTCTGTAGCTCTGGAGCCCCCTTTTTGTTTATCAAATCTGAGGAAAGTCTGGAGAATTTTCTCAGCCTGATTTAGATGAAGAAAACATGGATATTGAGCAGTTGATAGATCTAGAGTCTTCTCTCCCCCATTTTAGTAAGTCATTATGAGTGGATTTATTATTAAACAATCAAACACATAATCAATCACATTAGATTCTGACAACATGATGTACAAAGAAGTTGTTGACTCACAGATAGGTTTGAACTGATAAATTAACAGAAGGTCAATTCATGTTAATCATTTATTGACTGGGCCTGAGCTTTCTGGCCAGTACATACATCTCTATTGTGATTTACACAAGATACATTAGAAAAGTTTCATATTGGACCAGTCACACAGACCATCAATAAACAAGCATCAATACATGAGGGGTCAACAAGTGTGAAAACATATTAAACATTTTGATGTTGCACATGTTAAGTGTGATGGTAATTCAACAATTAACTATCAGTTTCCTGAAATTGGGTGTGGTGTGTACCAAGGAAAATGTAACCTGGTGACTGGAAGATTAGGTAAGCCAGGGTCCATTGACTGATGGATCCACTTCAGGTCTGCCCGTATAGCTCCTCTGAAGGCCTCCCCATACTCTGCTCATGGCCAAGTCATCCTCCATCTCACTTGTGGTTCATCTCTTTCTCTCGGCTTCCCTCTTTCAGGTCTGATTTAGGTGGTTAGTTTGCTGATGTGGTGGGTGGTTGTTGGTATGTAGCCACCAAGATCACTGATGAATATTCACATAAATATATACATTCCTACCAATACAATATTCTAGAAGTAGGTCGGAAGAAATCTAAATTCCTGAAGTAGGAACTAGTTCCCCTCCCCTCCTTTTTTCTCTAAGCTAGTGTTGGGTTAATTTGGGGTGGTCAGGGTTTATCACACTGTGTACGCCTTGTATCAACTGGTTCCTGCTGTATGTGGGTTCTCATTTGACCTGGGGTCAGTGAACGTGTACAGTAAGACAGTGACAAGAGTGAGAAGGTGTCAAGATGCATGTAAATAAATGACATACATTTATAACATTTCTTCCACTCAATGGTGTTTATAATGTGTATAAATAATTCTCTGTGTTTTCCCAATTAACCAACTTCTTCTTCTTCTGTGTCTAATAACTCTCTCCCATTATCTGTTGTTGTTGTGATGTTGAGTGTTGGGTTGTGTGGGATGAGTGGTGTTGAGTGGTGTTGTGTTTTAAGTTATGTTGAGTAATGAGTTAATTTCACTTCGTGTGATGGAGTTCCACGAAGCACAACTCTTCTGATGCAATGCAGTTCATAAGTGCTCTTGTCTAATTAAAATTTGACATAAATATAAATATTTATTCCGTCAAACCCTATTGATTCAATAGATGAAGGAGAAAGGAAAGATTGATTTCTCTTTCAGCTTTCTAGATTGTAAATAGGCATAGATAAGTCTGTTTTAGAACAAGGCACTTATTCTAGTACACGAACTGTCATTTCAGCTGTAGGTAGTGATAGCATCTTTTATCAGTGTTTCTGGTGAAATGCACAAGATTGCTTTAGAATCATCACTTCGTACAGTTGTTCAGAATAGAATGGAGTAGTATAATGCACTTCTTAAAGTTAATAATTATCTCTAAGAATATCAGATATTGCAGTTTCATCGAAGAGAGTATTGGAGTGTCATTTTGCCCGGGAACGGCTCTGCGTCGTTAGAATCTACAGTCGAGCATTTTTACATTTCAGAGGTTTTAATTAATAATAATACATTTCAATTGACATTACAAACACGGGTTACCATTACTTGATACTTGATACATCGGGTTCTTAGTCTAATCTCGGGAATCACAAGCTTACCTCATATCTAGACACCCCGCAATTCCATGTTTGAAAATTTGGTCACACCAGCTTCTCACATCTATTCATCAGGCTGGTTGCAGGAAAAAGTGCTGGCTTACCAGATTCTGATGAAATATTAACATATGCAAATCCGGCGTTGGCGCGAAAGCGGGTCACATGTCTCCTCCTATCCAATGGGTTTCCGAGCTTTGTCTGATGAAATCTTTCTAAGAATCCACGTCATCTGTCACTTATGCAGTTCCAGTTTCGATGTTAAGTTTTAAGTCCTAATCTCCGTTTGCGGTTGTGAAGTCAATTGTTTTTTTTAATGTTGTTTCCTCTTCGTGCGGCATGTTTTGGTAAATGAATAATGGTGGTTAGCGTTATGCCACATGGCCCCACTCCAGATTGTTCTATGGTATGGAACTATGTTTCCAACATTTTCAGTTATCAAGCTGTTCCCATTTTTCCTCCCTTGTATCCTCTTCTGCATCTGATTGACCTGGTTCATCAGGCACTGGATGTCGACTCAGGAAGTCCGCTCCCACATTCATTTTCCCAGGAACATACTCAACCTGGAACGAGTAAGGTTGAAGAAGCAGCAACCACCTCATAAGTCGGGCATTCAGAGTCTTAGATGCTGCGAGAAACATGAGTGGTTGATGGTCACATTGCACTGTGAAATGTTTGCCATATAGGTATGCTTGAAATTTCTGTACATTCCATACGAGCGCAAGACATTCTCTCTCGATAGTACTGTAATTTCTCTCTGCTGCATTCAATTTCCTGCTAGCATAGGCTACAGGGAATAGCTCTGATGGTACATCTCCCTTTCTCTGCAACAACGTTGCCCCAATTCCTATGTTACTGGCATCGGTGCGCAGCACGAATGGTTGGTCGAGGTCTGGTAGATGTAAGACTGGATGAGCAGTTAATGCCTGCTTTAGTGCCGTGAAAGCTCTCTCACAGTCAGCTGACCAAGTGACTTTCTCTGGTTTCCCCTTTTTGGTAAGATCCGTTAAAGGTGCTGACAGAGTATTGAAGTCCTTGATGTATTTTTGATAGAATCCACATAAGGATACAAATGATCTTACATCCTTCTTTGTTTTTGGACGAGGTGCTCTCTGGAGTTTGTCCACATTTCCCTCTTGTGGAGTTATCAGTCCATGAGATATCTTATGACCTAGAAAGTCCAATTCTTGGAATCCTATCTGACACTTCTTTGGTCTAGCCGTCAATCCAGTTTCTCTGAGGCGCCTGAACAAAAGATGCAGGGTTTCTACATGCTCTTCAAATGTTTCAGTGGCGATCAGGAGGTCATCCATGAAGTGACTGATGTCTGGATGCTGTAGTGGGTCAAGTAATTTTCTCATCATACGTGTAAAGACGCTGGGAGCATTACTTAATCCGAATGGAAGAACGTTGAACTCATAGTGTCCTCCAGGCGTGCTGAAAGCTAACCATGGTCTAACTTCCGGTTTTACAGGAATCTGGTAATATCCCTTACTGAGATCAATCCTAGTAAAGTACTTAGCTCGGTTGAGTGCTGTGAAGAGTATTCTGATCAGGCAGAGGTTCTGCTTGGAATTCAGTTATAGCATTGAGCTGTCGATAATCGATGCACAATCTATGTTCTCCACTTGGCTTTCTCAATAAGACGACGCTAGCACTGTAAGGTGATTCAGATGGTGAGATTATTCCTGCGGTGAGCAGCTGTTGTATTTCTTCCTCTAAAGTCTTTTGCTTTGCATAAGGAACTGGGTAAGTCTTGACTCGCACAGGCACTGTGTCATTTAACTTCATGTCAAATTCCTCCAAATCAGTTCTTCCTGGCTTATCAGTAAGTACTTCTGCATATTTTGCCATAAGTTCCCTAATCTGCTTTTGCTGATCCTTTGTTAAGTTGGGATTGATTTCCACATCCTTAAAGGTCTCTTTGGCTTGCAGTTGGCACTCGACTCCCATTGTTGATCCTTCTTCGACTTCAGTAGCCACACTCATGGCCATCAGATGTGCAGATTCGGTGGTTGAGGGTCTTTCATGATATTTCTTCAAGAGGTTTATGTGAAATACTTTCATCTTGCCTTTGACTGAAATTCTGTAGTTAGTACGTGAGATCTTCTCCGTCACTACATAAGGTCCTCTCCATCCTATTTGCAGCTTATTCTGACTGGTTGGAAGCAGCAACATCACCTTCTCTCCTATCTCTAACTCTCTATCCTTTGCCTTGCGGTTGAAGTGACGAGCAATTCTTCGTCTGGCTTGACGTAGATTGACATTCGCTTGTTTCCAACTGTGTTGTAAACGATTTTTCAACTCGGCAACATATGTAGATGCAGTCACGACTGTATCATCTGTAGTATTATCAGTCCACGTTCGAAGTAACGCCTCCAGTGGTCCCTTGATCGGTCGTCCAAACAACAGTGTGGCTGGAGCAAAACCTGTTGAGTGATGGGGTACTTCCCTGTAAGCGAATAAAGATGCGGGTAAATACAAGTCCCAATCCTCTGTCTTCTCCTGGGCAATTTTGCGCAGGATACTAATCAATGTCCCGTTCCACCTTTCCACAAGTCCATTTGACTGAGTGTGATATGGTGAACTGAAGATATGGCGTGCATGAAAAAGGCTGAAGGTCTCTTCCATGAGCTTACCACGAAACTGTGAACCGTTGTCCGTCAAGATCCTTTGTGGGAATCCTAGACGTGTGAATATTCCTAATAATGCATCAGCGACGTGTTTGGAATCACAGCTGGGCATAGGAACTGCTTCGGCCCACATGGTTGTTGTGTCCACAAGCGTTAATATGAATCGGTTTCGCCTCTTCGTTGCTGAGAGAGGTCCGATTATGTCTATAGCTACTTTCTCAAATGGAATTCCAGTGATTGGCGATTCACCCAACATTGCCGGTGGTGTCCGGTGTTTTGGTGATACTTTCTGACACTGTGGGCATGATTTTACAAACCGTTGTATGTCTGAATTCATCCCTGGCCAAAAGTAGTGAGTGGTAATCCGCTGTGTAGCAGCGTTGATACCCATGTGCCCACTGAATGGTAGACTATGACCCATCTCTAAGATCTGAGTCCTGTATTAAGTTGGTACAACAAGTTGATTAAACTCTTGTCCAGCTCGTCCTGCTTTTCTGTAAAGAAGTGCTGACTTCATGAACAGATCACCTTTACGTAGAGGTAAATATGATTTTGGCAGTTTTCTGAAGCAGGGTTCCAAGGTGCTGTCGGCTTCTTGTGCCCTCTTCAGTTCCTCCGTTCGAGGGATTGGCGTAGTTGTTTCTGGAGGTTTTGTCGCCTGGGATCGAGTGGTCATGGTCGCCATCGCCACAGGTTGAACAGGTTCTCCTAGAACGATAAATCAACGGCCGAGGATTACAGGATATATCGGATCGTCCAAGACTGCTGCCTTGATTGTCCCAGTGACATACCGCGAGGCTATGTTCACTTTTGCCACTTGAAGAGACATATTTGTTGAACTCTTCAGTGGTCCCAGTAATTCCACTATTTCCTCTGTCACCTGTTCAGGGTGAACTAAGGATGATGAAACAACACAGTCATACGATAATCCAGTATCATATAAACAGGTCGTTTTGAATCCATTTAGCAAGATGGATTCTACAACCGGAATACGAGATGATGTGTCTTGATGAGGTGTCTGTTTGGACGTTTCACCAGTGCTCACTTTTTTCTCTTTTCGGTTGGCCAAACGTGCCGCTGTGTGTGGAGGTGGCTTTTTTCCTGCAATTCTGAAATGTGTGACCTCTAATTTTGCAATGGGTACAGAATGGTTTGTCCTCCTTCGGCGCTGTTTGGACTGAGTTTTGAGTGTTTTTCTGGGATTTCCCCTTTTTCCCGGTGGCTACAGTGTTTTCACCCTCTTTTGGCTGTGGAGTTTTGTTTTGAGAGGGGGTGTTGTTCGAACGTCCCTTTCCTCCCATCTCCTTCTGAGATTTCTCAAATCTCTCTGCCAGGATGATTATAGTTTCCAGGCGGTCAGCCCCGTTTTGGGTTAAGAATGCCTTCATTTCGTTCTGCATTTTCCCCTTGATCTGATCAATGATGATCATTTCACGGAGTCCTTCAAAACTTTCCTCAAATCCTCCCAAGCAAGTCCATCTTTGTATGTATGACTTCAGTCTTTCGACTAGTTGCGCGTAACTCTCACCCGGTTCCTTCCTTGCGGCTTTGAACCTGAGTTTATAAGATTCGGCGTCCACTTCGAAGCGGCTCAAGAGTGCCGTCTTAAGTGTTGTGTAGTTCTGTTGTTCCTCTCTAGTGAGGCGCGAGAACACATCATACGCCGTGGATCTTAAGGCCTGCGCTAACTTCGTCGCCCATCTACTTTCTTCAAGCCCATAGCTGACAGCCATTGCCTCGAAGCGTGATAAAAATCCTTCGATGTGGTCAGTCTGTTCATTAAAGGGTTCCAGAGGAAATGACATAGCTCCTGAATTAAGGTGAGAGACGTGAGGAGGTGGTTCTGTCACTGGCGATCCTGATGAGGTTGAGGGTGTAGGACCACTCCCTTTCTCTATTCTCCGGATCTCCACTTCAATCTCCATTCTCCTCAACTCCAGTTGGTGTTGACGCTCTCTCTCCTTATCTTCCATTTCAGCCTGTAGTCGTTTCTCTTTCTCCTCCAATTCTGCTTGAAGCTGTTTTTCTTTCTCCTCCAATTCTGCTTGAAATCGTTTCTCTTTCACAGCCAATTCAGCCTGAAGCTGTTTTTCCTTGAGAGCCAATTCAGCCTGAAGCTGTTTTTCCCTCTCAGCCAATTCAGCCTGAAGCTGTATTTCCTTGAGAGCCAATTCCGCTTGCAGTCTTTCTCTTTTGTCGAATGCATCTGAAACATAGTTAGCTAGCTCAAGGCCATCTAACCCGCATTCCCTACCTGTTTCTGTTATTTGGGCTCTAAACTTTGCAGTCTCCGCCATGTCTATAATTTATTGCTTTGTTCTGCCTAAAAAATATAATTGCAGTTAGTCTGATCCGCGTAAGCTTGTCAGTCCCTGATCTGCAAATATACAACAGAGCATGTGCAATATTAAAAACACCCTATGTTATGTCTGTCTGTCAATGCTGGAAAAGCCAAAGGCAGCAGGCACTGAAGTAACCAGATTTAATTCCTAGTAAAGAAAAGAATCTGAAATTAGACAGAGTTTTCCCAACGGATAAGATTTTCCGGTGGTTGATGAAATGCTGTTAAGTTCAGACTCCACAGGAAAAGAACACCTTCTCTGGAAGAGAAGTAGTGTTGGTATAGTAGATACACACTATATATTTCACCTGGAGCACCTCTTTCTGAAGTATAAGCCTATTTGAACATGGCCCCCTTCTTCAGGAGGAATGATCAGTCACCTACTCTTATTTATCTGAAAATGCCCTTCATATCATGTGGCTGTCAATCAATATAAGAAAATGACAATGTTCAAAATCTAAAGATAATTGTGTTAATGTTTTATGTAATTGTTTAAAGGTTATGGGAACCATCCAGGACGTAGCCGACAATATGTCATATATTTTTGAAGGGAGTGGGAGATCACTGTAGTGCATGCCCCATCTCTAACAAAAGAAGTAGATCCCCATCCTCTTCTTTCTTCAATAACCCCATAGTATGAACCTTGAGTTATCTGCAGGCCTCGTTCTATTAAGTATGTCTAGGAGATATAGATTATGGCCCTGGTGAGAATGGTAATTACTAACTGGGAATCTGCCCCTTCTCCAAGGATTCTGTAGCTCTGGAGCCCCCTTTTTGTTTATCAAATCTGAGGAAAGTCTGGAGAATTTTCTCAGCCTGATTTAGATGAAGAAAACATGGATATTGAGCAGTTGATAGATCTAGAGTCTTCTCTCCCCCATTTTAGTAAGTCATTATGAGTGGATTTATTATTAAACAATCAAACACATAATCAATCACATTAGATTCTGACAACATGATGTACAAAGAAGTTGTTGACTCACAGATAGGTTTGAACTGATAAATTAACAGAAGGTCAATTCATGTTAATCATTTATTGACTGGGCCTGAGCCTTCTGGCCAGTACATACATCTCTATTGTGATTTACACAAGATACATTAGAAAAGTTGCACATTCGACCAGTCACACAGACCATCAATAAACAAGCATCAATACATGAGGGGTCAACAAGTGTGAAAACATATTAAACATTTTGATGTTGCACATGTTAAGTGTGATGGTAATTCAACAATTAACTATCAGTTTCCTGAAATTGGGTGTGGTGTGTACCAAGGAAAATGTAACCTGGTGACTGGAAGATTAGGTAAGCCAGGGTCCATTGACTGATGGATCCACTTCAGGTCTGCCCGTATAGCTCCACTGAAGGCCTCCCCATACTCTGCTCATGGCCAAGTCATCCTCCATCTCACTTGTGGTTCATCTCTTTCTCTCGGCTTCCCTCTTTCAGGTCTGATTTAGGTGGTTAGTTTGCTGATGTGTTGGGTGGTTGTTGGTATGTAGCCACCAAGATCACTGATGAATATTCACATAAATATATACATTCCTACCAATACAATATTCTAGAAGTAGGTCGGAAGAAATCTAAATTCCTGAAGTAGGAACTAGTTCCCCTCCCCTCCTTTTTTCTCTAAGCTAGTGTTGGGTTAATTTGGGGTGGTCAGGGTTTATCACACTGTGTACGGCTTTGGATCAACTGGTTCCTGCTGTATGTGGGTTCTCATTTGACCTGGGGTCAGTGAACGTGTACAGTAAGACAGTGACAAGAGTGAGAAGGTGTCAAGATGCATGTAAATAAATGACATACATTTATAACATTTCTTCCACTCAATGGTGTTTATAATGTGTATAAATAATTCTCTGTGTTTTCCCAATTAACCAACTTCTTCTTCTTCTGTGTCTAATAACTCTCTCCCATTATCTGTTGTTGTTGTGATGTTGAGTGTTGGGTTGTGTGGTGATGAGTGGTTTTGAGTGGTGTTGTGTTTTAAGTTATGTTGAGTAATGAGTTAAGTTCACTTCGTGTGATGGAGTTCCACGAAGCACAACTCTTCTGATGCAATGCAGTTCATAAGTGCTCTTGTCTAATTAAAATTTGACATAAATATAAATATTTATTCCGTCAAACCCTATTGATTCAATAGATGAAGGAGAAAGGAAAGATTGATTTCTCTTTCAGCTTTCTAGATTGTAAATAGGCATAGATAAGTCTGTTTTAGAACAAGGCACTTATTCTAGTACACGAACTGTCATTTCAGCTGTAGATAGTGATAGCATCTTTTATCAGTGTTTCTGGTGAAATGATTGCTTTAGAATCATCACTTCGTACAGTTGTTCAGAATAGAATGGAGTAGTATAATGCACTTCTTAAAGTTAATAATTATCTCTAAGAATATCAGAGATTGCAGTTTCATCGAAGAGAGTATTGGAGTGTCATTTTGCCCGGGAACGGCTCTGCGTCGTTAGAATCTACAGTCGAGCATTTTTACATTTCAGAGGTTTTAATTAATAATAATACATTTCAATTGACATTACAAACACGGGTTACCATTACTTGATACTTGATACATCGGGTTCTTAGTCTAATCTCGGGAATCACAAGCTTACCTCAGATCTAGACACCCCGCAATTCCATGTTTGAAAATTTGGTCACACCAGCTTCTCACATCTATTCATCAGGCTGGTTGCAGGAAAAAGTGCGGGCTTACCAGATTCTGATGAAATATTAACATATGCAAATCCGGCGTTGGCGCGAAAGCGGGTCACATGTCTCCTCCTATCCAATGGGTTTCCGAGCTTTGTCTGATGAAATCTTTCTAAGAATCCACGTCATCTGTCACTTATGCAGTTCCAGTTTCGATGTTAAGTTTTAAGTCCTAGTCTCCGTTTGCGGTTGTGAAGTCAATTGTTTTTTAATGTTGTTTCCTCTTCGTGCGGCATGTTTTGGTAAATGAATAATGGTGGTTAGCGTTATGCCACACCAACATTGTGGCACGAGTTTAAGGTCAACATTGTGGCATGAGTATGGCGCCAACGTTGTGGCATGAGTATGGCGCCAACGTTGTGGCATGAGTATGGCGCCAACATTGTGGCCTGAGAGTGGCGCCAACATTGTGGCATGAGAGTGGCGTCAAAAGTAAAGCATGGAAAACTGGTTATAATGGTAACGTTCTGTTGGGAAATTTAAGCAGCATGTAATTATGGTAACATGTCTTACTCCTGTACTGACTGTGAACATGTCGGATATACCTCTACTGCACTTTGGCTGAAGTGGCACATGGCTATGATTTTTCTTCTGGTAAATGTCCTAATATTGATGATCCGTAATTTATATTTATTTCTCTATCAAAAGCCTTTTCCTGATTTATAAACACAATATTCTGCTGGTCACTGTTTTAGATGGTGTTTTTCACATATGCGTGTTAGAAGTGAATAATGCATCAGTGCAACTTTTACCTTTCCTGAAACCAAATTGTGCTTTGCTTAATTGTTGTTCGACTGTAGGTCTAGCGGGTTGTTCCAATAATTTGAATATTCATTATCGTGTGAAATGCTTATTTTGCTTGTGCTATTCTACATTTAACTTCTTTAATTCATCTTCCAACCGATGTTATTAAAGTACCCAAATACTTGATAAGCTCCAGACTTGTTCCACATACTTTGATGTTGTGTTTGGGAAGACACTTATTTCTTTGTAATTACGATTGTAACGTGAAAATTATATAACAGCAAATATGGCGTTAGGCGAGAACGTGAAATTACAAGCTATTTTCTGTGCCTCGAGAAAATTATAGGAGTTTCGTGTTGTTTGACAATTTCAGCTGTTCTGTCTATTAAATAATTACGTTTTCTGCGCCGTCTTTAACTGTAATCTGTGTAAACTCCCGCTTGTTCCTTTGTTCTATTTTCTATGCTCCTCTTGGCAAAGTGCTTTAGACGTCAGCCTCGCGCTCTGATCGTCGTGGGTTCGTTCCCCGAACTGCGTTGATCAGACGACTGGTGCAGATCTCCAGAGACTACTGGACGGCATCGCTAGACCTGAGTTCGGGCTCTCTTACGTCGTGCAATGTCCTCGGCAAGCGGCTCGCCGTTCTGCGGAAAGAGGCCAAGTTAAATAGGTATAAAACTCGTGGAATTAAATCGACCCTCTCGACTTGAGTACTTGTAGTCCCAGCTGTTTTCTACAGTTGAGTGGCAGAAGGAAATGAGAGATTAGGAGTTTGTGTGTTGTTCGCGGTCACAAGCTAAGGGAGAGTTGAGGCTGCTGTGTTGCGTATAAAAGGATACACTATACCTCATATAAGGACCCAGTGAGCTTAATGCTGGTTTTACAGAACCTCATGTAAGACTTCTGCGATACGTCCCAGCCATCCTTCTTTCCTGTTCTTGCTCATATATTCATACTTTTGCCGTGAAACGTAGAGAAGAGATGAGACATGTAATTTTGTTCCTCGCCTGTCTTGTTACTTGTGCTGATGTCATATATGATGTCTTCGGTGTATCGTTTACTTCATCTAGCCAACTCTTTCGGGCTGGTCCTCTCGCCTCGTAACCTTATGTTGCAGATCACTCTAGCCGCTAGTTAATTTTAAGGCTTCATTACACCGGGTTTTATCCCACGTGACACCGTCTCTTTTAGCAGGGCGGCCTGCCGAAAGCGTCACACAAAGCATGAGCTCTGTAGCTCCAGCGATGACCCTCTCTTTCTTTCCCCCTTCCCTCCCTCCCGATTCTCTCCTTCCTCCCTTCCCCCAGTTTTGCTTGCCTTGCTAGTTCCAGACAAGAGAGTGCCTTGTTATGTAATTCTCTACTAAATGACACTTACGTTCACATTTAACCCAACCACCATTACGTAGCTGGAAGGCTGGGTGTCCAATATCTGTGAAAATACTCTGGAAGGTTTAACTCGGTCAATATATTCCGTGAAAAAGTCGGATGTGTCGGCCGAAAGGCGCAGATATCACGCCTCTGCTGCAAAATAGCCCTAGCGCAATTACGTCAAACACAAAATACACACAAACTATGTACTCTCTCGTTCTTGTGTATGTACCCGGTAATAGTATCTTCCGTGTTTTCTGTAATCAAGTTGTGTATGTATTCTGTAATCGTGTAATGTGTAATCATGAATTGTATATATTATGTTGTTCTGCTTTGTAAGTATTCTTTAATCCAGTTTATTACTATTTGATAATCGTGTATTATATGCGTTCTCTATTTGTTTTTAGCTGTGTGGCGAAGGCGTTACGAATGCAATTTTAATCCCGCAAACCGCGTTCGAAACATAGTTGCGGGAGATTTAGAAGCAGACCGCCTTGCGTTGTTTCCATACAATGGTATGAGTGCCGGTCGTCCTGAAAGCAACGGTAAACTGCTGAACATAAACTTGCCCAGGACTCACAAACAGTCAAAGAATGCTGGAGTTGACTGCTACGTCCTGTAAAGGATATGCAACTAACTTTTTTTAAAAATGTTTCCTATGTATTCTATGATCCAGTTTTATGTATATAATGCTTCTATTTTCTGCATATACTAATCATGTTTTCTACGTATTCGAATGCTGTTTCTGTATATTCTGACCTGTTCTTTGTATATTATAAATTGTTCTCTGTATATTCTAAACCCGTTTTCTGTACCTTTTCTCTGAATATTCTAAATCTGTTTTCTGTATATTCTAACCCTGTTTTCTATACATTCTGCATTGTTTTCTGTATATTATAATCCTATATATTATATTATTCTCAACATGTTTCTCTACCCCTGTTTCCTACATATGCTGTAATGTGTTGTGTCTGCCCCCAGATCTACGGCACGGACACGCTTGGTTGTTTCGTGGTCGGCTACATGATGGTCTCCTTCGGCACCGGGAATCTCGTGGCCATCCTGGCCCTGGACAAGCTGAAGCCCTGCTCCACACATCCTTTGTTTCTGTCCCTGGGTAAGTGTTGTATGGGAGTTGTTGACTTTCTGTATGTCGCTTTATTAACCGTATATCTGTGTGTGAATGGTTGATTTTCTATATGTCACATTAGTAGCCGTGTTACTGTATGTGAATTATTGGCTTCGTATATTTCATTTGTCCAGCATCTCCAGTTGCTAATTGCTAATACAGATCATAAAAAGGCTGAACTGTGAACAAATGGTAACCGTGAGATTATGCGATGGTACAAACCCATTGATTTGGCATATTACAGGGAGCCAGACAGGGTGGCATTTTGCACTGACGAATTAGAATCATGAAGAGCTAGAATTAAAACCACAAATATTCATTAACTGTGCACAATAAGAGGACTAATAAGATATGACAGAATCTCCGGTGTGGAGCTCATGGAGCGGACTAACTAAATGTCAGTGAATCAAGGGGTAGTACGTTGAGAAAGTGTATTCTCTGGAACCAACAGGGTGAAATAAATAGTAGGCGACTTAACCACACGTGAATTGGAGACTGAGACATATACAACACGTGAATTGGAGGCTGAGGCATATACAACACGTTAATTGGAGGCCGAGGCATATGCAACACGTGAATTGGAGGCTGAGGCATATACAACACGAGAATTAGAGGCTGAGGCATATACAACACGTACATTGGAGGCTGAAGCATATACAACACGTTAATTGGAGGCCGAGGCATATGCAACACGTGAATTGGAGGCTGAGGCATATACAACACGTTAATTGGAGGCCGAGGCATATGCAACACGTGAATTGGAGGCTGAGGCATATACAACACGAGAATTGGAGGCTGAGGCATATACAACACGTGCATTAGAGGCTGAGGCTTATACAACACGTTAATTGGAGGCTGAGGCATATACAACACGTGAATTGGAGGCTTAGGCATATGCAACACGTGAATTGGAGGCTGAGGCATATAAAACACGTGAATTGGAGGCTGAGGCATATGCAACACGTGAATTGGAGGCTGACACATATACAACACGTGAATTGGAGGCTAGGGCATGTACAACATGTGAATTGGAGGCTGAGGCTTATACAATACGTGAATTGGAGGCTGGGGCATGTACAACACGCGAATTGGAGACTGAGGCATATACAACACGTGAATTGGAGGCTGAGGCATATAAAACACGTGAATTGGAGGCTGAGGCATATGCAACACGTGAATTGGAGGCTGACACATATACAACACGTGAATTAGAGGCTGAGGCATATACAACACGTGAATTGGAGGCTGAGGCATATAAAACACGTGAATTGGAGGCTGGGGCATATGCAACACGTGAATTGGAGGCTGACACATATACAACACGTGAATTGGAGGTTAGGGCATGTACAACATGTGAATTGGAGGCTGAGGCATATACAACACGTGAATTAGAGGCTGAGGCATATACAACACGTGAATTGGAGGCTGAGGCATATACAACACGTACATTGGAGGCTGAGTCTTATACAACACGTTAATTGGAGGCCGAGGCATATACACCATGTGAATTGGAGGCTGGAGCATATACAACACGTGAATTGGAGGCTGAGGCATATGAAACACGTGAATTGGAGGCTGAGGCATATACAACACGTGAATTGGAGACTGGGGCATATGCAACACGTGAATTAGAGGCTGAGACATATACAACACGTGAATTGGAGGCTAGGGCATGTACAACACGTGAATTGGAGGCTGAGGCTTATACAATACGTGAATTGGAGGCTGAGGCATGTACAACACGCGAATTGGAGGCTGAGGCATATAATACAGCCAGGAAATAGCGGGAGCTACAAGAGGCGGCACATGAAAGTAGGGCATGGCCTGGGTTGGCTGAGTGTCTGTGCTCCGTTGTGAGATAAATGACAGAACAAGAATAATTCATCATCATCATTACGTCATGGAAAAAGTTGAACAAGATGGGTCTCCATGACGCTGTGAAGCCGCCTACCTCGCACTCAGAAGGTCTAGGGTTCGTGTCTAGACGATGTATGTCTGTTTACAGGAGTTAGCGCTCTGTGTGACGCTTTCAGCAGGCTGTTTTACGGAAATAGACCGACTCATCTGGAATAAAACGCGGTGCAATGAAGTTGAACTTCTCGGTTTAGCGAGCCTTTTAAATGTAGACTGGGGATTGATGAGAACGAGTAGTTATCGAATGTAATGACATCATTTGACGAAGACATTCTTTTACATTATCATCTTTTGTATCATCGCTACGGTTATCATTAATTGACTTACCACTAGCGCCATCATTTTAGTCATTATCAATGTTATTTCATTTACCACTATCGCCGTCATCATCATCACTCGTTCTGTCTTTGTTTCACCATTTTTCTCTCATCCTTTTCTCAACAATTGTCTCTTTCTCTTCTTATCCCATTATTTATATTTATTTCTCTCATCTCTTCCTGTGTGTGTGCGTGTAGTTGTGAATGTGAATAGCTCGTGCAATAATGAAGGGTGGTTAATATTTATTCTTCAAGTATGTATGTTTACTAGACCCAACATTGACTCCAAAAGGTTTGAATTCTCTTCGGCACAATCTCCGCTTAATTTATTATTATTATTATTATTATTATTATTATTATTATTATTATTATTATTATTATTTTAATAATCAGCAGCAACAGAGACCTGTAGTTATACTTTAAGTTACCCACGCGGTTACATGGCCAGATATTCTAGAATGTCTCAGTAGAACAGCCACATCCATGTATGAATGTGACCTCTGCCCGTCCTGGCTTCTGTGACCTGACTGTACCTCAACTCTCCGGCAGACGGCTAAATCTAGGCCGATTTTCACTCACGCAGGGTCTCTTGTACATCATTAGCAGACGACATGGTAAGACATGCGGATCTTGGGTGATTTATTTCTGTCTATTCCTTTTGTCCCGCAGTCATTTGTATCCACTGTGTTTTCCCACCACGTTGCACTAATATCTTATTACTGTATGTGTGAACATTACATTTTGTCTAGTCTTAGTTAAATATGTTTAAACTATCGTATGCCAGTAGACGGTACTACTGCTTTCTGTTAGTGACGAATGTTGGGTGGGGCTCACCAAACCTGACACACCACATTGTGCCAACGGCGTCGGGCGAAGGAGCGCAATTCGTAAGGTACACACCTTATACTGGTGCGAGGAAATGCAATCTAAGACTAAATGTCATGGTAAGGTAGACAAGGCACTAAGCCTTGGTTGGCAGCTGGTCTAGGATCAAAGTTCACACAGGCGGACAGTTAGAGCATTGCTCTGCTGATCCGGCAGCTTCTGCAGCTTGTCTTGTCCCAGTTGTTATCTTTCCTCTGGAGTAAACTAGGCAGGCCGAGAGAGAGAGAGAGATCGTGCTGCACTGGCAACTCATGGTAATTTGTTTGTGTGGAAGGAGCGGATGGCCGAGTGGCTAGAACGCCGGACTCTCCTTCGGGAGACCCGGGTTCGATCCCTCGGTAAGGTGTGGGATTTTTTTCTGTCGGGGGCAAAAAGAAAATCCTAACCTGCACAGTTCGCGGCGACTGCACTAGCTAGGCGGCCTTAAATCCTCAGGCTCAAAGACCCCTCTGTCTTACACCGCAAGGTACGATATTGGCAGTAAATGGCAGTTTAAGGCAGTTTGTGTGGAACTGGGCCACATTTGAACAATTACAACAGCTACAGTAATCCGTTGCTTGCTTGCTTGCTTGTGTTCGTTGGCTTGAGCTCCAACGTGAAGTCCTGTATGTCGGATGAAGATATCCTGTTGTCCAACATCAGTGTGATGTCATACAGGACCTGAGGTTTGCATGAGTATCCGTTGTCCCATGTCTGGCTTATTGGTGTGCAGACTGGTGGTTCCTCGCCGTACAGGCAGACACTCTCTGACTTCGGAGGAATCGGCGATCCTATTGACCTTAGCCAGGACCCCAAAGGGACCTGTTGCCCAGGACGCTCGACGAGGACGCGTCAATAGGTCTTGGCCAGTATATAACCCGGCCCTGGTGCCTTGGAAACACCTCTGCGTCCCAGTAATCCGTTAAAACTGCGTGTGTGGAAAGTCTGCGTTACATACAAGGAATTATACTGGAATTTCTGGTTGCAGAAACAGAAACTAGTAATCAGTGGAGAACCTGCGTTACAAACAAGGAATTATACTGGAATTTCTGGTTTCGGAAACAGAAACTAGTAATCATTCACAATCGTTTGTGAAGGTCATCATGGTCGAATGGATAAGAGCGCTAGTTCTTAAACATCTGGTGCTCTGATGTCGAGGTAGCGGTATTAAAACTTCAGAGAGAAGCCTGGAGAAAAAAATGTTGTTGGTCCAGTGTGTAGCCATTCATGCACCACCTGCTGTACCACTTCATCGGACCGAAAAGTCTGTCACAGAAGTCAAGCCGTTTTGAAACTATGTCCTCCACTCATACACTTGCTGGACTGACAGGCATGCATCACCATACTGGACCTTCATTCGCCGATGAATTTCTATAGGTTTCACCCCTTCACTGATGAAAATACGGATTACAGAACGCTGCTCCTGTAAGTGCTTGTCAAAAGTGGGGCGGCCATCTTTAAACTTCCATTATGAAGTCACCGTATTCGTCTGCACCGTGATGTCACGTGCTTAGCGCACTTAACATCCTTAACAACAATATTGACAAATTACAAGACAATGACATGGGTATTGTAATTTCTATTACACTTTTAAGATTTTTATTTGAATCCCCCTCGTACCAACATTGTTTAGAAGGAATGTTCATGTGCATTGTTTGTAAATGTCATTTGGACACAGAAGTTTCCACACAAAAAGTATGGTACATGACTTTCTAGCAGTCTCTCATTTGTCATGCTCTTCGTAGTACCACTTCCTCTGGTTTGATGTGACCAATGTATTTGGAAAACAAATGTTATAAAAGCCTTTCAACATCATGTCGACTGACTAGATGTTTAACCCTATTTGATGCCTTAACTTACATGAGTTAAAACACATTTAAATCTAGTCGACATTGTTATTCGGCCTATGATTGTCACGTGACATTGGTCAACGTTTGTTTATTCATCATCATCATGTGCCATGCCGGTAAGCGTGGGCGGTCATGTTTTGCCATCTCACTCGATCACCAGAGTCGTGTATCAGCTCAGTGTTCTTGTCTCGACCATACAACGTGGCAAAGCCATCCAGGTATTTACTTCCCTGCCCTCTCTTTGTTCTGTTCCCCTCGATCTTGTCAGTTGTCACCAAGTTCTCCAAGTTATTTCTTCTCATAAGTAACCAAAAATTGTGACTGTAAACGTCAGTGGTTCTCAACATTTTTTGGCCCGTGCCCCCTTCACCATATTTTCAGAACGTCATTCCCCCCCCCCCTTTCGTATTTCCTACCTAAAAATCCCGCCCGCCCCTACACAGTATACGTAATAATGGAAGCTAAATTTAATAGCACATACTAAAACAAGTCTAGACGCCCACATAAAACGTGATTTGTGGGTCTACTTACTTTATAAAATGAATGTTAGAAGAGTGAGACGTACAGAACCGTACAGTATGAAGGGAAAAAACAATATCAAGTAATCAGTTCTTGTATTAACGCGATCTTGAAATAATCTTAATCCTCCCCCCCCCCTTGGAAACCCTAAAATTCCCCCCTGGGGGGGGGGGAGAATTCCCCACCGGTTGAGAACCACTGGTCTACGTCTAATTTCTCTAATCAGTTTACAGTTTTGATTGGTTTCTTGTAGGACTTGGTCGTTGAATTTTATGTCTGTCCATGGTGGTATTCTTTGCATTTTACTCAGAAACCACATGTACACAACCCTCACTTCTCTGCTCATTGTCCACACTTCACATCCACACAAAAGCAGAAGTTCTGTGTATCCCCTCAACACTCTTTTTCTCGTTTCAAATGACATCTTTTTATTGCACAGTATGTTTTTCATCTTGCGAAAGGCTGCCTTCGTGTGGAATGTGGATTTTAATATATGAGAACATTTGCTTGTTTTATGTCTAGTGGATCCCTAATGGGGATTATTTTGATTCTCTTTCACTTCTAGAATGCAAGGTGATCATGGAATTCTACCACAAACACAAGAGGAAAATACTTCACTCCTTTATGTAAATGTGTCTATGTGTACTTCTCCATTCCCACTAAACCACTCTATAAATTTAATATAGTGTTAGAGGATATTGATTGTTTACAACATATAACACGATTACCGTTGAACAAACACCAACAAGTACTTTACATCCACATTACCATTGGACAACTGTTCAGGAATTCAATCAAGATAACATTTCTACAAGTGTAATGACCACTTTGAGCTTCTTGAATATGCCTCACATGACATATGTATACATTCACTTGAAATATCACAGAGGTATACATTCACATGAAAAATTACAGAGGTCTACATTCACATACATATATTGACCATACTGAAATACTGGAACAGGCATGGGATGAAATATGACATATCATAGACACCTTAAAAGTGCTATTCCTTGTTTCCCCAAAATTCAACATTTCCAAAAACCACCAATACATATCAGTTGGTTCCCAACACCTTTGACAAACCTTATGGTTTTAAAACCCTTGGCATGTGTTCAACAAAAAAAAAAAAAACAATCAAACACTACATTCAGTACATAAATACTAAATTAATTATTTAGTGGGTTGGCTGTCCTTTACTCTCCTGTTATACGGATCAGTGTTCATCTCCAATGTATAGTATATCCTATTCCCATTAACTGGGTACCGAAATAAATGCACTCAGTTGTGTTCCTCACATGTATATCCATTGGTAATTGGCTGGTGAAAATCATACTCCATAATCCAAAAATAGAATTATAGACAAGCACTTAATCCCCTCCATGGGCCTAGATTATTCGAATACTCTGTTGCAAGGAGGCTCGGTGTTCTTGTGAAATTGAGGCCTTGGTTGGTCAAACTTTCAGGAGATACAACTTGAGTCTTCGCACAAGGTTCTTCCCTATATCACCATATCCGATGAAAAGTTGACAGCCACACGTCGGCTCGGCTTCTGATATCCGAATCCCAATTATGTACACATGGATTTTTCACCCACCTAGTCACTAGTCTATAACCCATTCCACACATGATGATGGCATTTAGGCTGACATGGGACCAGTAAAGAGTTAGTCGTTACTATCTAATGAATGACTCTCAGCCATATATGTTCTTACAGTGTAAGAACATATATGGCTGAGAGTCATTCATTGGTAGCATCTGTGACTATGTCCAACATTGATCTGCACATGCATGAATTAGAAGATGAATAATTTTCCAGCATACAAATTGAGCGTTGCAGACAGTTCAATGCTTTTTCTGTTGTGTGAGTGTACACATTTACTCCTCTAGCTTTATTCGGTGTCTTGCGTTGGTATTCAGGTGTTGAACTTGTTGTTATCAAGGTATATTTCAGTTGGTCTTCAGGTCTATGACCTGATGTAGATGTTTTGTTGTCATGGTGTATTTCAATGTATTCCAATTTGGTGTTTCAGTGTCTTGAACCTTATGTTGACTTTTGCTGCTGTGTGACTTTTTCTTTCGAAGGAGGATACTTGTGAGTATCCTTTGAACTTTGGAGTCCAACAGACAGTTGGAGGGTTCTCACTGCTGTTAGTTTTATTACACGTAGTATAACTCCCATAGTTCTGTTGACCTCGATGATTGATGGTGCGTCAGGCGGTACCTCCCAGTAGTAGAACGGTTTATCCTTTGTGTATCGGTGTATTGGGTAAATCCGTTTGTCTTGGTCGACATTCTGATAAGGAAGTTCACCCTGGATATCCTGACAGAAGTAGGAATATCAATCGCTGAGTGTCGATCATCTTCGAATGTGTCTTTCGCTGGCTATGGCAGCTAATAAGTGCAGCAGTCAACATTTAGTTGTTAGGTCCAGACGATGTTTAGGACAGATTGCCATTTATCACGTCTTCCGGCTGATAACCCAGGATCCGGGTTGTAGTGATACAGTCCAAAACCACCACCTGCTACTTTCTAGAGCTGGAAATGACAAAGAATACAAACACAGGCATTAATACCTTGTGGGGTGATAACATTTTCACAGCACAAATACAAACAACAAAAGGAGAAGGAGAAAGGAGAGGGTTTCCAAGTTCCATGTCCCTCGTCGCTGTTGTAGAGCCATACTGACTCTAAAGGTGAGTAAGGTATCTTCTCACTCGGTATTCTTTTCTATGTTGTTACTGGGACTTTTCTGATGAGTGAAGCCACCCTAACTTTTCAATCCATCTGGATGTTATATCTGCCCTACTATGACAAGAATCTCTGAGACAGGCCTTTTCCCCAGAACTCCTCATTTTCTTTCATTAGGTTTAATCCATATTAGATCACAGGCCATCCATACCAATACACATTCTCTTCTTGTGATACTGACATACACAAGGTTTCTTAACTCATCATAATCACCATCATGTCTCCCACTGGCGTAACATTAACATGAATATTCCCAACAGCAAAAGTAACAATCATGATAGAATATATATATATATATATATATATATATATATATATATATATATATATATATATATATATATATATATATATATATATATATATATATATGTAGTCGAGGGTAAAAGACTAAGGCAGACAATCATAAAGACTGATGCTTCCTTCACTACGGTGCTAAGAGGTAAAGAGTAGTTCTGACTTCGTTACGGCCAAAGAAGAAAAATAGTGAAAATACGAGAGAACCTCACACCGCCTCAACCGACAAAAAAGATGATAGTAATTAGATAAGAAGATATACGAGATCTCGGGCAGAGGCAGAAACTATTTTATAGATGTTCACACAGGAAACACAATGTTAGAGCCCAGGCAATGAGTTAAGGTGTTAGATTGTGGTAGAAATAGTGGTTGTAAAAAGTAAAAGAGACTAAACAAAGAAATCAAAAACAGTACAAAAATAGCTCTTTATTTATCAACTGCTACAAATTTTGGTGACAATTTGTGTTCAAACACATTGAATAAAGCATTCAATAAGGGATGTTCAATTACAGATACAACAGACAACTGTATATATCAAACAACAACAGTGGGTAACACCCAACCAATCAACACCACTTAAGACAACAGGGTACACCAAGTACCACAACACAGGTGCTCCAAGCAATAGCTGGTTAGACTGACACAATAAAGAACCTTGACACAAGCAACACTGCACAGACAATAAGGCACTACAAAAATATAGGTTACACAACATAAACCCCAAGACACGACATAAACAAAGAGTTGTGACACAATTTACTATCCCACCAAGAACCCAGGCTTGCTGACACTAACTAGTCAGCCGCTCCTGTAACAATGGAAAACACAATCTATGATTATCATTGTAAAGAAGACATATTAAACACATGAAGCAATGAGCACATGAATTAACCCATAGGTCATAAATGTACCTCCATCTAATTATCTATTCTGTTATTCTGGGGTAACCCTTGATGTCTGTCATGACCATTCTTTGCTACCCCCTTCTTCAAGGTGACTACATCTCTAATTGTTAAATACAACAATCAGTATTGCATCATCAGGTCACCCACTTTATTTTCTTCTCCAATTGTGCCACTGCTATCATGAGATTACACTTGATATTGCTAGAATGGACCACCTAATGCAACAATGTCAATCTGCTCCACCTTTTCAGTTCATTGTAACTACACCACACAGCTCCTACATACACAAGCAGTGGAAGATTGATCTCATTAGTCCAGCTGTAAACACATAGCTACAAACAACAGAGTACATACATCAGCCGTTGCAAACAGCCATAACATCTCAACACTGATTTGGTTAACATACATCAGACACTGCAGGTAAACAACATCCCAGCATTAATTCAGTTAACAGGTATCAGAATGACATCTTTGTTCTGGTAAATTAGGCTGTCATTCCTACCTACCAAAGTGGCTACATTTACCAAGGAACCCATAATCAGTTCCCTGTCTACACCTTGCAGAATAGTTTATACATTAACTGTACCAAGTCACCGGCAACACAGTATTACCTATAAACCACATGTTCATAGAACATGTCAATGTTCATCCATGATATAGTCACAACCAAACACCACCTATTATATCCCCAGTCTAATGCTCTACCATTCTCTCCCTACTGTTACGCACACCGGCAACTGTTTTTCTAACACACTGTACTCTTTTCTCTAATATACAACATATATTGACAGGTTGTACTCCTGTGCTCCACATCGGATAGTACGCTTTACTCCTATACAACAATGCACAACATTATGGACTCCACCACCATTAGACATAGAGTCGCCTCAACACAGGGGCTTCACTGGACAACTACCCCAACAATGCCCAAGTTTGCATGAAGAATACCAGCACTCATATGATATCATGCAAGTTACAGCATTTGATTAGCATCACAAACTAACAACCAACAAGCAAAACATGTCTAACTATGAAAAGCAACGGACACATATACAGTGTCGAACCACCATATTTGTACAATGTGACAAGGTACCACTTGCACACAGAAGAATCACAACATTCACAGAAAGTTAAAGATAAACATGTATTACACAGGAATTCAATTGAACTCTAAAGCCACACTAAGACAGTTCATAAACAAACCCACCATAGTATCAAGGGAAAGTACAAAATAATGGCAAGAATGCCTCATTCATATGAGACAGAATCAAAGCATAACAATGTTCATGGGCAGAAACAGCATACCAGTACTAATATAGCAACCGGTGTACTATATATATTATGTCATTATCATTACACACTAATGACAACCAGTGGTGTCGAATGCAAACCACACCAGTGTACTATTATTTGTGACTAGACACATAGCAAGTGCAAATGGATATATATGCGAAAAGTGGTACGTAGCATTAAATCACATTCTCCCCACCGTGCGACAACCGCTATGCTTAACTTAAGACAGAATCTCAGTCACTGATTCCATCAACAACTTGATACACCTACACAAACATTACTGCATTCTGGTAACAAATGTGACACCAGACCTCAATGCTACATAAGAAACCCCTTTACCAATATCAGTTCCAGATACATCTGCCTGTTCTCCCTCAGTAAAGCCACACTTCATTCGCAGCTATCATTACATTATGATTGCTGATACGCACCCCGCGTATTAAGGTGCATTATTTCCTACGCCTAGTAGCTATCAATCTGCATAGCATCCCTACAATTCAATACATTTCCTTCACTTCCATTTATTACCTACATGTTCTCACTACATATATTAACCATTGACCCATCATTGCCACACATGACATGTAAGTACTCTCCCCTGTTTTACACATGTTATAAATATTACACATATATTATGGTTATTTTCCCCTACTCATAAGCATTCATAGTTATGCATGACTCCAGTCTTTTCATTAACTATAATTTATGACCCCACACATTGTATATTTTGGTGAATCTCTCACATATCTATTTAGTCAGTAACACATTAATGCTATAGGATAACCATGTAAAATAATTCCCAACAAAATAATATTGTGCCAGCATGGCTGGCATGACAGTCTCTATGATACTTAACCGCCATCAATGACCTATCCTACATATTTCACATCACCATTGTCTGATTGCTGACATCTCTATGTGGTACATGTTATTTTCCTAAAGCTTCAGGGACACCAAATCAATCTTTAGAACAGCTCACTTTAGTAATACTCATCTACATTATCTGTTTTTAACTCGAGATAGACCAAACCAAAATTCGTTGGTCTGGCGCTATCATATATATATATATATATATATATATATATATATATATATATATATATATATATATATATATATATATATATATATATATATATATATATATATAACAGAGAAAAACAAACACGTACATTCCTCATATATGAATAATAATAATCATCATCATCATAATAATCATAATAATAATGCAGGAGCCAATGTTTTGGAATTCCTCATTCGTCAATCCATAAAACTAGAATAGATATTCTTTTTCCCCACTGCTTACAGCAGCATGAGGTTAGTGAACGCCGTGATATAATTCACCAATTGCTGGTATTGTAAGAAAATTTCTTATTTATTAGAAATAACTATGCAGCATGATAAGTGTTCGGAACATAATAGTATTCCAGGTGCCTACCACTCTGATGCGGTGTGTCTGAAGGTATGTCCTGCCAGAACATTTTAATCTTTATATATCATGCGTTTTCTTTCTTTCATGAGATTATATTCATCCAACATGGCATTTTCCTAGCATATTTATGAAATTATTACATGTCCATCTCACATATTGTGTGGTTACTAATGTGTTAACAAGAAGATTGTACCAAAATTCGGCACCATAGCTCCAGTTACAGATTAGCAATTAGCAAAACGATTTCTCCAACATGAGCTTATGTTCATAAGATGAGTTATCAATATTTTGCTTCTGCGTGGAGATAAAGTCTCATGAAATGTTCTTAAGAGTGTCTCTACACTACATAGGATATTTACAGATTTATAGGCATTGATAGTGATATGTTTCACAATGCATAGAAGTTATTTAAACATAGGAATTTGAAACTGTATAGAATAGGAAGATGACAGCTTGGCAGCATGGCTGCTTTAGTACAAAACAATCAGGCTCTCATTTACAAGAATCATTGACTTATCTTCTTAACAATTCTTATATTAACACAATGGTATTTGAACCTTATCAAAATACATGAATACATATTAATAATGTATATTCAACATACCAAATTCTCCAGAGAGTGATATATTTTAAGCAAACGTTTCCTCTCCTCCTCCCCTCACCCCCCCCCTCCCGCAGGGGAATGCTGCCGTGTCTTCCCTTTGTGTTCGCTGACCAAAATGTCTACTGACTTTTTGTTTTAAAATCAAGCGCCGTTCTGGCCAGGTAGTTGAACAATCACCAGGCCCATATTTTTAACTAAGGCCAAATAACTGATGACTCACACAGGTCAATTTAGCCCTGTTTTCTTCTCCCAAAAGTAAGGTGCTTAAACAGTAACTATTATGGATTTGTATTTTTAAAGCATCAGTCATAGGAGGTTGGTAGAGACGTTTTAGTATACCACACTTCGCCATAACAATTCTTGTTCTAATCTCTTCAAGGCATCTCCCAATAGATGTTATGACTGTTCCGAGATAATTGTACTGATTCACTTGTTTAAGAATATCCCCATTTACGTGTATATTGCATTGTGGTATTTCCTTCTTAGTGATGACCATAATATGTGTCTTCTTACAATTTAGTTCTAACCCAAGGTGTTCACTGTGTACAAGAATCGCATCTACTAAATGTTGTAAATCCTGTTCACTGACTGCAATCAATACTGTATCATCCGAATATCTAATTTTAATTTTATTTATGTTAACCCATTATACTAATTGTTCGATGTTGATCACATTCCAAGGCTCCTGATTTCTTCGCTGTTGCAATAAATATAGAATTACATACTTCAACAGGCATATCTCAACATCATATATTGTGTTCAGCAGTCTGGTGACTTGGTCTATTCCATATTCTTCTAAGGCATTTATCATTTCTGTTGAGATGTTGTCTGGACCCGGGGTCTGGTCAGATGTCATATGATTAAGAGCATTCTTAAATTCTATCATCAGAATTGATGGTCCTTCATTATTACTCCGAATGCTATATTGTTTTTCTCTTGTATCATCATAAAAGTGTTTCACATAATCTGATCATTTATGTAAAATATCACGTTTTTCTATTATGACTTTTTCGTCATTTGTTTTCACGCAGCCTGTTAATGTAGGTGTTCTTTTATTAGTAAGCCCCTGAATTCTTTTGTGCATTAGTTTGGTATTGTTACTGTTGTGCTGTTTTTCAATTTCACAGCAATTTATTTCAAGCCATGCTTCTTTACATAATGTTCTGACTTTCCTGTAAATCTTTTCATATTTGTCAGGATTATTTGTGTTGTGTCTTCTAGTTTCCATTAGTCTTGAAATTTTTCAGCCATCTATTTCTTACGACCTACTTTCTTTAATTTGGGGATAGTTGTTTCTGCAATCAAATTGGTTGTATTCTTCAACATTTCTCATTGAACATCCACATCTTGAAATAAGATCTCTAGATCACATAATACATCAAACCTGTTCTTTGCTTCTATGTTAAAATTGTCTTGTATTTCCTTGTCATTTTTTTTTTATGCACACAGATTATATTTAGTGTTTCTTGGTGTATATTTGACTTTCGTTAACTTTAGCTTCAATGTGCCTATAATCAATCTGTGATCACCGTAACAATCTGCATTTTGAACTGTTTTTGCGACTATTAATGTATTGCGAAACAGGATGTAATCGATCTGGTTTCTAATCATGCCGTCAGGACTTCTCCATGTCCATAATCTTCTGTGATGTTACTTAAATCAGGTGTTTCTGACAGTCAGTTCACGTTCTGTTGTCCATTCTACAAGTCTGTATCCTCTCTCGTTTCGTTCTCCCAAACCATGTTTACCTACTGTGGATCCATCACCTTGATTTTCTACTTTCGCATTGAAGTCACCAATTATGATGTTTATTTCTGAATGTTTACATTTCTTCAAAGCATTCTCCATGTCATTATAATTATATTTTAAAGTTTGTTTATTGGCTAGTGGTGTGTAGCTACTGCTATGCTACTAATGGGTTTGTGGGTAATATTTGCAACATATACCTTTCTAGTGAACGATTAAGCAAGGTTAGACTGACTCACGTCCATTGTGTCACCATGATCGTCATTATGATTACCTTTATCATATGCTTCAATATCATCATCACTTTCATCTTCATCATCTTTGTCATATGTTTCATCATCATCATATACTTCATCATTATCATCATATGGTGTATTATCATCGTGTGCCTTCATCGTCCTCATCAGCAAATGTACTTCATTTTGTGTGTGCTCGCAGGCTTTGAACTCAAGCTTAGTCTACACTCACTACTTCTAGTAGTACTGGACTGGATTCTGCTTGTGGGTTAGCTTGCCCTATTAACAGTGTCCCTCGCCATCAGGTGAACCCACTCCCTGATTTCAGAGGCATTTGTAATTTACGTCCCCAAGTCAAGAAAGATAGGTCAACATTTTAGTCTAACTGTCCGGTGTAGGGGTTGAACCCCTTACCTCGACATCAGCCCACCGGATATTTAAGAACACGCGTTCCTATCCATTCGGTCATGCTGACCTCCATCATCAAATGATTCATGGTTGTATTTATGGCTATCCAGTAAATATAATGTTCAATTTATCATAGATAGGTTGTCTTCTGGCAATCAGATCTACTAGTGTAGATCCATTAGGTAGTGTCATTTAGTGTCTGACTGTGAACTGCTTGTGAGGGACATAGAACTGCTTGTGAGGGACATAGAACTGTTTGTTCGTGACATAGAACTGCTTGTGAGGGACATAGAACTGCTTGTGAGTGACATAGAACTGTTTGTTCGTGACATAGAACTGCTTGTGAGCGACATAGAACTGTTTGTTCGTGACATAGAACTGCTTGTGAGTGACATAGTACTGCTTGTGAGTGACATAGAACTGTTTGTAAGCGACATAGAACTGCTTGTGAGTGACATAGAACTGCTTGTGAGTGACATAGAACTGCTTGTGAGTGACATAGAACTGTTTGTTCGTGACATAGAACTGCTTGTGAGGGACATAGAACTGCTTGTGAGTGACATAGAACTGCTTGTGGGGGACATAGAACTGCTTGTGAGTGACATAGAACTGCCTGTGAGGGACATAGAACTGTTCGTGACATAGAACTGCTTGTGAGTGACATAGAACTGTTTGTGAGTGACATAGAACTGTTTGTGAGTGACATAGAACTGCTTGTGAGTGACATAGAACTGCTTGTGAGTGACTTAGAACTGCTTGTGAGTGACATAGAACTGTCTATGAGTGACATAGAACTGCTTGTGAGTGACATAGAACTGCTTGTGAGTGACATAAAACTGCCTGTGAGTGACATAGAACTGCTTGTGAGTGACTTAGAACTGCTTGTGAGTGACTTAGAACTGCTTGTGAGTGACTTAGAACTGCCTTAAGTGAACGGTTAGGTCACCTAGCTGCGACAGCCAGAGATCAACAGACATGGATTGACACAATGTGGCACTTGGACTGTAATATCCCAAGAAGTATAATCGCCCGTACTCTCAGACAGCCCTCATAGTTTAAGAACCTAACAACATCATTTGCCGTTTTTTCCCAGCACTTGAACTTGCTTCTAAAAAGATAAATGAAAGATTTCCACTTCTGCGTCGTCTTTTTATTTATTTATTTTTTTCCCCCCACCTATTTTTATGTGAGGAAACATGGGCGCCGAGAATAAGTGTCGTGTCTGGGGTCATCCTGTGGGGATTGTAATACAGGTTTATCGCGCGGTGAAGGTATTGAAAAGACAAGTCAACAGTGAGAGTGCTTTTTGGCGGGGTGCTATTTTCGGGCGTCTTTGAGAAGTTTTGGGGCGTAAGTAAACTCACTGACTGCAAGAACATGGGTGCGGCTTTACCGCGAGAGCTGTGTGCGGGGAAATTGTCAGAGATGACAGAATACTTTCAGGAGTAGCTAAAGTGAAAGATAGTGTCAGGCATAATTAGACACTTTAGGATGATAGAAATGCATACAACCAGTTATGAAAATTCATTCAAATTTGAAACTATAGAAAATCAGACAATTCCGAGGCTAGAAAATAAAGGGCACAACTAGAAACGCGTGATGATGTGAAATAATAAAGCAGTGGTTCTCAACTTTTTCTGGCCCATACACCCCTTCACCATATGGTCAGAACATCATTCCCCCCACCCGGCCCCCTTTTCGTATTCCATCCCTATAACCCCCCTCCCCCTCCCCCCCCCCCCCGCTTCTACACAGTATACGTTAAAATGGAAGCTAAATTTAATAACACATACTAGAACAAGTCTAGACGTCTACATAACATGTGATTTGCGGGTCTACTTACGTTTTAAATCGAATTTCAGAAGGGCGAAAAGTAAAGAACCGTCAAGTATGGAGGTAAAAACAATATCAAGTAATCGGTTCTCGTATTAACGCGATCTTGAAATAATCTTAATTATCCCCCCCCCCACCGGGAACCATGAAATTTACCCCCCCCCCCCCCCCCGCCCCCCCCCCCCCCGGAGTGGTGGGGGAGTGGGAGAGAATTCACCACCGGTTTAGAACCACTGTATTAGAGAGTAGTGTGTAAGATATGAACATGGAAGAACAGTGGCTCATAAACGGGAATGTCTCATCTCATCTCATCATGTTCCTCTTGTACCTTGCGGTGTCGAGGTGAAGTATAAACTTCGTGAGAGTGCCCGGTTATGGGCTTCGTATATCGACATTCCCATGGATTCTGTTATTCCCTCCGTCCAGCGTTTACGTGGTCGGCCTCTTCCTCTGTTTCCATCTGGTCTGTACGTCATTGCCTGTTGTGGCATGCTGTTGACTGGTAGCCTACTTGCATGGCCAAACCATTTGACTTGCTGCTTTCTAATAAAATCTAGAGCAGCTTTAACCCCCACTTTAGTCCTGATTTCTTCATTTCTGATCTTATCTCTTCTTGATACGTTGAGTATTCTTCTCAGGAACCTCATTTCTGTTGTTGTGATTTTTCTTTTCTCTTTTTCTGTCATTGTCCAGGTTTGGCATTGGTAGCACAGAGTTGGTAGGAAGATTGTGTTGTAAAGTGCTTTCTTAGTAGTTATTGATACATGTTTGTTCTTTAGTATTGGTGCCATTTGTCCAATGAGTTGATTTGCCTTATTGCACCTATTTTCGATCTGAGTTGTGGGTGATGATGATGATGGTGGGGGTGTTGTGAGTGATGATTATGGTGATGATGGTGGTGGTGGGAATGTCTTGGATACTGAAATACTGGAACCAGCACGAACACGGGCACAACACACTGAAGACACCTTGGGTATGATAGTGCTTGGAGGGCGGACCCGGCAGAGGATCCACCATGTTTTAGGTTTGTGTGGGGAGAGGGTGGGGGGTGACAATACTATGTGATGGTGCGGCTGGTGATGGTGGTGGTGGTAATGGCGGTGGTGATAGTCGTCATGATGGTGGTGGTGTTATGAGTGATGATGATGGTGGTGGTGGTATTGTCGTGAGTGATGATGATGGTGGTGATGTTTTGAGTGATGGTGATGTTGGTGGGGGTGTTGTGGGTGATGATGATGATGGTGGGGGTGTTGTGAGTGATGATTATGATGATGATGATGATGGTGGTGTTGTGAGTAATGATGATGGATTGTGTTGTGAGTGATGATGATGATGATGGTGGTGTTGTGAGTAATGATGATGGATTGTGTTGTGAGTGATGATGATGATGGTGGTGGTGTTGTGAGTGATGATGATGGTAGTGGGGGTGATGTAAGTGATGGTAATGGTGGTGGTGTTGTGAGTGATGATGATAATGGTGGTGGTGTTGTGAGTGATGATGATGATGGTGGTGGTGTTGTGAGTAATGATGATGGATTGTGTTGTGAGTGATGATGATGATGGTGATGGTGTTGTGAGTGATGATGATGGTAGTGGGGGTGATGTAAGTGATGGTAATGGTGGTGGTGTTGTGAGTGATGATGATAATGGTGGTGGTGTTGTGAGTGATGATGATGATGATGGTGGTGTTGTGAGTGATGATGATGGTGGTGGTGGTGTTGTGAGTGATGATGATGATGATGATGATGATGATCGGGGTGTTGTGAGTGATGATGATAATGGTGGTGGTGTTGTGAGTGATGATGGTGGTGGTGGTGTTGTGAGTGATGATGATGATGATGGTGGTGTTGTGAGTGATGATGATGATGATGATGATGATCGGGGTGTTGTGAGTGATGATGATAATGGTGGTAGTGTTGTGAGTGATGATGGTGATGGTGGTGTTGTGAGTGATGATGATGGTGGTGGTGGTGTTGTGAGTGATAATGATGGTGGTGGTGGTGTTGTGAGTGATGATGATGATCGTGGTGTTGTGAGTGATGATGATAATGGTGGTGGTGTTGTGAGTGATGATGGTGGTGGTGGTGTTGTGAGTGATGATGATGGTGGTGGTGGTGTTGTGAGTGATAATGATGGTGGTGGTGGTGTTGTGAGTGATGATGATGGTGGTGGTGGTGGTGGTGTTGTGAGTGATGATGATAGTGGTGGTGGTGGTGGTGTTGTGAGTGATGATGATGATGATGATGGTGGTGGTGGTGTTGTAAGTGATGATGACGATGGTGGTGGGGGTGTTGTGAATGATGATGATGATGGTGGTGGAGTTGTGAGTGATGATGACGATGGTGGTGGTGTTGTGAGTGATGATGATGATGGTGGGGGTGTTGTGAGTGATGATGATGATGGTGGTGGAGTTGTGAGTGATGATGATGATGGTGGTGGAGTTGTGAGTGATGATGACGATGGTGGTGGTGTTGTGAGTGATGATGATGATGGTGGTGGAGTTGTGAGTGATGATGACGATGGTGGTGGTGTTGTGAGTGATGATGATGATGGTGGTGGAGTTGTGAGTGATGATGATGATGGTGGTGGTGTTGTAAGTGATGATGATGATGGTGGTGGGGGTGTTGTGAGTGATGATGATGATGGTGGTGGAGTTGTGAGTGATGATGACGATGGTGGTGGTGTTGTGAGTGATGATGATGATGATGGTGTTGTGAGTGATGATGATAATGGTGGTGTTGTGAGTGATGATGATGATGATGATGATGGTGGTAGTGTTGTGAGTGATGATGATAATGGTGGTGGTGTTGTGAGTGATGATGGTGCTGGTGGTGTTGTGAGTGATGATAATGATGGTGGTGGAGTTGTGAGTGATGATGACGATGGTGGTGGTGTTGTGAGTGATGATGATGGTGGTGGGGGTGTTGTGAGTGATGATGATGGTGGTGGGGGTGTTGTGAGTGATGATGATGATAGTGGTGTTGGTGGGGGTGTTGTGAGTGATGATGATAATGGTGGTGTTGTGAGTGATGATGATGATGGTGGTAGTGTTGTGAGTGATGATGATAATGGTGGTGGTGTTGTGAGTGATGATGGTGCTGGTGGTGTTGTGAGTGATCATAATGATTATGATGGTGGTGTTGTGAGTGATGATGATAATGGTGGTGGTGTTGTGAGTGATGATGATGATCGTGGTGGTGTTGTGAGTGATGATGATGGTGGTGGTGGTGTTGTGAGTGATGATGATGGTGGTGGGGGTGTTGTGAGTGATAATGATGGTGGTGGTGGTGTTGTGAGTGATGATGATGGTGGTGGTGGTGGTGGTGTTGTGAGTGATGATGATGGTGGTGGTGGTGGTGGTGGTGTTGTGATTGATGATGATGATGGTGGTGATGGTGTTGTAAGTGATGATGATGTTGGTGGTGGTGGTGTTGTAAGTGATGATGATGATGGTGGTGGTGGTGTTGTGAGTGATGATGATGGTGGTGGTGGGGGTGTTGTGAGTGATGATGATGATGGTGGTGGTGGTGTTGTAAGTGATGATGATGATGGTGGTGGTGGTGTTGTGAGTGATGATGGTGGTGGTGGTGTTGTAAGTGATGATGATGGTGGTGGGGGTGTTGTGAGTGATGATGACGATGGTGGTGGTGGTGTTGTGAGAGATGATGATGGTGGTGGTGGTGTTGTGAGTGATGATAATGGTGGTAGTAGTGTTGTGAGTGATGACGATGGTGGTGTTGGTGTTGTGAGTGATGATGATGATGGTGGGGGTGTTCTGGGTGATGATGATGGTGGTGGGGGGTGTTGTGAGTGATGATGATGATTATGATGATGGTGGTGTTGGTGTTGTGAGTGATGATGATGGTGGTGGGGGTGTTGTGAGTGATGATGATTGTGGTGGTGGGGGTGTTGTGAGTGATGATGATGATGATAATGATGGTGTTGTGAGTGATGATGATGATGGTGGTGGTGTTGTGAGTGATGATGATGATGATGATGGTGCGGGTGTTGTGAGTGACTATGATGATGATCGTGGTGGTCTTGTGAATGATGATGATGGTGGTGGGGGTGTTGTGAGTGATGATGATGGTGGTGGTGGGGGTGTTGTGAGTGATGATGATGATGGTGGTGGTGGTGTTGTAAGTGATGATGATGATGATGGTGGTGGGGGTGTTGTGAGTGATGATGATGATGATGATGGTGGTGGTGTTGTGAGTGATGATGATGGTGGTGGTGGTGTTGTGAGTGATGATGATGATGGTGGTGGTGTTGTGAGTAATGATAATGATAGTGGTGGTGTTGTGAGTGATGATGATGATGATGGTGATGATGGTGGTGGTGTTGTGAGTGATGATGATGATGGTGGTGGTGTTGAGAGTGATGATGATGATGGTGGTGGTGTTGTGAGTGATGATGATGATGATGGTGATGATGGTGGTGGTGTTGTGAGTGATGATGATGATGGTGGTGGTGTTGTGAGTGATGATGATGATGATGGTGGTGGTGTTGAGAGTGATGATGATGATTGTGGTGGTGTTGTGAGTGATGATGATGGTAGTGGGGGTGATGTGAGTGATGATGATGGTGGTGGGGGTGTTGTGAGTGATAATGATGGTGGTGGTGGTGTTGTGAGTGATGATGATGGTGGTGGTGGTGGTGGTGTTGTGAGTGATGATGATGGTGGTGGTGGTGGTGGTGTTGTGATTGATGATGATGATGGTGGTGATGGTGTTGTAAGTGATGATGATGTTGGTGGTGGTGGTGTTGTAAGTGATGATGATGATGGTGGTGGTGGTGTTGTGAGTGATGATGATGGTGGTGGTGGGGGTGTTGTGAGTGATGATGATGATGGTGGTGGTGGTGTTGTAAGTGATGATGATGATGGTGGTGGTGGTGTTGTGAGTGATGATGGTGGTGGTGGTGTTGTAAGTGATGATGATGGTGGTGGGGGTGTTGTGAGTGATGATGACGATGGTGGTGGTGGTGTTGTGAGAGATGATGATGGTGGTGGGGGTGTTGTGAGTGATGATAATGGTGGTAGTAGTGTTGTGAGTGATGACGATGGTGGTGTTGGTGTTGTGAGTGATGATGATGATGGTGGGGGTGTTCTGGGTGATGATGATGGTGGTGGGGGGTGTTGTGAGTGATGATGATGATTATGATGATGGTGGTGTTGGTGTTGTGAGTGATGATGATGGTGGTGGGGGTGTTGTGAGTGATGATGATTGTGGTGGTGGGGGTGTTGTGAGTGATGATGATGATGATAATGATGGTGTTGTGAGTGATGATGATGATGGTGGTGGTGTTGTGAGTGATGATGATGATGATGATGGTGCGGGTGTTGTGAGTGACTATGATGATGATCGTGGTGGTCTTGTGAATGATGATGATGGTGGTGGGGGTGTTGTGAGTGATGATGATGGTGGTGGTGGGGGTGTTGTGAGTGATGATGATGATGGTGGTGGTGGTGTTGTAAGTGATGATGATGATGATGGTGGTGGGGGTGTTGTGAGTGATGATGATGATGATGATGGTGGTGGTGTTGTGAGTGATGATGATGGTGGTGGTGGTGTTGTGAGTGATGATGATGATGGTGGTGGTGTTGTGAGTAATGATAATGATAGTGGTGGTGTTGTGAGTGATGATGATGATGATGGTGATGATGGTGGTGGTGTTGTGAGTGATGATGATGATGGTGGTGGTGTTGAGAGTGATGATGATGATGGTGGTGGTGTTGTGAGTGATGATGATGATGATGGTGATGATGGTGGTGGTGTTGTGAGTGATGATGATGATGGTGGTGGTGTTGTGAGTGATGATGATGATGATGGTGGTGGTGTTGAGAGTGATGATGATGATTGTGGTGGTGTTGTGAGTGATGATGATGGTAGTGGGGGTGATGTGAGTGATGGTAATGGTGATAGTAGTGTTGTGAGTGATGATGATGATGGTGGTGGAGTTGTGAGTGATGATGACGATGGTGGTGGTGTTGTGAGTGATGATGATGATGATGATGATGGTGGTGTTGTGAGTGATGATGATAATGGTGGTGGTGTTGTGAGTGATGATGATGATGATGGTGGTGGTGTTGTGAGTGATGATGATGATGGTGGTGGTGGTGTTGTGAGTGATGATTATAATGGTGGTGGTGTTGTGAGTGATGATGATGATGATGGTGGTGGTGTTGTGAGTGATTGTGATGCTGGTTGGGGTGTTGTGAGTGATGATGATTGTGGTGGTGGGGGTGATGTGAGTGATGATGATGATGATCGTGGTGGTGTTGTGAGTGATGATGATGGTGGTGGGGGTGTTGTGAGTGATGATGATGATGGTGGTGGTGTTGTGAGTGATGATGATGATGATGGTGGTGGTGGTGTTGTGAGTGATGATGATGGAGGTGGTGGTGTTGTGAGTGATGATGATGATGGTGGTGGTGTTGTGAGTAATGATAATGATAGTGGTGGTGTTGTGAGTGATGATGATGATGATGGTGATGATGGTGGTGGTGTTGTGAGTGATGATGATGATGGTGGTGGTGTTGTGAGTAATGATAATGATAGTGGTGGTGTTGTGAGTGATGATGATGATGATGGTGATGATGGTGGTGTTGTGAGTGATGATGATGATGGTGGTGGTGTTGTGAGTGATGATGATGGTAGTGGGGGTGATGTAAGTGATGGTAATGGTGGTGGTGTTGTGAGTGATGATGATAATGGTGGTGGTGTTGTGAGTGATGATGATGATGATGGTGGTGTTGTGAGTGATGATGATGGTGGTGGTGGTGTTGTGAGTGATGATGATGATGATGATGATGATCGGGGTGTTGTGAGTGATGATGATAATGGTGGTGGTGTTGTGAGTGATGATGGTGGTGGTGGTGTTGTGAGTGATGATGATGGATTGTGTTGTGAGTGATGATGATGATGGTGGTGGTGTTGTGAGTTTTGATGATGGTAGTGGGGGTGATGTAATTGATGGTAATGGTGGTGGTGTTGTGAGTGATGATGATAATGGTGGTGGTGTTGTGAGTGATGATGATGATGGTGGTGGTGTTGTGAGTAATGATGATGGATTGTGTTGTGAGTGATGATGATGATGGTGATGGTGTTGTGAGTGATGATGATGGTAGTGGGGGTGATGTAAGTGATGGTAATGGTGGTGGTGTTGTGAGTGATGATGATAATGGTGGTGGTGTTGTGAGTGATGATGATGATGATGGTGGTGTTGTGAGTGATGATGATGGTGGTGGTGGTGTTGTGAGTGATGATGATGATGATGATGATCGGGGTGTTGTGAGTGATGATGATAATGGTGGTGGTGTTGTGAGTGATGATGGTGGTGGTGGTGTTGTGAGTGATGATGATGATGATGGTGGTGTTGTGAGTGATGATGATGATGATGATGATGATCGGGGTGTTGTGAGTGATGATGATAATGGTGGTGGTGTTGTGAGTGATGATGGTGGTGGTGGTGTTGTGAGTGATGATGATGGTGGTGGTGGTGTTGTGAGTGATAATGATGGTGGTGGTGGTGTTGTGAGTGATGATGATGATCGTGGTGTTGTGAGTGATGATGATAATGGTGGTGGTGTTGTGAGTGATGATGGTGGTGGTGGTGTTGTGAGTGATGATGATGGTGGTGGTGGTGTTGTGAGTGATAATGATGGTGGTGGTGGTGTTGTGTGTGATGATGATGGTGGTGGTGGTGGTGTTGTGAGTGATGATGATAGTGGTGGTGGTGGTGGTGTTGTGAGTGATGATGATGATGATGATGGTGGTGGTGGTGTTGTAAGTGATGATGATGATGGTGGTGGGGGTGTTGTGAGTGATGATGATGATGGTGGTGGAGTTGTGAGTGATGATGACGATGGTGGTGGTGTTGTGAGTGATGATGATGATGGTGGTGGAGTTGTGAGTGATGATGATGATGGTGGTGGAGTTGTGAGTGATGATGATGATGGTGGTGGTGTTGTGAGTGATGATGATGATGGTGGTGGTGGTGGAGTTGTGAGTGATGATGATGATGGTAGTGGTGTTGTGAGTGATGATGATGGTGGTGGTGGTGGTGGTGGTATTGTGAGTGATGATGATAGTGGTGGTGGTGGTGGTGTTGTGAGTGATGATGATGATGATGATGGTGGTGGTGGTGTTGTAAGTGATGATGACGATGGTGGTGGGGGTGTTGTGAGTGATGATGATGGTGGTGGTGGAGTTGTGAGTGATGATGACGATGGTGGTGGTGTTGTGAGTGATGATGATGATGGTGGGGGTGTTGTGAGTGATGATGATGATGGTGGTGGAGTTGTGAGTGATGATGATGATGGTGGTGGAGTTGTGAGTGATGATGACGATGGTGGTGGTGTTGTGAGTGATGATGATGATGGTGGTGGAGTTGTGAGTGATGATGACGATGGTGGTGGTGTTGTGAGTGATGATGATGATGGTGGTGGAGTTGTGAGTGATGATGATGATGGTGGTGGTGTTGTAAGTGATGATGATGATGGTGGTGGGGGTGTTGTGAGTGATGATGATGATGGTGGTGGAGTTGTGAGTGATGATGACGATGGTGGTGGTGTTGTGAGTGATGATGATGATGGTGGTGTTGTGAGTGATGATGATAATGGTGGTGTTGTGAGTGATGATGATGATGATGATGATGGTGGTAGTGTTGTGAGTGATGATGATAATGGTGGTGGTGTTGTGAGTGATGATGGTGCTGGTGGTGTTGTGAGTGATGATAATGATGGTGGTGGAGTTGTGAGTGATGATGACGATGGTGGTGGTAATGTGAGTGATGATGATGGTGGTGGGGGTGTTGTGAGTGATGATGATGGTAGTGGGGGTGTTGTGAGTGATGATGATGATAGTGGTGTTGGTGGGGGTGTTGTGAGTGATGATGATAATGGTGGTGTTGTGAGTGATGATGATGATGGTGGTAGTGTTGTGAGTGATGATGATAATGGTGGTGGTGTTGTGAGTGATGATGGTGCTGGTGGTGTTGTGAGTGATCATAATGATTATGATGGTGGTGTTGTGAGTGATGATGATAATGGTGGTGGTGTTGTGAGTGATGATGATGATCGTGGTGGTGTTGTGAGTGATGATGATGGTGGTGGTGGTGTTGTGAGTGATGATGATGGTGGTGGGGGTGTTGTGAGTGATAATGATGGTGGTGGTGGTGTTGTGAGTGATGATGATGGTGGTGGTGGTGGTGGTGTTGTGAGTGATGATGATGGTGGTGGTGGTGGTGGTGTTGTGATTGATGATGATGATGGTGGTGATGGTGTTGTAAGTGATGATGATGTTGGTGGTGGTGGTGTTGTAAGTGATGATGATGATGGTGGTGGTGGTGTTGTGAGTGATGATGATGGTGGTGTTGGGGGTGTTGTGAGTGATGATGATGATGGTGGTGGTGGTGTTGTAAGTGATGATGATGATGGTGGTGGTGGTGTTGTGAGTGATGATGGTGGTGGTGGTGTTGTAAGTGATGATGATGGTGGTGGGGGTGTTGTGAGTGATGATGACGATGGTGGTGGTGGTGTTGTGAGAGATGATGATGGTGGTGGGGGTGTTGTGAGTGATGATAATGGTGGTAGTAGTGTTGTGAGTGATGATGATGGTGGTGTTGGTGTTGTGAGTGATGATGATGATGGTGGGGGTGTTCTGGGTGATGATGATGGTGGTGGGGGGTGTTGTGAGTGATGATGATGATTATGATGATGGTGGTGTTGGTGTTGTGAGTGATGATGATGGTGGTGGGGGTGTTGTGAGTGATGATGATTGTGGTGGTGGGGGTGTTGTGAGTGATGATGATGATGATAATGATGGTGTTGTGAGTGATGATGATGATGGTTGTGGTGTTGTGAGTGATGATGATGATGATGATGGTGCGGGTGTTGTGAGTGACTATGATGATGATCGTGGTGGTCTTGTGAATGATGATGATGGTGGTGGGGGTGTTGTGAGTGATGATGATGGTGGTGGTGGGGGTGTTGTGAGTGATGATGATGATGGTGGTGGTGGTGTTGTAAGTGATGATGATGATGATGGTGGTGAGGGTGTTGTGAGTGATGATGGTGATGATGGTGGTGGTGTTGTGAGTGATGATGATGGTGGTGGTGGTGTTGTGAGTGATGATGATGATGGTGGTGGTGTTGTGAGTAATGATAATGATAGTGGTGGTGTTGTGAGTGATGATGATGATGATGGTGATGATGGTGGTGGTGTTGTGAGTGATGATGATGATGGTGGTGGTGTTGAGAGTGATGATGATGATGGTGGTGGTGTTGTGAGTGATGATGATGATGATGGTGATGATGGTGGTGGTGTTGTGAGTGATGATGATGATGGTGGTGGTGTTGTGAGTGATGATGATGATGGTGGTGGTGTTGAGAGTGATGATGATGATTGTGGTGGTGTTGTGAGTGATGATGATGGTAGTGGGGGTGATGTGAGTGATGGTAATGGTGATAGTAGTGTTGTGAGTGATGATGATGATGGTGGTGGAGTTGTGAGTGATGATGACGATGGTGGTGGTGTTGTGAGTGATGATGATGATGATGATGATGGTGGTGTTGTGAGTGATGATGATAATGGTGGTGGTGTTGTGAGTGATGATGATGATGATGGTGGTGGTGTTGTGAGTGATGATGATGATGATGGTGGTGGTGTTGTGAGTGATGATTATAATGGTGGTGGTGTTGTGAGTGATGATGATGATGATGGTGGTGGTGTTGTGAGTGATTGTGATGCTGGTTGGGGTGTTGTGAGTGATGATGATTGTGGTGGTGGGGGTGATGTGAGTGATGATGATGATGATCGTGGTGGTGTTGTGAGTGATGATGATGGTGGTGGGGGTGTTGTGAGTGATGATGATGATGGTGGTGGTGTTGTGAGTGATGATGATGATGATGGTGGTGGTGGTGTTGTGAGTGATGATGATGGAGGTGGTGGTGTTGTGAGTGATGATGATGATGGTGGTGGTGTTGTGAGTAATGATAATGATAGTGGTGGTGTTGTGAGTGATGATGATGATGATGATGGTGATGATGGTGGTGGTGTTGTGAGTGATGATGATGATGGTGGTGGTGTTGAGAGTGATGATGATGATGATGATGATGGTGTTGTGAGTGATGATGATAATGGTGGTGGTGTTGTGAGTGATGATGATGATGATGGTGATGATGGTGGTGGTGTTGTGAGTGATGATGACGATTGTGGTGGTGTTGTGAGTGATGATGATGATGATGGTGGTGTTGTGAGTGATGATGATAATGGTGGTGGTGTTGTGAGTGATGATGATGATGATGGTGGTGGTGTTGTGAGTGATGATGATGATGATGGTGGTGGTGTTGTGAGTGATGATTATAATGGTGGTGGTGTTGTGAGTGATGATGATGATGGTGGTGGTGTTGTGATTGATTGTGATGCTGGTGGGTGTGTTGTGAGTGATGATGATTGTGGTGGTGGGGGTGTTGTGAGTGATGAGGATGATGATCGTGGTGGTGTTGTGAGTGATGATGATGGTGGTGAGGGTGTTGTGAGTGATGATGATGGTGGTGGTGGTGTTGTGAGTGATGATGATGGTGGTGGTGGTGTTGTGAGTGATGATGATGATGGTGGTGGTGTTGTGAGTAATGATAATGATAGTGGTGGTGTTGTGAGTGATGATGATGATGATGGTGATAATGGTGGTGGTGTTGTGAGTGATGATGATGATGGTGGTGGTGTTGAGAGTGATGATGATGATGGTGGTGGTGTTGTGAGTGATGATGATGATGATGGTGATGATGGTGGTGGTGTTGTGAGTGATGATGATGATGGTGGTGGTGTTGTGAGTGATGATGATGATGGTGGTGGTGTTGAGAGTGATGATGATGATTGTGGTGGTGTTGTGAGTGATGATGATGGTAGTGGGGGTGATGTGAGTGATGGTAATGGTGATAGTAGTGTTGTGAGTGATGATGATGATGGTGGTGGAGTTGTGAGTGATGATGACGATGGTGGTGGTGTTGTGAGTGATGATGATAATGGTGGTGGTGTTGTGAGTGATGATGATAATGGTGGTGGTGTTGTGAGTGATGATGATGATGATGGTGGTGTTGTGAGTGATGATGATAATGGTGGTGGTGTTGTGAGTGATGATGATGATGATGGTGGTGTTGTGAGTGATGATGATAATGGTGGTGGTGTTGTGAGTGATGATGATGATGATGGTGGTGGTGTTGTGAGTGATGATGATGATGATGGTGGTGGTGTTGTGAGTGATGATTATAATGGTGGTGGTGGTGTTGTGAGTGATGATGATGATGGTGGTGGTGTTGTGAGTGATTGTGATGCTGGTGGGGGTGTTGTGAGTGATGATGATGATGGTGGTGGGGGTGTTGTGAGTGATGATGATGATGATCGTGGTGGTGTTGTGAGTGATGATGATGGTGGTGGGGGTGTTGTGAGTGATGATGATGATGGTGGTGGTGTTGTGAGTGATGATGATGGTGGTGGTGTTGTGAGTGATGATGATGATAATGGTGGTGGTGTTGTGAGTGATGATGATGATCGTGGTGGTGTTGTGAGTGATGATGATGATAATGGTGGTGGTGTTGTGAGTGATGATGATGATCGTGGTGGTGTTGTGAGTGATGATGAAGATAATGGTGGTGGTGTTGTGAGTGATGATGATGATCGTGGTGGTGTTGTGAGTGATGATGATGGTGGTGGTGGTGTTGTGAGTGATGATGATGGTGGTGGGGGTGTTGTGAGTGATGATGATTGTGGTGGTGGGGGTGTTGTGTGTGATGATGATGATAATCGTGGTGGTGTTGTGAGTGATGATGATGGTGGTGGGGGTGTTGTGAGTGATGATTATGATGATGGTGGGGGTGTTGTGAGTGACTATGATGATGATCGTGGTGGTGTTGTGAATGATGATGATGGTGGTGGGGGTGTTGTGAGTGATGATGATGGTGGTGGTGGGGGTGTTGTAAGTGATGATGATGATGATGGTGGTGGTGGTGTTGTGAGTGATGATGATGATGGTGGTGGTGGTGTTGTAAGTGATGATGATGATGATGGTGGTGGGGGTGTTGTGAGTGATGATGATGATGATGATGATGGTGTTGTGAGTGATGATGATGGTGGTGGGGGTGTTGTGAGTGATGATGATGATGGTGGTGGTGTTGTGAGTGATGATGATGATGGTGGTGGTGTTGTGAGTGATGATGATGATAATGGTGGTGGTGTTGTGAGTGATGATGATGATCGTGGTGGTGTTGTGAGTGATGATGATGATAATGGTGGTGGTGTTGTGAGTGATGATGATGATCGTGGTGGTGTTGTGAGTGATTATGATGATCGTGGTGGTGTTGTGAGTGATGATGAAGATAATGGTGGTGGTGTTGTGAGTGATGATGATGATCGTGGTGGTGTTGTGAGTGATGATGATGGTGGTGGTGGTGTTGTGAGTGATGATGATGGTGGTGGGGGTGTTGTGAGTGATGATGATTGTGGTGGTGGGGGTGTTGTGAGTGATATAATGATGATCGTGGGGGTGTTGTGAGTGATGATGATGATGATGATGATGGTGGGGGTGTTGTGAGTGACTATGATGATGATCGTGGTGGTGTTGTGAATGATGATGATGGTGGTGGGGGTGTTGTGAGTGATGATGATGGTGGTGGTGGGGGTGTTGTAAGTGATGATGATGATGGTGGTGGTGGTGGTGTTGTGAGTGATGATGATGATGGTGGTGGTGGTGTTGTAAGTGATGATGATGATGATGGTGGTGGGGGTGTTGTGAGTGATGATGATGATGATGATGGTGTTGTGAGTGATGATGATGGTGGTGGTGGGGTTGTGAGTGATGATGATGGTGGTGGGGTTGTGAGTGATGATGATGGTGGTGGTGGTGTTGTGAGTGATGATGATGGTGGTGGTGGTGTTGTGAGTGATGATGATGATGGTGGTGGTGTTGTGAGTGATTATGATGGTGATGGTGGTGTTGTGAGTGATGATGATAATGGTGGTGGTGTTGTGAGTGATGATGATGATGATGGTGGTGGTGTTGTGAGTGATGATGATGATGATGGTGGTGGTGTTGTGAGTGATGATTATAATGGTGGTGGTGTTGTGAGTGATGATGATGATGGTGGTGGTGTTGTGAGTGATTGTGATGCTGGTGGGGGTGTTGTGAGTGATGATGATGATGGTGGTGGGGGTGTTGTGAGTGATGATGATGATGATCGTGGTGGTGTTGTGAGTGATGATGATGGTGGTGGGGGTGTTGTGAGTGATGATGATGATGGTGGTGGTGTTGTGAGTGATGATGATGGTGGTGGTGTTGTGAGTGATGATGATGATAATGGTGGTGGTGTTGTGAGTGATGATGATGATCGTGGTGGTGTTGTGAGTGATGATGATGATAATGGTGGTGGTGTTGTGAGTGATGATGATGATCGTGGTGGTGTTGTGAGTGATGATGAAGATAATGGTGGTGGTGTTGTGAGTGATGATGATGATCGTGGTGGTGTTGTGAGTGATGATGATGGTGGTGGTGGTGTTGTGAGTGATGATGATGGTGGTGGGGGTGTTGTGAGTGATGATGATTGTGGTGGTGGGGGTGTTGTGTGTGATGATGATGATAATCGTGGTGGTGTTGTGAGTGATGATGATGGTGGTGGGGGTGTTGTGAGTGATGATTATGATGATGGTGGGGGTGTTGTGAGTGACTATGATGATGATCGTGGTGGTGTTGTGAATGATGATGATGGTGGTGGGGGTGTTGTGAGTGATGATGATGGTGGTGGTGGGGGTGTTGTAAGTGATGATGATGATGATGGTGGTGGTGGTGTTGTGAGTGATGATGATGATGGTGGTGGTGGTGTTGTAAGTGATGATGATGATGATGGTGGTGGGGGTGTTGTGAGTGATGATGATGATGATGATGATGGTGTTGTGAGTGATGATGATGGTGGTGGGGGTGTTGTGAGTGATGATGATGATGGTGGTGGTGTTGTGAGTGATGATGATGATGGTGGTGGTGTTGTGAGTGATGATGATGATAATGGTGGTGGTGTTGTGAGTGATGATGATGATCGTGGTGGTGTTGTGAGTGATGATGATGATAATGGTGGTGGTGTTGTGAGTGATGATGATGATCGTGGTGGTGTTGTGAGTGATTATGATGATCGTGGTGGTGTTGTGAGTGATGATGAAGATAATGGTGGTGGTGTTGTGAGTGATGATGATGATCGTGGTGGTGTTGTGAGTGATGATGATGGTGGTGGTGGTGTTGTGAGTGATGATGATGGTGGTGGGGGTGTTGTGAGTGATGATGATTGTGGTGGTGGGGGTGTTGTGAGTGATATAATGATGATCGTGGGGGTGTTGTGAGTGATGATGATGATGATGATGATGGTGGGGGTGTTGTGAGTGACTATGATGATGATCGTGGTGGTGTTGTGAATGATGATGATGGTGGTGGGGGTGTTGTGAGTGATGATGATGGTGGTGGTGGGGGTGTTGTAAGTGATGATGATGATGGTGGTGGTGGTGGTGTTGTGAGTGATGATGATGATGGTGGTGGTGGTGTTGTAAGTGATGATGATGATGATGGTGGTGGGGGTGTTGTGAGTGATGATGATGATGATGATGGTGTTGTGAGTGATGATGATGGTGGTGGTGGGGTTGTGAGTGATGATGATGGTGGTGGGGTTGTGAGTGATGATGATGGTGGTGGTGGTGTTGTGAGTGATGATGATGGTGGTGGTGGTGTTGTGAGTGATGATGATGATGGTGGTGGTGTTGTGAGTGATTATGATGGTGGTGGGGGTGTTGTGAGTGATGATAATGGTGGTAGTATTGTTGTGAGTAATGATGATGATGGTGGTGCTGTTGTGAGTGATGATTATGGTGGTAGTAGTGTTGTGAGTGATGATGATGGTGGTGGTGGTGTTGTGAGTGATGATGATGGTGGCGGGGGTGTTGTGAGTGATGATGGTGGTGGTGGTGGGGGTGATGATGATGATGTTGGGGGTGATGTGAGTGATGATAATGGTAGTTGTTGTGTTGTGAGTGATGATGATGATGGTGGTGGAGTTGTGAGTGATGATGATGGTGGTGGTGGAGTTGTGAGTGTTGATGATGATGGTGGTGGTGTTGTGAGTAATGATGATTGTGGTGGTGTTGTGAGTAATGATGATGATGTTGGTGGTGTTGTGAGTGATGATGATAGTGGTGGTGGTGTTGTGAGTGATGATGATGGTGGCGGGGGTGTTGTGAGTGATGATGGTGGTGGTGGTGGTGGGGGTGATGATGATGATGTTGGGGGTGATGTGAGTGATGATAATGGTGGTTGTTGTGTTGTGAGTGATGATGATGATGGTGGTGGAGTTGTGAGTGATGATGATGGTGGTGGTGGAGTTGTGAGTGTTGATGATGATGGTGGTGGTGTTGTGGCTGATGATGATGATGGTGGTGGTGTTGTGAGTGATGATGATGATGTTGGGGGTGATGTGAGTGATGATAATGGTGGTTGTTGTGTTGTGAGTGATGATGATGGTGGTGGTGGAGTTGTGAGTGATGATGATGATGGTGGTGGAGTTGTGAGTGATGATGATGATGGTGGTGGTGGTGTTGTGAGTAATGATGATGGTGGTGGTGTTGTGAGTGATGATGGTGATGTTGGTGTTGTGAGTTATGATGGTGGTGGTGGTGTTGTTGTGAGTGCTGTTGATGGTGGTGGTGTTGTAAGTGCTGTTGATGGTGGTGATGTTGCAAGTGATGATGGTTATTATGGTGATGATGGTCAAGATGGTGATGCTAGTGATGTTGATGGTGATCGTGTTGATGTAAGTGATGATGTTGATGAGGATCTCTTTTGGGGGAAGGGGGAGATAATGGTTATAGTCATCGACCATTATGGTCACTGATAAGAACGAAAGCAATGGCAAATTACCTTCTCTACATTTACTAGAACAGTGGTGCTCAACATTTTTTGGTCCGTGCCCCCCTTCACCATATTTTCAGAACGTCATTCTCCCCCCCCCCCCCCCTCCTTTTCGAATTTCCTACCTAAAAATACCCCCTCCCCCTACACAGTATACGTAATAATGGAAGCTAAATTTAATAGCACATACTAAAACAAGTCTAGACGTCCACATAAAACGTGATTTGTGGGTCTACGTACTTTATAAAAATGAATTTTAGTAAGGTGAGACGTACAGAACCGTAACGTATGAAGGCAAAAACAATATCAAGTAATCGGTTCTTGTATTAACGCGATATTGATATAATCTTAATTCCCCCCCCCCCTCCCGGAAGCCCTAAAATTCAACCTGAAAGGGGGGGGGGGGGATTCCCTAGCCCAGAACCGCTAGCCCAGAAAATCATGCTTCCTCAGTTCATAGAGAGAGTAATTAACGAGACCAGTAGTGCTATATATGACCTGTACTGCTATATGAGACCTGTAGTGCTATATGAGACCTGTAGTGCTATATGAGACCTGTAGTGCTATATGAGACCTGTAGTGCTATATGAGACCTGTAGTTCTATATGGCCGGCTTCGTGGCTTAGAGGTTATGACTTTTCTCCGATATCTCTTATACTCTCGTCGGTAACGTGATGACGGTGAGAATCAGCAGTGGTTCGAATCGCATCGGTGACTTGCGGGGTATGTAAGCCGGCCGCTCAGAAAGCAATGGCAAACTACTGAGCGTAATCTTGCCAAGAGATCAACATACAGCTGAAAGACGCTGGTGTTGACAGAGATGACCTGTAAAGGATATGCAAAAAAAAAAAGTTCTATATTAGACCTGTAGTGGTATATGAGTCCTGTACTGCTATACGAGACCTGTGGTGCTATACGAGACATGTACTGCTATACGAGACCTATGGTGCTATACGAGACCTGTACTGCTATACGAGACCTGTGGTGCTATACGAGACCTGTGGTGCTATACGAGACATGTAGTGCTATACGAGACATGTGGTGCTATACGAGACCTGTGGTGCTATACGAGACATGTGGTGCTATACGAGACCTGTACTGCTATACGAGACCTGTACTGCTATACGAGACCTGTGGTGGTATACGAGACCTGTGGTGCTATACGAGACCTTTACTGCTATACGAGACCTGTACTGCTATACGATACCTGTAATGCTATACGAGACCTGTGGTACTATACGAGACCTGTGGTGCTATACGAGACCTGTAATGCTATACGAGACCTGTAATGCTATACGAGACCTGTAATGCTATACGAGACCTGTACTGCTATACGAGACCTGTACTGCTATACGAGACCTGTACTGCTATACGAGACCTGTGGTGCTATAAGTCGGCGTCTGTGGTCTAGGGTTAGTGAACTCAATCTCACAATCCCGACATTGCGGTTTCGAAGTTAGACCATTTGGGTGCAGATCGCTGTGCGTTGATTTTAACAACGTGATGAACATCGGTCATTCATTAAACAATGTCAAACAGCTTAGCGTCAAACTTATCTAGAAAATTACAAATGGACAAAAAGATGTTGGGATTGACTGCGACATCCTGTAAATGGGTCATGCAACTAACTTTAACTGATAATGAAAGTGATGCTGGGTGGGTCAAGAGATGGCAGGGTGGATATCAACAAAATGGATCCACAACAAGGACAGAGATGTGCATACCCCTTATGGTAAGCCACGTGATGATGATTACGTCATTATGTGTGTATGTGTTTGTTGAAATGTAAACAATTATGGGTGGTGATTACTGTCGCCACGATATTAACAGCGTCATCAGTAATGCATTACGGCGGAGAGTGCCCGAGCGCGGCCCGGTACAACAGCAATTGTGTAATAAACGGACAAATGCGGGCAGTGGATGGAGATGGACGGGTATGCACTCGGCCGGCGAGTTTCCTAGAGCTATCTCTAACTGTTGAGTTTGTGTGCCCGCGGGTTTATTTCCGCCGATTAGTTTTGCTTATATTTATGGCTTTCATTTTTGTTGTATGTTCCCGAAAATTAATGACTGCATTCGTTTTATGGTCGGGTTATTGCTGTTCTATCAATTTCTTCTTGTTTCATGTTTCTATCTTTTTTTACTTCCTTCTTTTATTTGTTTCCTATTTTTCCTGTCACAGTCTGCCTGTTTCTTTCTTTCTTTTTCTTCATTTTATCTGCCTTCTTCTTCCTCTTTCTTTCTTAGCTTCTTCTCCCCCCACCTCCTCTTCTTCTGTTAATTTTTCTACTTATTCGATTGTTTCTAGTTTTTCTCCTCCTCAGTCGCACAACCCCCTTATTCAGTCTTTCGTTCTGCCCTCGCCTTCTTCTCCACCTCCATCTTTTTCTTCTTCTTTTTATCATTTCTTTTTTCTGTCCTTCTGTCTTCATTTTCTTGCTCTCTTGGTATTTTCCTCTTCTCCCTTTCTCCGTGTCCACCACCGGCTCATCACAAATGCCAGTCATTTGTACACACACTCACATCTCTAACAACTCTCTATCTCCCTCCGTACCCCCCTCTCTCACTCTCTCTCCTTCTCTCTCCCTCTCTCTGTCCTTATCTCCCTCTCTCTCTCTCTCTCTCTCTCTCTCTCTCTCTCCCCTCCCCCTTTTCTCCCTCGCATCTACTTCTCTCACTCTTTCCCTCTCTGTCTCTCTCTCTGTCTCTCCTTCTCTCCTTTTTTCTCCTCCCCCTCCCTCTACTTCTCTCCTTCTACTTTTATATCTCATTCTCTTCCTTATCTCTTTCTCTCCCTCTCTCTCCTTCTACCGGGATGTGTGTGTGGAAGGGGTATGTGTGTGTGTGTGGTTAGGGGTGTGTGATTGGTTGGGTGGAGCATGTGTGTGTGTGGACGAGTTTGTGTGGGCTGGGGTATGTGTGAGTGGTCAGTTGTGTGTGGGTGGGGATGTTTGTGTGGGTGGTTGCGAGATGTCTGGGTTGATGAGGGGATGTGTGAGTGGGTGGAGGGATGTGTGATGGATGGTTTATGTGTGAGTGGGTGAGGGATGTGTGTGTTGGTTGGTGCGGGATGTATGTGTTGGAGGGGGAATGTGCCACATAACATAATATGTATTGTTTATGCTTACAACATTCATTTGACAATGTGTTTTTTTCTACGTGAATGTATCATGCACTGTTGATGAACGAAAGATGAGTGATTGGAAGGCCGAATGTAAGACGGGCCTACGTGCCCAATTTGTAACCCTTTTAAAATAAAGTTCAATTCAATTCAATTCAATACCTCTCCCTCTTTTTCTCCCTTTCTCTCCCTCTCTCACCGTGCCTGTTCAAATTTGGAGGTCCACTTTTCGAAGTCCGCAAGTGTATTTGTGCTTCATACCTTTACTTGGATATCACGAGACTGGAAGTTGTTGATATCGGGCTAACGGGTTCTCTCCCTGTTACCAATGTCCCTCGCCATCAGGCGAACTCACTCCAACTTCAGAAGTAATTATAATTTACATCCACAAGTCAAGGACGAGAAGTCAGCATTTTAGTCCAACTGACGGGTGTAGGGGCATCAAAATACCGGATGTTTAAGAGCGAGCGACCTTATTCTTTCAGCCATGCTGACCTCCATTCAGGGTGTATCCTAGACATTGGCGTTCATGATTATATGATTATGTCGTTGAGGATTTATACTAAACATCGAGATTAATGAATTTATTTGCTTCTGTCATTCAGGGTTTATACTCAACATTGGCGTTCTCATCTTGACATCTCTATGGAAACCAGACGCCACACAATCGTCGGAGCTACTGCTCTACACGGCATTCTGGGGCATGGCAGATGGGACACTGCAGGCCCAGTCACAAGGTAAGTTTAGTTTTGACTCGCGGTGAACGTATTGACGTGAATATATTGGGCTGAACATATTGACGTGAACATATGGATGTGAACATATTGGGCTGAACATATTGACGAGAACGTATTGACGTGAACATATTGACGTGAACATACTGACGTGAGTATATTGACGTGAACATATTGACGTGAACATATTGATGTGAATATACTGACGTGAACATATTGACGTGAACGTATTGACGAGAACGTATTGACGTGAACATGTTGACGTGAACATATTGACGTGAACATATTGACGTGAACATATTGACGTGAACATATTGATGTGAACATACTGACGTGAACATATTGACGTGAACGTATTGAGGTGAAAATATTGACGTGAACATATTGAACTGAACATATTGACATGAACGTGTTGACGTGAACATTTTGACGTGAACATATTGACGTGAACATATTGGGCTGAACATATTGACGTGATCGTATTGACGTTAACATACTGACGTGAACATATTGCGACATTCTGGTCTGCTCAATCGCCACCATCATCACCACGTGTCCTGCTAACTAGCCAGGCGTTCATGCATCTCCCTAGATCTCGTCCCTGGTGTTCTGAATACTTCTACTGATGATATTCCTTCTTGCCACCGTTCGTCCATCATCAATCATTTATCTCGGTGATTCTATGCCTCTTCTACCACTGCCAGTGATCTTTTCAATGGTCAGGATGTTTACCCAGTGCCTCTTTGCTCATTGCGTGACCAAAGAATGATGTTTGTTGCCTTCATATAGTTGTATGTAATGTTGTAGGTTCATTAACTTTTACCAGATAGTCGTTGTTAATCATTCTGTCATTTCAACTCCGTTACATCAAAGCTGCCGTTCTCCCTGGCGTAGAGATTAACGTCTTTCTCTGTAATCCCGTATATTCTCGTGAGTAGCGCAGCTGCGCGAGATTCGGTAGCGAATCGCGCCGCGTTGGTTACTTACAGGGGTATGTGAGCCTGTCCCTCAGAAAGCAATGGCAAACTACTGAGCGTGATCTTGCCTAGTACATCAACAGCAGCTGAAAAATGGTGGTGTTGACTGCAACGTCCTGTAAAGATTTTGCAACATTTAAAAAAAACAAAAAAAACATCAAAGCTCTTCTTAATTTGTTCGTTTACCATGACTTCGAAATATTCCGCTGCATGATTGCGTGGGATTATAATGTGCTGAGTTACCCTTGCCTTCTACATCCACATCTGCCTTCGACAGGCATATCCGACTGTCAGGACAAGTGAGTGCACACTTTTTCTCAATTGCAGTTATCCACTTATCCCGGTGGATTCTCGGTTAGAATCACATTGTCATATACTAAATTTAGCTACGTTACGGGGAAATCTCTACTTTCTTCACAATGCTCGGAATATAGTTTTGTTTGTGGTCATTGTTACGACTGTATGTCTTCTTAGAAGAAGCAGTTTTATCTTATGTGGCATCATTTGACCAGTGCAAAGAATATCAGAAAATGTTCAGGGACATCTAGTTGCCTTGAGTCAACAACCGACATCACAGCACTCGGTACATTCCCATACGGGCCCCATCCTCATCTTCTACAGCCAATGAAGACTCCTAATACTAATGGTACCTGTAACAGTCTGATAAATCTTGTATGCACACCTACGCTGAATGTTTAGCCCGCAACGATTGAGTGATTCGTCTGCACAATGCTGGAATAATCAGCGGAATTGAGGGATGCCCGTAGACATCTGCACATTACTGGAATAATCATGGGAGTTGAGGGATGCCCTTAGACATCTGCGCATTGCTGGAATAATCAGGGGAGTTGAGGGATGCCCGTAGACATCTGCACATTGATGGAATAATCAGGGGAGTTGAGGGATGCCCGTAGATATCTGCACATTGATGGAATAATCAGGGGAGTTGAGGGATGCCCGTAGACATCTGCACATTGCTGGAATAATCAGGGGAGTTGAGGGATGCCCGTAGACATCTGCACATTGATGGAATAATCAGGGGAGTTGAGGGATGCCCGTAGATATCTGCACATTGATGGAATAATCAGGGGAGTTGAGGGATGCCCGTAGACATCTGCGCATTGCTGGAATAATCAGGCGAGTTGAGGGATGCCCGTAGACATCTGCACATTGATGGAATAATCAGGGGAATTGAGGGATGCCCGTAGACATCTGCACATTGCTGGAATAATCAGGGGAGTTGAGGGATGCCCGTAGACATCTGCACATTGCTGGAATAATCAGGGGAGTTGAGGGATGCCCGTAGACATCTCCACATTGCTGGAAAATCAGGGGAGTTGAGGGATGTCCGTAGACGTGGGATTTTCGCACCCAGATTGACTAGGACAAGACGGCCTCGGCGTGAGGGTCTCATAATGTATGGCTATGTTATGTTCTTTTCAACGAAAGGTTTAACAGGTAAGAAGAATAGATTATGTTTGTAAAGCCAATTAACACTGTCACGCGGACGACTACAAACAACTGCATCAGGAACCTTAAAGGTAGTATTACTATAATTGTACCAGAAACAGTCAAAAAGAGTAATCTAAACGTTCTGAAAGAAAGAAAGACACGAAGACAAGTAATCAGAAAGAGGAAATCGTCATTATTGGCCACATTATGAGAAATTCTTTAGAATAATTAGTTACGAGAACATAACCACTAGAACAGAACATGCTGTGGCGGCTAGAAAGATGTGTGTACAAAGAGATGAAGGAACACAGCGAGAGTCAATTCTTAACATTCTTGCGCCATAGCACAGAATGTCTTTAGCTAGCGCACGAACTGATGCATGCGATTGAAGACTGCAAGATGTGGAGCAGCATGATCGCTCATGCCAGTCGACAAGCCACGTGTGTATCATCATTATCATCGAAGACTCTGATGGCATTAATACAGCTGACAGCACGAGGAATCTTATAGATAGAAATCTCATTGGCACCTTGCCGTCTTGACAGACGATAGTTTGTGCTTTAAAAAGGCATAATAACTTTTAACTATGGCGGTAGCGAGTGTGACTGATAAGGCCAATTTGCGCTGTAAATGTTCGTTCACAGTGGGTGCATCTGAACACGTGGTCATTTCCACCATCATGCACCGTCTTACGTCTCAAACGCTTGGTGTGTGACCTTTCTGCGATAATTTTCTCCTTTGACTTTATTCCATTTCTGATATTTGCCCTCCATGCAACACGTTCAGCGGCGACTTGCTTCCAATGTGCATTATCAATGCCTGTATCAATCATGTCCCGCTTACACACATCTTTGTATCGTAGTAGAGGCCGACCCTGAGATCTCTTACCCATCTGTAATTCACCAAAAAAGATATCCTTTGGTATTCTACCATCATCCATCCTCTTAAGATGTCCTATCCATCTAAGTCTACGAAGACTGAGCATGGAATAAACTGTCACACAACCTGATCTTTCCAATACTTCAGTATTTGTGATTTTGTCTTGCCACTTAATACCAAGAATTCTTCGCAGACACCGCATATGAAAGCTGTTTAAATTGTTCTCTTGGTGTGAGTAAGTTGTCCAGGTTTCACTGCCATAGAGAAGAGTACTAAGGACACAGGCTTGATAGACAAGGACTTTTGTTTTTGCAGTAAGCTTCCTGTTCTCCCAGACTCTTTTTCTTAACCTGTTCATTGTTGTTGCTGCCTTACCAATCCGGATGTTGATTTCCTGATCTAGGGATAATTTGCTATTTACCACTGATCCTAGATATGTAAAATGGTCTACTATCTCTAGTTCGGCGTCGTCAATAAAGATTGATGGTACCCCATGTGCACCTTGTGACATAATCTGTGTCTTCTTTTTGCTAATTGTTAAACCAAATTCAGAACAAGCATTGGAGAATGCAGATAGTAGACATTGCAATTCTTCCTCAGAGTGGGTCGTAACTGCAGCATCATCTGCAAAAAGCAACTCTCTGATCAGTACCCTCCTAATTTTGGTCTTAGCCTTCAATCTCTGAGCATTGTAGAGGTCACCATCTGAGCGTGAGTGAATGTATATACCACCATCCTGGTCACGAAATGCATATTTCAGTAGAAGTGAAAAGTATATTCCAAAGAGGGTGGGAGCTAGTACACAACCTTGCTTAACTCCACTCTTGATTTCAAATTCTTCAGAAGTTGCACCATCAAACTTGATTATACCCTTCATGCCTGTGTGGAACGATTCCACAATGGACAGAAGAGTTGGTGGGCAGCCAATCTTCTTTAGTGCCTTGAACAGACCCTCACGACTGACCAAATCAAATGCCTTTGTGAGGTCGATGAAGGCAATAAACAGTGGTTGATTCTGTCGCATTTGTCGCAATGAGAATATCATATCAGTGGTAGACCGGTTCTGTCGAAAGCCACACTGTGATTCGGGGTAGACTTGATCTCCTAGGACTTGAAGTCTGCGCAGAACATTTCTGGCAAATACTTTTCCAACAATACACAGAATTGAGATACCGCTATAGTTGTTGCAGTCGCTTCGATCGCCCTTGTTCTTGTACAGTGTTATGATGCTTGAATCTTTGAAATCCTGTGGGACTTGTCCTTCACGCCAGCATAGCTCTATTAGCTGGTGGATCTGTATAGTGAGTGTGTCTTGCCCACTCCTGATAACCTCTATTGGAATCCCGTCCTTACTTGGAGCCTTGCCAGATGCAAGTTCATTTATAGCACACTTAACATCTGTTATGGTGGGAAGTATGTCTAGGTGGTCAAGAGTTGGTAGAGCCTCTATGGCGTTGAGGGCATCATCCGCTAGTTTGGTCTCACTTGAGTAAAGCTCCAAATAGTGCTCTACCCATCTGTCCATCTGCCGTTTCTTGTCAGTGATGATTTCTCCAGTCAAGGTTTTCAATGGTGCAACAGTTGCCTCTCGCTTTGATTCCGAGACCAGTTAAGACCAGGGATGGAGTTATTGCCTCTCCATAGCACAAAGCCTGGGCTAAAATATAGAGATCATGTGTTGCCCATGCAGCATGATCCCTCTCTCGGCCTGCCTAGTTCACTCCAGAGGAAAGGTAACACCCCTACATCTGGAACAAGACAAGCTGCAGAAGCTGCCGGATCAGCAAAGCAATGCTCTAACTGTCCGCCTGTCGGAGCTTCGATCCTAGACCAGTCGCCAACCAAGGCTTAGGGCCTGGTCTGCCCTGCCATGACAATTTTGTCTTTAGCTTGCATTTCCTCGCACCAGGGTAAGGCTTGTACCCTCCCAATTGCGCTCTTCCGCCCGAAGCCGTTGGCACAATGTGGGGTGTCGGGTTTGGTAAGCGCCGCCCAACGTTCGGCGCTAACAGAAACCAGGTAGTACCGTCTACTGTTATACGGTAGCTCAGTCATATCTGACTAAGACCTGACTGACAGATAGAAATCTACACAAATAATTACAACAGATGTTTGAGGGTCAGTATTAGGTAGAAATGACATGCAATGTCTTTGAAAATGTTGGCTATTGCAAAGAAACATAAAATATCTTTTAAAATGTTGGTTAAACATAAAATATCTTTGAAAATGTGGGGTATTACAAATAAACACCGAATGAGATTCTCTAGCAGCCACGCTGGGAATAAAAACGGACAAACAATCGAACTTCATTTTCAAAGATTCACAAATTAGACGCGCCGTCCTGTCTAACTTTCTGACCTTCGTGTCTTGGATTCTTAATGCCGGGGTGGCCTGCATATTTGACACGGTCAGGTTCACTTTGGGTAATCAAACTTAACGGGGGATGGGCGCGGGTTTAAAGTGAATGGCCTTGACACGCAGACAGCCAGGGCGGGATGTTGAGACCAGTCTCAGCCTGGCAAGCAACCCGTGAGTGGGTTCTCCAAAGCCACGTGTCTTGTTTCGTGACAGACGGCGTTAGAATGCACCAGCGTGAGGGACACGTATGAATGCACCGGCTTGAGTGACATCTGGATGCACTAACGAGAGGGACAAGCCTGGGTGTACCAACGTGAGTCACACGACTGAATGCAACAACTTGAGTAACACGATTGAATGCAACAACGTAAGTCTGAATTCATTATCTCAAACGTAATAAGGAAAACCACGACGACGAGAAGGAGGAGGACAAATATAAATTCCCCGGAGAATGTTCCCAAAATCTTCACATTAAAAACACGGTATTCCCCCAGATAATATGATCGAGGACACAAATAATACAAAGAGGACACCAATAATACAGTGAGGACACCAATAATACAGTGAGGACACCAATAATACAGTGAGGACACCAATAATATAGTGTGGACACCAATAATACAGTGAGGACACCAATAATACAGTGAGGACACCAATAATACAGTGAGGACACCAATAATACAGTGAGGAGTAACTGTCCTGTCTTCGTTCCCCATAGACAGACAGGCGTAACTGTTCCATCTTCGTTCCCTATAAACAGACAGGAGCAGCTGTCACGTCTTCGTTCTCCATAATCAGGCAGGATTAACTGACGCGTATTCGTTCTCCATAAACAAACAGACGTAACTAGAGCCCATCTTCGTTACCTATAAACAGGCAGCGCTACAATATCCCATCTTAGTTCCCCGTAAATAGACAGACGTAACTCTATCTTATTTTCGTTCCCAATAAATAGACAGACGTAACTCGATCCCATCTTAGTTCTCCATAAACAGACAGACAAATCAGATGTTATGACTGTTCCGAGATAACTATACCGATTCACTTGCTTAAGATGCCCATTTACTCGTATATCACATTGTGGTATGCTTGCTTGCTTGCTTATTTGCTTGCTTGCTTGCTTATGTTCATTGGCTTGAGCTCCAATGCGAAGTCCTGTATGTCGGATGAAGGCATCCTGTTGTCCAACATCAGTGTGATGTCATACAGGACCTGAGGTTTGCGTGAGTATCCGTTGTCCCATGTCTGGCTTATTGGTGTGCAGACTGGTGGTTCCTCGCCGTACAGGCAGACACTCTCCGACTTCGGAGAAATCAGCGATCCCATTGACTTCAGCCAGAACCCCGAAGGGACCTGTTGCCCAGGACGCTCGACGAGGACGCGTCAATAGGTCTTGGCCAGTATATAACCCGGCCCTGCTGCCTTGGAAACACCTCTGCGTCCCACATTGTGGTATTTCTTTCTTCCCATTGACGACCATAATAGTAGTATGTCAGGTGCAATTTGATGATGAAATGTGGGCCTTCGCGGGGGGGGGGGGGGGGGCGAAAGTCGTATTTCCTTATATGATTGTTATACCTCCCCTAAAGGACCACATAGAAAACGGACCTCATTTTTGAATTTTTGGCGGGCATTTTCTTGGTACTTCTGGTGTCACATCCGGTACTTCCTGTTGACTTCCGGTCCATGGGTATCCGACCGCCCCACCCACTGATGCCTCCGCCGGCCACCTCAGCTTCTCCCGGTCCGTCCCGGGACCAGTCAAAGACAGTGAGGCAAACTCAGGGCATGTGGAATACTTATATAAATGAGTAGACCAAATAGGCGACGGGCACCTGGGTTCGAGTACCAGTCTATGGGAGTGGGTGTGTGTGTGTATGGGGTAGGCCGATGTGAGGGGCGCGATGGAATGGGTCTCTACCCCGGATATTAGCCTTTTCCCCACAAAGGGGCCGCCAACCCACACCTACTGAGGGGAAATGAAGAATGGCGAGCCACAAGGTCCTGGCCTGATCAAAGGCAGTATAAACTACACTTTGATCTGACCCAAAAGATTGCTTGGGCATATTCAACTTTAGAAAAAAATGACTGAAGCCAGTTTACGGTTATTAATTCTATATAAGGGTATATTATCACAATTAATAAACACGTAATCAAATATAGATAGTGATTAATTCTACACAAAATAACACTAGAGACCAGTCTCAATAGTATACATTCAATTCACTTAACATAATCAGTGAATTTTGCAAATTAATCATTAAAATAATATTTTTTTAAAGAACACCAGTTTTTTCCCTTCCGTATTTTGGAAATAGTTGTGTCCCTTGATGTCTGTAGTAAACAGCATTGTTGTACATAACTGAGAAGGGGTAATGAAAATAACTTGCTTTAGAATTAACGCCCGATAATGAATTTTTGAATATAGCGATATAGATGACGCTAAATCGATTGAGTACATCGCCGAAGTTGTAAACAAAGAGTGTAAGGTACTTTGCTTGGGTGGTGAGTATGTAAACAATCCGAAAAGACCGGAAATAGCAACTGTCATTTACTGCCAATATAGTACCTTGCGGTGTATGGCAGTGGAGTCTTTGAGCCTGGGGAGTTAAGGCCGCCTGGTTAGTGCAGTCTGTGGAGGTTAGGATTTTCTTTTTGCCCCCGACAGAAAAAAAAGACCGGAAATTTCAACAGATAATCAACTCAGAAATTGTACATACAGAAAGGAAAAAAAAAATCCGAGGAAAATGCGGGAAGTTTGACAAATCGGCTTTTATTTTGCCGTAGTCGCATTATGTATAAAACATATATTATGCTAGCAGCTACTGCCAACGTACTTACTACACGACAAGACAAACATTCGAATGGCTATTTCAGAACACAGTGGGTAGGTTATGTCTTCGTGTTTAGCTATATGGTAATTACGCAGATTCCTTAACTTGACCAGAATTAGTAATACCGGTACTGTTCAAACAAGGCATTACTATCATATTTAGCATCAACACCCAGTGCCTTGTCGTGTATGTGTGTGCGTGTGTGTACGCGCATGCGTGTAGGCATGCGTGGGTGTGTGTGCGTGCGCGCTCATGCGTGTCCGCATAGGAGACTAAATATTTCTTTTCGCCTGACATTTTTATAACTGCAGTGATGTCTCTTGTGTGTGTGTGTGTGTGTTAGTGTGTGTGTGTGTGTGTGTGTGTGTGTGTGTGTGTGTGTGTGTGTGTGTGTGTGTGTGTGTGAGTCCGCACGTATGTGTGTGTGTGTGTGTGCGCGCGCGCATGCGCACGCGTTTGTATGTGTGAGTGAGTGAGATCACCATTTTCTATTGCATACTGGCCTATGCGTGAAGACTGGATACCGTATTTAGCTCGTTTTGTGTACTGGTAGTAATTCATAATGTCGGGGCGTGCATAGGCATGTGAGCGGGTGTTATGGGGTTACAGTACAGTTCCACCGAATGGGGGAGTGGTTGTCGAGTGGCTATAGGACAGGTTGCTGTTAGTGCAAAGGTGGGCGGGTCACCATTTTCTATTGCATACTGGTCTATGCGTGAAGACTCGATACCGTATTTATCTCGTTTTGTGTGCTGGTAGTAATTCATAAAGTCAGGGCGTGCATAGGCATGTGAGCGGGTGTTATGGGGTTGCAGTACTGTTCCGCCGAATGGGGGAGTGGCTGTGGAGTGGGTATTAGGACAGGTTGCTATTAGCGAAAAGGTGAGCGGGTCAAGTGGCGGCGTGGCTGAATGGTGGAGACAGGAGTGAAAACAGATCCTAGCGAAGAGGCCACCTGGGCTGAATGGTGGAGACAGGGGTGGAAAACTCATTAGCGAGGAGGTCACCGTGGCTGAATGATTCTATCACAAGTGGTAATAGGAAACCCATACCACGGGCTCACTGGCTGGCGCTTTACCCGATCACCCGTGGCTAATGGTCACATCCGATCACATATGGCGCTGCTCCCGGTGGCATGTGTAATGACAACCAGACCACAGGCTCACTGGCTCGGAGATATCAAAGATGGCGTCGCTCGGGTGTGGTGGGGTTACAGTACTGTTCCGCCGAATTGGGGAGTGGCTGTGGAGTGGGTGTAGGACAGGTTTGCTGTTAGTAAAAATGTGGGCGGGTCAAGTGGCATCGTGGCTGAATTGTGGAGACAGGGGTGGAAAAGATACTAGCAAAGATGTCATCGGGGCTGAATGGTGGAGACAGGGTGTGGAAAACTGATTAGTGAGGAGGTAACCGTGGCTGAATGATCCTATCACAAGCTGTCATGAGAAAACCATACCACGTGCTCACTGGCTGGCGCTGCACCCGATCACCCGTGGCTAATCATCATCACTCAGCACCGCCAACAAAATCATTATCATTATCATCATCAGCATCCTTATAATCAGCATCGTCATCCTCATGAATACCAGCATCATCATCAGCATAATAATCATCAACATCATCTTCTTCAGTTTCTACTTTTGATGTGAAGCATAGAAATACAGCACCTCCCTTGTTGCCGTCAAGTGAGAGAGAGAGAGAGAGAGAGAGAGAGAGAGTCAGGGAGAGAGAGAGCGAGGGCGGGAGGGTGAGAACAGGCGAGAAAGAGAGCGCGTTGGGTGGCTAGTGGCATCAAAATGTGTCATATTCTGTGTGCTTAGTGAGATTCGTTGGTAAGGGGTTTGTGAGTGGAGGAAAGGCTAGATAGGTGCTTCTGATTATTGTTAAAGGGTGGTCGAGTGGTGGGGTGGTAGATAAATACGTCCGTTCCTTGATAATAGCCGGAGGGTAAGGCTCATATTAAAGTCTAAAGATTGAACTCATAGGTGGCTGACTTGAGGGTGACCGACTGGGTGACTAATCACGGGGCTATGTCGGCGGGGGTGAACGTACGTGATCGTGTTCAGACATGTCTTTGGGGAAACTGGAGGATGACTCAGAGCGTACTGACAGCATAACGATACAGCCGACACACTTGGGTAATGGTCACATCCGATCAAATACGGCGATGCTTCCGGTCATATGTCTAAGGTAGCTACTACGTTATCTGTTACCGAACGTTGCCGGAGATGATTCTTACGGCGATTTCCGCTTTCTTGTTATTGTACCCCGATATTAAGGACATATAGAGTACTCGTGATGTTAAATTCCCCGATTATTTCAAGTTCGCGTTAAAAAAGCGACCAATTACATTATATAGTTTTTCCCACCTCGGTTTACGTGTGTACATCTCGTGTTTCTGAAATTCGTTTCTCACACAGAGATACAGAGTGACATTTTCAGACGTAAGTATACCCACAAATCACGTTTTATGTAGATGTATTTGTTTGTTCTAATATGTGTTATTAGATGTATCGTCCATTTTAATGTAAATCTTGTCATTTTCGACTATTAAAGTCGGGAGGCAGATCCCAAACGAAAATGATGAAAATTGCATGCTCTGATGTGATATTTCAATGGCCGGAAATAGCCGTTTCCTTGTCAGCGATGACTATTTAATATTGTTATGGAATATTCAAAGCGATTTGAATGCCAATGAATGCATGATTGCATTCAACGTCAAATTTAGTATTTGTGTATATATTATCATCACTTTGCAAGGGCGGGATCATTGATAATTTTTAATCTTTCCAAGGGAACATCTTTTGTCAAAATTCATCTATCTACGGCAATCTACGCTGGCTGACAAGTCTCGCCGCGAGTCATCTTCGTGTGGCCTGACGTCATCACGGCATGGCTTGATGTATACATCTGAGTGTCTGGGTGTTTATATATAAACTGGGAGAGTTATAGTCCCCTGTGCGTGTTAATCTCCTTGACGACCAGCAGTTGTGTGAGTGTGTAGGTAGGGTCACAAAAAGTGGAAAGGTCAAAACCGTTTTCTTTATATCTTCCTTGTTAATTATAAACTTACACACAAACATTAATATCTCGCTTTAAAATTGACCCACAGACTTGAATAGGGTATCGTTGGATTTGTTTTTTTCAAGAGCTATCCAACTATGCAGGTTATATAATTAAAAAGCAATTTAGAAAAAATTTACTAAAGTGGCTAGTCTAAGGTATAAAATCTAAACACATGACTAACTTTTGGTGGTATGTAACGGGTGGATCAGACTAATCTTATTGTACTCCTTCCGTAACCAAACAACCACTGTATGGTGACCTTATGCCTACTGCTAAGTTCAGAAAGTAGTGTCCTTAGTACCGGCAATGCCCCACACAGGAGCGCCTCAAGCACTGATTTTTGCATTTACCAATAGCAACTAATGATACAGCCAAGACACGAGTGTAATGACCTAGTAGGTCAAAAACGGAGGTAATGGAAGAAACCAACGTGGAAACTAACCCACAAAATAGCCCCGAGGGGGAAAGAAATTCGTTCTGGTGCATGTGTGGTCAGCGAGTGCCGTGACTAGAGATTGTCTTCTTCTGTCAACTGGTCGTTATATACACCGTCATTGGTGTATCACTATTCAATCTGTATCGAGACAGCGTCGACACAGTCGACGGCAGGTTGTGGATCGCTCTTCTAAGCGGTTGTCTGGGTTACATGCTTCCAAACCCTAAAATATGAGCTTCTACGTGACATTACCGAGTAGTGCTTCGCTGAACATGTTTCCCAAGAACACACCATGTCACTATTTCGTCAAGTTACCGCAGACTATTGAGGTGAGTCAACATTTCGAAGTTGGTCTGGTCGAAATTCAATTCCCCAACTACTACTGCAATGTACTAGAGAATGAAGTATGGCTAAGATACATCCCACCAAACGGTAGAGTGATAAGAAAGGCGTGTCCCCGGGCCTGTACAGTTCACCAGACGCGTTTATAGCTGCATTGATTCGACTAATGAAAGATGGAAGGTGGACGATTAGCTCTGTGTTCTATTCCATTTCGACAATGCATCAAAGAAAGTCATCGTGAAAATACTCGAACCTGAAGCCACTGTTACATTTAGTGAGAAGTTGCAAGAGATACTAGATACAATTGAAGGTGAAGGGGCGATAGACCTGAATAACGACCTGCAAAATGTCTACGTCTACTGCGATCTCATTGCGGCAGGACCAGTCGGAGACGTCATGGTCCCACTACTAAGGACGGTTCCTATCATGAATCAACGCTCGACCTCAGTGTTTCACGCCTACGACAAACCTAACTACGTACCGCTGAGTCGTTACTCCTTCGACACGGTGGAAATACTTCTAACCACTGATACGGGCATAAAGGTCTCATTCACTACCGGGACTTCAGTGCTGACGTTGCATTTTCAAGTTCGGAAGAGATCAGACTTAGAATAATGGTGAAATACGTGGCGCTACGTCGAAACCCCAGACTGTACGAAAACATGATGTGCCCGACACTCAGATGATTGACGCCTCGGTTATCTACAATACTCAGATATCAACCCACCAAGCAGGAGACCAGTCTTATGACTACATGCTAAGTGACATGTACATACCAGGCTACCAACCGAAACAACCAACCTACTCAGACAATGGTGTGAAGAAATCCAGAAACAACATACAATGTGTATAGATCTCTATGTGAAAATAAAATGGTGTGATGATACTATGTATACCAGCTCATATCACATCATCCATTTCGTATAATGACATTATGCATTTTTATTCTTGTAAAATGTACTGAAATACTGTAAAATGTACTGAAATACTGTAAAATAAACAGGCATGTATTATAATTACATCTACATCAAAATACTGTAAAATGTACTGAAATACTGTAAAATAAACAGGCATATATTATATTTACATCTTGGTTGTTGATTTTTTTTAAATTTAGTGTTTTCGGTGTATATAGTTGTCATGTGATGAGAGAATGATACATATTGATGACAAATTCAAGACATATTTCAACAAAACTAAGGAAACGGATTAACCAAAGTAGGAAAACCTGTTGACCATAGTCTGAAATATCTCAACCAAAATTATGAGAAGTAGAAAACTTTGCAAAAAGTAGGAAAAGCTGTTACCCAAAAGAGAAAACAAATATTTGGCCACATTTCAATCAAATTTATGAAAAGTGGGAACATTTGTTAGCCAAATGGCAATAATCTTGACCAAGTAAGAAAATTTTTTAACCAAATGTGAGAAGTGTGGCCAAATTTCAACCAAACTTATATAACAGTAGGACAATTTTGTTAACAAAACATGAATAATGTTAACCAAAGTTCAACCAGACTTATGAAAAGCCCAGTCAAACTTATGAAAAGTAGGAACATTTGTTAACCAAAAGGCGAAAAGTTTGGCCAAAGTTCAACCACACTCATCAACAAGTAGGAAACTTTGCTAACCAAATGTGAAAAGGTTAGCCAAATTTCAAACCACACTTATAAAAAATTGGAAATGTTGTTAACCAAACGTGAAAAGTTTGACCAACTTTCACCCAAACTTATGAAAAGTAGAATACTTTGCTGCCCAGATGTGAAAAGTTTGACCAAATTTCACCCAAACTTATGAAAAGTAGGAAACTTTGTTAACCAAATTTGAATAGTTTGGCCAAATTTCAAACAAACTCATAAAAAAGTAGGAAAATGTGTTAACCAAATGTGAAAAATTTGGACACATTTCACCCAAACTTATAAAAAATTAGGAAATTTTGTTTTCCAGCTGTGAAAGGTTGGCCAAATTTCAAACAAACTCATAAAAAGTAGGAAACTTTGTTAACCATATGTGAAACGTTTGGCCATATTTCAACCAAACCCATAAAAAAAGGAAATTTTGTTGACCACTTGTGAAAAAGTGTGGCCAAAGTTCAAACAAACTTATAAATAACTCACCCAAACTTGTGAAATGTAGGACATTTTGTTATCCAGATGTGAAAAGTTTGACCATATTTCAAACAAACTCATAAAAAGTAGGAAACTTTGTTAACCAAATGTGAAAAGTTTGGCCAAATTTCATCCAAACTTATAAAAAAAAAAAAAAAAAGAAGGAAACTTTGTTAACCAAATGTGAAAATGTTTGGTCAAATAAAGAAATATTTCATCCAAAACTTATAAAAAGTAGGAAAATTCCTTAACCAAATGGGGAATAATAGTTCACGTTGTCATTTTAGATCCCCAACCTACTAGAGATATTCGTCTGTCCCCTATGCAAACAACAGATGTATTTCAGAAAATCTAATGTATCTTATGTAATAAGTCACTATGGTTGAATGAAAAAAAAAATTTCAACAATAAAATTGTACAAAAAATTAACAATTAAATTTCTACATGAAACATTACATTCGGAAACATAAAACGAAATAAAGAGACCACGTGGAATGGGTTTCCCATTATCACTTGTGATAGGATCATTCAGCCACGGTGACTTCCTCGCTAATCAGTTTTCCACCCCCTGTCTCCACCATTCAGCCCAGGTGGCCTCTTCGATAGTATCTTTTTTCACCCCTGTCTCCACCATTCAGCCACGCCGCCACTTGACCCGCCCAGCTTTTTACTAATAGCAACCTGTCCTAATACCCACTCCACAGCCACTCCCCCATTCGGCGGAATGTTGGCAGTAGCTGCTAGCATCATATATGTTTTATACATAATGCGACTATGGCAAAATAAAAGTCGATTTGTCAAAATTCCCGCATTTTCCTCGGATTGCTTTCGTTTCTGTATGTACAATTTCTGAGTTGATTTTCTGTTGAAATTTCCGGTCTTTTTTTCTGTCGGGGGCAAAAAGAAAATCCTAACCCGCACAGTTCGCGGCGACTGCGCTAACCAGGCGGCCTTAACTCCTCAGGCTCATAGACCAGACTGCCATACACCGCAAGGTACTATATTGGCAGTAAATGACAGTTGCTATTTCCGGTCTTTTTGGATTGTTTACATACTTACCACCCAAGCAAAGTACCTTACACTCTTCGTTTACAACTTCGGCGATGTGCTCAATCGATTTAGCGTCATTTATAACCGCTATATTCAAAAATTCATTATCGGGCGTTAATTCTAAAGCAAGTTGTTTTCATTACCCCTTTTCAGTTATGTACAACAATGCTGTTTACTGCAGACATCAAGGGACACAACTATTTCCAAAATACGGAAGGGACATAACTAGTGTTATTTTTTTTAAATATTAATTTAATGATTAATTTGCAAAATTCACTGATTATGTTAAGTTAATTGAATGTATACTAATGAGACTGTTCTCTAGTGTTATTTTGTGTAGAATTAATCACTGTCTATATTTCATTACGTGTTTATTTATTGTGACAATATACCCATATATAGAATTAATAACCGTAATCTGGCTTCAGTCGTTTTTTCTAAAGCTTAATATGCCCAAGCGATCTTTTGGGTCACATCAAAGTGTAGTTTATACTGCCTTTGATCAGGCCAGGACCTTGTGGCTCGCCATCCTTCATTTCCCCTCAGTAGGTGTGGGTTGGCGGCCCCTTTGTGGAGCAAAGGCTAATATCCGTGGTAGAGGCCCATTCCCTCGCGCCCCTCACGGAGGCATCAGTGGGTGGGGCGGTCGGGTACGCATGGACCGGAAGTCAACCGGAAGTACCGGAAGTAACACCAGAAGTACGAAGAAAATGCTTGCCAAAAATTCAAAAATTAGGTTCGTTTTCTATGTGGTCCGCTGGGGGAGCTGTAACAATCATATAAGGAAATACGACTTCCAGACCCCCCTCCCCCCCCCCGCCCTCGACAGCCCACATTTCATCATCAAATTGCACCTGACATACTACTCATAATCTGTGTCTTCTTACTATTCAGTTATAATCCTAGTTGTTCACTGTGTGCAACAACCACATCTACTATCTCACTCAGTTCCCCATAAACACACAGACGTAACTCCAACCCAGCTTAGTACCCCATAAACAAACGGACGTAACTCAGCCCATCTTGGTTCCCCATAAAGGTTATATATATATATATATATATATATATATATATATATATATATATATATATATATATATATATATATATATATATATATATATATATATATATATATATATATATAAAATACAATGTATGTCTGTATCTATGTATGTATGTTATTTATGAGTTCGCGAACGGTCCATCCGATTGAGGTGAAATTTTCTACACGTCTTCTTCTCATTCCCGTGCAGCCAACTGTCATAGATTGTTAGTTTAGAAACAGCTATTTACGTAATAAAATTTAATATTGTAATTTACATTTTAATTTATATAGTTAGGGGACTTTTATGTACAGTTATTCACAGGCATATGCGTTATAATATATAATGATAAAATCTTTAAGGCACTTTTAAAATTTTCATAAAAATAATGCATTTATTTTAAATACGTGAAAATTTTCTAACTCGTCTGTTTATTTCTCTTCGACATTTATACAGTCATCCCAGCATTCGTTGGGTTTTCGTGATATCTTGGTAAATTTACGTTCAGTAGTTTCAGATTGCCTTTCACTTTCACTTTTTCTAAAATAAATGTCATGAAATGTTGGTAAATTCTGGCAAAGAGAAATATGTCCAAATCTCTAGAAAGTATTAGTCAAACGGATATAATTATCGTCAGCTCAATAGCTACATGTTTTAAACATATGACGCTGACTTCGGAGACAGCACAGAAGACCACACATTAATAACAGCAGGATCAGATATACTGAATAACAGCTTTGAATTGTCAGATATTTAGTTATTGGGATGAAGATTTTTCTCTTCCAATCTGTTCGCCATATTTCCGGGAACGGGGGGAACGGGGGGGGGGGGAGGAGCAGGGACCGAATATGAATTAAATGAGACGCTCCCTGCCAGGGGTTGGGCGAAGCCATGCCGGGCTTCATTTTTGGGAACGGGAACGGGAGCAGGGGCCGAATATGAATTAAATGAGACGCTCCACACCAGGGGCTGGGCGAAGGCGGGCCGGGTCGTGTTTTTTGGGAACGGGAACGGGAGAAGGGGCCGAATATGAATTAAATGAGATGCTCCCCGCCAGGGACTGGGCGAAGCCGGGCCGAGTCTTTTTTTTTTTTTTTTTTTTTTGGAACAGGAACGAGAGCAGGGGCCTAATATGAATTAAATGAGATGCACCCCGCAGACAGGACAGGACAGACAGGACAGACAGACAGGACAGACGGACAGGACAGACAGACAGGACCAGACAGTCAGAACCAGACAGACAGGACCAGACAGACAGGACCAGACAGGACCAGACAGACAGGACCAGACAGGACCAGACAGGACAGATAGACAGACAGGACAGACAGGACAGACAGGCAGACAGACAGGACAGACAGACAGACAGACAGGACAGACAGACAGGACAGACAGACAGGACAGACAGACAGACAGACCAGACAGACAGACAGGACAGACAGACAGGCCAGACAGACAGGACAGACAGACAGACAGGACAGACAGATAGACAGACAGGACAGACAGACAGGACAGACAAACAGAACAGACAGACATGACAGACAGACAGGACAGACAGACAGACAGCAAGACAGGACAGACAGACAGACAGGACAGACAGACAGATAGGACAGACAGGACAGACAGGACAGACATGACAGACAGGACATGACAGACAGGACAGGACAGACAGAACAGAACAGACAGGGCAGGACAGACAGGACAGGACAGACAGGACAGACAGACAGGACAGGACAGACCAGACAGGACAGCACAGACCAGACAGGTCAGGACAGACCAGACAGGACAGGACAGACCAGACAGGACAGGACAGACCAGACAGGACAGACCAGACAGGACAGACAGACAGGACAGGACAGACAGACAGGACAGGACAGACAGACAGGACAGACAGACAGACAGGACAGACAGACAGACAGGACAGGACAAGACCAGACAGGACAGACAGGACAGGACAGACAGACAGGACAGACAGACAGGACAGGACAGACAGACAGGACAGACAGACAGGACAGGACAGACAGACAGAAGACATACAGAGGACAGACAGACAGAGGACAGACAGACTGAGGACAGACAGACAGAGGACAGACAGACAGAAGACAAACAGACAGACAGACAGAGGACAGACAGACAGACAGAGGACAGACAGACATACAGAGGACAGACAGACAGACAGAGGACAGATAGACATACAGAGGACAGACAGACAGACAGAGAATAGACAGACAGACAGAGGACAGACAGACAGAGGACAGACAGAGGACAGACAGACAGACAGAGGACAGACAGACAGACAGAGGACAGACAGACAGACAGAGGACAGACAGACAGACAGACAGACAGAGGACAGACAGACAGAGGACAGACAGAGGACAGACAGACAGACAGAGGACAGACAGACAGACAGAGGACAGACAGACAGAGGACAGACAGACAGACAGAGGACAGACAGACAGACAGAGGACAGACAGACAGACAGACAGAGGACAGACAGACAGAGGACAGACAGACAGATCCCCTCCAGGTGCTGGGCGAAGCCGGGCCATGGCAGCTAGTAATTATATATGCAAAATTCAATTAATTTATCACTTGCATCATTTCTCTTTCACAAACTAAATTTTCCTAAAATGTGTCTCTCATGTTCAGCTCTTCCTGTACCGACTTTTGCATTAAAATCTCCCATTATTATTATTATGACTGAATAAGTTTTTTTTTTTTTTGTATGTATGTTTGTTTGTTTGTTTGTTTATTTGTTAGTTTGTTTTCTTTGTTTGTTTGTTTGTTTGTTGTTGTTTTGTTCAGTTAACGAGCAAAAACACAAAAAAAACACGTCTTCTTAAAGAGCTTTATGCACCGACGGAGTGCTAACGAGCGAACAACGAAGACCGGAAACAAGGACAATCAGACAACTGTGCTTGATGTCGGAGCCTCGAGGACTGTTACATTTTATCTAAGCAGAAAAACTGCGTCGTATTCATTCAGATACCCCAGTGACATCTATTCCACTGGAATATCAATCACACTGAAGTTGTTTGTATTCCACCTAATCTCAGCTGTCGATAAATGAGTTTGTCTGTTATACAAGTTGTTTACTTGTTGCTACCAGGTTCATACATATTTCATACTTTAAGACGTTCGTAATCTCCACAGATCAATAGGATTTCGCTTTCAATTCGGAAATAAGAACCTTTTTTGACATTCTTAAGCACTGAAAATGCACCCCCCCCCCCCCCCCCCCATCATTTCCACGCCTCCTTGCTTGTCTCTGTGTGTGCCTTTGTCTGTCTCTGTGTGTATTATTTTTGTGTGTGTCTCTGTCTGTCGTCTTTTTCGCTCTATATAACTGTTTTTCTTATCGATTTATTTGGTTGTTTCGGGATTTGAGATTTAAATATTGAGCACAACCCACTACTGACAACGCTGATCGTATTCTGGTATGAACCTAAGGCCTATCCACGTTAATGTGGAAGCACTATACTCGAGTTTCGCTGGTTTGAGCTCGTCAGTAGTGCATATCCTTGATCGCACCCGGCAACAAACCCCGGATCACTGGCGTGTGAAGTGGGTGTGTAACCACGCTGCACACGCTGGACACGGCCAAATTATCATAACAGAATATTACAACGTCACCCATCGTGACAAACAAAAAAATCATCTCCGGTAAAATACGGCAAAACTAAAACGTAGTGCCTAAATAAACATACAAAACGTAACTGACCAATCTTCTGTCTCCACAACCACTCCGCTAATCGACCGAGAGACGGGAAAAAGTACCCATTAAACTGAAATGAGTTGAGAGTTAGAACTCATTCCACTAACTGAGTGATGGTGCCTTCGATGACTAATGGATTAGTTCTCTGTGCAAGTCAGGGAAGTGATGCTCACTAGAATGTAAATAGAGGTTTTGCGCGACAGGAAATAGAGAAGATAAAGATTATACGAGCGTCGTTAGTTATTGAATGCACGTTCAAGCAAGGGATTGATAACTTTTGCCGTTAATTTAACCGATTAATTTCCGATCAAAAAATAGATTTGGACCAAACATGGCACACAATCAAATGAACAAGTACGAGTAAATTTCCGTTGGCTGCGCATTGAAATTGCGGAAGATAACACGAAACAAATCAAATAACACGAAGACCCTAGTATGGCGATATAACGTCCTTCTGTCCAAATGGGAGTCACATTTGGCGATATATTATCTTTGAATAACGAAGACACAAACAATAGATTGCACGATTTATTGCCTGGCATATTTCGCTGCATCTCGTCAGGTACATACTGCAGAAATCACACAACTTACGTGAATTAATTAGACAAATCCTTCAAACTGAAATATACACATGTTCGCACAGTAATGTCGATTGTCTACCACGGTAATTTTAAACTGACTAACATGTCTTTCTGCTTGCACAAGGACGGCTTACGAAGGTTGATTAGTATAGCTTCAGCAAACTTTACCAATCGACTACTTTGTGTGTTGAACAACACACGGAAGGCACTGTTTCTTTCAACCACGTGACCACTCTCGAGCACATGTCTCCCGACCGATGAAGCCAGACTTTTCCGGTGTGTCGGCCTGCCTAGGCTACCATCTTCTGTGTGTAGTATCTTGTCCAACCAATTCGGAATATGTTCCGAAACCCTGCAATGTAACTGTCGCTCAGTTCTGCCTATGTAGATGGCCTCGCATCTGCATGTAAATTGGTAAATACAATTTGATTTGGCGTACAAAGCTACAGGTTCTTTTACTGCTGGGACTGGGATCGGTGTGTTTCTGTACCTGATGACTAGCGCTGCAGCACAGAATGTTCGCTCGACTGCTGTGGTGAGCCGGTCCCGCAGACGTTGCATTACGTCATCTCCTCGGAAGGTTAGCTGGATGAATACTTTGAGTTTAGGGACTGTAGTTACTTCTGATTTCGGTTTGGGCTGTTGGCAGTGGCGCTTTATAAATCCTGTGGAGTACCCATTCAGGTTTAAGGCATTCTTCAGAGTGTTAAATTCCTCTGTCAGTGTGTCCTGGGTGCATATCTTCCTAGCACGGTCAAACAGTCTTTCGACCCTGAATCGGTTAAGAATAATAAAGACACGCAAGATGTGGGCAGCTGGCTGACACATGATGTGGATAGTTCAACTTTGGTGCAGATAGTTCGATTAGTGTAGATAGTTTACATGTGGTATAGATGTTTCACTGTGGTGTAGATAGTTACAAGATGTTGTAGATGTGTCAACTGTGGTGTAGATAGTTACACGGCGGTGCAGTTTCAACTGTGTGTAGATAGTTGCACGGTAGTGTCGATGTTTCAACTGTGGTGTAGATAGTTACACGATGTTGTAGATGTTTCAACTGTGGTGTAGATAGTTACACGATGTTGCAGATGTTTCAGCTGTGTGTAGAAAGTTGCACTGTAGTATCGATGTTTCAGCTGTGATATAGATGTGTCAACTGTGGTCACATTTTTTTGGGCACGTTATCAGAGAAATTAATTTGAGGACTTGGTGACAAAAGGTAAGATCGAGGGGGAAGAACAAGGGGAAGGCAGAGAAGTAAATACCTGGATTACTTGATTACACGGCATGGTCGGGACAAGAACAAAAAGCTGATCCACGACTCTGGTGATCGTGTGAGATGGCGAAACTGATCGCCCACGCTTACCGCCATGACACATGATAATGATGAGCTACCAACATTGTTTGATAGACAGGTAGGTTGGTTGGTTATATAAGTTTGCAGGTAGTTAGCAGAAAATATGTATTGTCATATGGGAATCTATTTTTAAATATATAAACCCCAATACTTCAACATTGTTTTGTTTTGGCTGTTTGTGATTTCTTGGCCAGTTTACGTTCAGTAGTTTGCCATCGCTTTCTGAACGACCGGCTCTCTTACCTTTGAATGGGAACCAACTCAAAGCGATCTGCTTCCAAATCGCTCGCAGCTGTGTTCTGAACTCGGTGTGTGGGATTACGCATTGCATTCTAGGTGAGGTTGCTATCAAGACCTCCATGTGAACGCCTCTAATGACAGCGCCAGTTTGAGGGCGTTGTCACTGGGGGGGGGGGGGGGGGGGGGGAACGGGGGACAACCAACACGATTCATCAACACAACCTCAGTTGACATCACGATGACCAGCCAAAATGTAAGCAATGGACGCCCATATTTGACCAGTAGCAAGGAGGGGGTGTGGTGGGGGTCGGAGATAGCTCACAGCCTGATGAATATAGCAGGCGCTTTAGAGAAGTTGATAGGGAACTGGGCTGACGTCATAAGCATGGCCGAACTAGAGTTCGATGCCTGGGCTCGTCGCCTGCTAAGCGATGGAAAGACTGACCACCTAATCCGTCGTACATTCAGGCCTACAAAATGCGACGGCCCGATCATATCATAAGACTAATAGGATTATCCAGTAATGTTTGGCTGTTAGTTCTCTAATGACTTCCGCTTCCATCGTCAATGAACTTTTTTTCGTGGCAGGCTTTTGTGTTTGCATTCTGGCAGCGGCCTTATGCATGTATGCATGTGGGAGTTATTGGTTTGTCGAGACTCCTGTCTGTTTTACTGTTCGCGTGGGGCAGTGTGGAGCATTATGTGTGATATTCACTGCCACAGGAACGGAGCATTATGGGGCGACCCTTTGCCTTGAAATTGGAACCGCGACTAATTAACTAGGAGGAAACTGCTTCGGGAAGGTTTAAATTAAGATAAATATACTTTTGAATTAATCGCGACAGTTTTCTATATTATCTACACCCAGTAGTTCCCAAGCTTTTCAAGCAGACGGCCATATCTACTATTTTCGGTAGTTAAGCGGGCCACAACGTTATAAAATTATAAAAGTCGTGCAATATCATTCTTTCCTTTCTAAACTTTCGTCAAATAAAATTCTAAAACTTTAAAGGCAGTCAATGTCAGTACTACACTGCGGTCATTTTTTGGTTTAAATCAAAAGTTCATTTAACAATAAATTTTAAATCATTTTCGAAAATCGTTATTAATGTAATTAATTTACAATTTAACTGTTCTTCATAACCAGTTACTTAAGTTCAGATGCCTGTTTTTCAATGTCTCGGCACAAATCTGTCGTGCCCAAAGTCATAAGCTCTGCTACGTTATTGTCGGTGAGTCTGGAACGTTTCGTGCTTTCTATAAGGGTCATTGCGGAAAATGTCTGCTCGCAACTGTAAGTCGAACCAATGACAAATGTATCTCTGGGCTATTAAACGCAAGTATTCAAATTGTTCGGCAGGCAATTGCCGCCAGAATGAAATCATATGATCAGCTGAAAGTGAAGCAGGCAGCTCCAGAAGTTTACATCTCAGTGCAGAATTGCATTTCAAATCAATTACTTCGTGCTGAAGGTTTTGCGTAATTGACAAAGCTTGCCATCAGGAAATACGAACCGATTTATGAAGAGGGCAAAATTATCCTCCTCTATTGTGAACCTTTGAAATTTCGATTGTAAGATATCCAGAAGACTTTTAACTGTTACTTTGTACTGTAACAAGTCACATTTCTTTCCCATAACAAGCGTCTTCAAAGTTGGAAACGCCTCTAAAGTCCCTTCAGTCAGCTGTCCGACAAACAGTCGTTGTCTCATTTAAATGAAGAAATGTCATCGCACAAGTTTTTCAATAGTTTATTTTTTCCCCCTGGATCATCGCATTTAAAGAGTTTAAATAAGACGTGATGCCCACCAAAAATGACAAGTGATTAAACCAGTCATCGTTCAGCAGACATTCCCGTTCTGTAGGCAATTAATTTATTTCAGACAGAAAAAGATAGACACTATTTTTCAGTGCCCAAAAACGCGTCAGAACTTTCTCTTTAGATAGCCATCTGACATCACGGTGTAACAGTAGGTCGCCGTATTCCTCGTTAAGGTCTGATAGAAACTGGCTGAACCCATGCCTGTTCAGCACCTTACTTCGAATTTTGTTCACATACCTCAGAACAACATCCATGACATGTTTCAGATTTAATATCTTTCGACACAGAGCTTCTTGGTGAATGATACAATGATATTTTAATATAGTGCAGCCAAGAAAATGTTCCAATAATGCTAGACATCGAGACTTTTCACTCGTCAAAGCCGTAGTACCGTCGGTGCATACACTGTTCAATTTGGTCCATTCTATGTTGTTTTTCTCTACACACAACTTCAGAGTTTCAAACAGATCAGTCCCTTTGGTAGTTGCATGCATCGATTGAAGTCCTAGAAGTTCTTCAATGACTTCAAAATGATCGTTTATTGCTCGAACAAAACCTGCGACCTGATCTGTGTCAGAAATGTCAGTGGATTCATCCATTGCCAGTGAAAAAAAACTTTACAATTTTTGATATGTGCTTCTACTTGACGATGAACATCGTTGGTTAATTCCTCAACTCGCCTGGAAATAGTATTATTAAACAAAGGAATCTGATCAAATTTGGTTTCACACTTTTTATCGCCAACATTCTAGCAGCAATTTTAAGGGAAGGCTTGATTATCTTTTCTGCATCGGTGAATGGTTTCGTTTTGCGAGCCAACAGAAGGGTGACCTCGCACGACGCAACAACAGCACTCTTACTCTGTTCGTTAGCCTTGGTGAAAAATGACTGCTGCCTGGTCAGAGAACTTTCTTTTTAAGCTATGAAATATTTTCTCAACTCCTAATTGATCGGATACTGAGCATTTATGTCTGAATGTGTGGTCGTGAAGTGTCCTTCCAGATTTTTTTTTTTTTTTTTTTTTTGGTAACAGAAACACAAAATCCACAGATTAAACAAACTGGTTTACCACTACGGCTAGGCATAAACATACATTTATCCGTCCAATCTTCATTGAATTCACGACGATCAACGTCTTCACATTTTCGCTTTTTACCATTGTTTGATTTTAGATTTTGCACACTGATGTTTAAAGCTTTTAACGGTAAACTTTTATTTGAAAAAATCTAATTTAAACACAATACTACCGACACTGCTAAACAGTTGTAACAGACGACAACAAGGCGCCTTGCACACTCTGATTGGTCGACAAGGCTGGGATATGGGATCTTCATAACGATTCGTTGCGAACTGAACAGGCGCATTCGATAATATCTGAGCATAACAAACACGAGTAGAGTATATTATCGCACGCTGACGGGGCGCTCAGGGTGCATTTCTGAAATTATTAAAATATATTATATTAAATAATGAGGTCTCGCGTGCCACTTTCTGACAGCTGGTGGGCCAGAAGTGGCCCGCGCGCCGTGGTTTTGGGAACCTCTGCCTACACCTGACCAGTGTGGTGACTAACTCTTAAGGGAGTGATAATTATTATTTTTTTTTGTTAACGGTTAAGCTTTAATTACTGTCATAGATTTGACACCCATATTACCACTGTGTGGTGTACGCAACTTGTGGCGATAGAGGGACTTGCGTGCCTCAATGACCCACAAGAACATTGCCGACGGTATAACCTACTGGTAAGGTTTCCCTTGTCAATGTAATTAATGGGCGCGATAAGACGAAGCGAAACACAAATCTGCTGCTTTCTAGGTCGACGGGGGACAGTCAACGGTTTTTTTCGCATATCCTTTTTTTTACAGGACATCGCAGTCAACACCAGCAAGTTTACGTTCAATATTTTACCACTGATTTCTGAACGACCGGCACCGATACCAACGCGAAACCAACGTAACGCGGTCTCCTGCCATATCGCGCGCAGCTGTGTTTCGAACGTGGGTATACGGGATTGTGAACCGCGTCCTTAACACCTTTGCCACAGAGACCGGCTAGTCAAAGGTTAGGAAACGCAAATCCAACTAAATGCTTGTGAAAGTCGGTGTTGCTGAGCCACGGGCTTGACGTACCAGCTCAGCGCAACTGGCTAAATCAGTGTTTCCCAACCTTATTTGTGCTATGCCCCACCTAAGCCTTTCTAAAATTCTTATTCCCCCCCCCCCCCCCCCCAACATATGCATCATTTTTAATATTCAAAAATTGAAATGTTCACTAAAGAAACTTGAATTTTATTTTTAGAAGGGCTCACGGTCTCCCCGTTTTGTTATATCCAGCCGATTTCTTCCATTTTCGAATTGCCCCCCTTAACAATCGAATTGTCCCCCTGTGGGGCGTGGGCTCCACGTTGGGAAACACTGGGCTAAATCATGCCAAGCCAATATTACCGTTATAAACTGGATGTTTACAATTTCTAAACAGGACAAAGGGATACAGACAGTTCAGTTATCCCATTATAAACGCTAGGAAATGTGATCGAGAAATATCGGCCCCTCGGCCTTAAAGGTCTAATTATTATGTAATCTAGTTTCTTGTGGGATTACGGGGTTTCGCTGATGTAAGATTAAAGTAATGAAGACGGGCTAATAGAAGTTGATCAATATTAGACAGGGGATCGACAACGCACAGATAAGGGCATTAGAGGAGCGAAAAACGGAAAGTCTCTGGAGATTAGGATTTAGCGAAACTAGGAATGCCAATGATCCTGTCTTTGTGCGAGAGAGGGAGAGAGATAGGCAAAGACGTAATGACTGAGAGAAACAGAACCAGAGAGAATGAAACAGAGACGGAAATACAGAGACAGGACCATAATTAGGAAACGGAGACAGACGATAGGAAAAACAATTATATTGAGCGAAAGAGGCAGAAAAGACAACGACAGTCAGAGAGAAAAGCAAAAAATACAGACAGACAGACAGACAACGACACACACAGACATACAAAGGGATACAGGCGGGATGGAGGGGTAATGGGGTGTGGCGGTGGAGTTTCAGTTTCATGTTTAAGAATGTCAAAAAGGTTCTTATTTCCGAATTGAAAGCTAAATCCTATTTATCCGTGGAGATTACGGACGTCTGAAAGTATGAAATATGTATGAACCTTGTAGCAACAACTGAACAACTTGTATAACAGATAAACTCATCTATCGACAGCTGAGATTAGGTGGAATACAAACAACTTTAATGTGATTGATATTCAGTGGAACAGATGTCATTGGGGTATCTGAATGAATACGACACAGTTTTCCTGTTTTGATAAAATTTACTAGTCTTCGAGGCTCCAACAGTGAGCACAGTTGTTTGATTCTCCTGTTTCCGGTCTTCGTTGTTCGTTCTTTAGCACCTCGTCGGTGCGTAAAGCTCCATAAGAACGATGCCGTTTTTTCGTTCACTTATTCAGTGACCGAAAAAAACACGGTTTGTAGTAAACATGATACACAATCAAATGAACAAGTATTATAATGTAAACTAGCTGACCCGGCCCGGCTTCGCCCAGTCCTTGGTGGGGAGCATCTCATTTAATTCATATAATTAGTCATATAAGCTCCCGTTCCCGTTACCGACTGTCTGTCTGTCTGTCTGTCTGTCTGTCTGTCTGTCTGTCTGTCTGTCTGTCTGTCTGTCTGTCTGTCTGTCTGTCTGACCCGGCATCGCCCAGTCCTTGGTGGGGAGCATCTCATTTAATTCATATAAGTAGTCATATAAGTTCCCGTTCCCGTTACCGACTATCTGTCTGTCTGTCTGTCTGTCTGTCTGTCTGTCTGTCTGTCCGTCCCTCCCTCTCTGTCTGTCTGTCTGTCTAATCATTTATTGGTTGCAGTTAGAACAACCTTAGATAAACGAAGACCAACTTACAAAAAGCATTTGAAAGAGCACTTGAAAGATCTTTACATCTTCCCCCAACAATTAACTTGGGTAAATGGAGCGGCGGCAGCAGCATCAGCAGAAGAAGGAAAAGGAGGAGTAGACAACTGCAGCGAAAAGGTGGGTCTGTCTATCTATCTGACCCGGCGTGACTTCGCCCAGCTCCTGGAGTGTAGCGTCTCATTAAATTCATACAACAAAAAAAGTAACTTAAAAAAATGCCCTTCTACACACCATCCATTATTTTTAATGAAAACGCTTTCTAATCACCTGCATGACTACAGTAACTTTTTAAGCAAAAAAAGATGAGTTACAATGTTATGCATTGTGCATTATTTTTATGAAAACTTTGAAAATGCCTTACAGATTGTATCATTATTTATTATAACTCATATGCCGGTACATAACTATGGACAAAGAGTTTATAAATCTTTGAAAACGATGCCACAATATGACTATAAGTTATACAGAAAAGTTATGCCCCTTGAAATAACTTTTATAGAGTTATGTCCCCTGAGATATATTAAATTATGATGAAAAGTGAAAAATGAAATAATACTGGGTAAGCATGGGATTTCACACTAAAAGAATATGACAGTGGGCTGCACTGGAATGAAAGAAAGGCGTGTAGAAAATTTCATCTCAATCGGATGGGCCGTTCGCGAGCGCACAAAGGACAGACGGACATACAGACAGACAGACAGACAGACAGACAGACAGACAGACAGACAGACAGACAGACAGACAGACGGAGATCCTAATTTATATATAAGATTTCCGTTCACTGGGCATTGAAATTGCGGAGGATACCACGAAACAAAACAAATAACACGATGGCCTTAGTACGGCGATGTGTCGTCTATCTGTCCAAATGGGAAGTCACAGAATCTTTTTTTTTCCGCATATCCTTTACAGGACATTGCAGTCAACACCAGCATTTTCCAGCTGCTGTTGATGTCTTGGCAAGTTTTACTTTTAGTAGTTTGCCATTGCCTTGCTTTATGAACGACCGGGTCACATACCCCGTAAGTAACCAACGCGACGCGATCCGCTGCCGAATTTCGCGTAGCTGTGTTTCGTACGAGAGTATACGGGATCACGAACAACATCCTTAACCCCTATGCCAGACTGAATCAGTTAGGTTTATTATTTTTTATACCATTATTAAAAAATGCATACAATTGCTTGCTTGCTTGTGTTCGTTGGCTTGAGCTCCAACGCGAAGTCCTGTATGTCGGATGAAGGCATCATGTTGTCCAACATCAGTGTGATGTCATACAGGACCTGAGGTTTGCGTGAGTATCCGTTGTCCCATGTCTGGCTTATTAGGGTGCAGACTGGTCGTTCCTCACCATATAGGCAGACACTCTCCGACTTTGGAGGAATCGGCGATCCTACTGACTATAGCCAGGACCCCGAAGGGACCTGTTGCCCAGGACGCTCGACGAGGACGCGTCAATAGGTCTTGGCCAGTATATAACCAGGCCCTGGTGCCTTGGAAACACCTCTGCGTCCCAACGCATACAATTAAGGAAAGCGGAAATATTTTGGGAATGCAAAAACAGTCATGAATGTCCGGAAAAGATCATTATGGAGAAATCATTGAAGGCTGATTCAGAGTGTGATCAATGCAAACATGACATTCGCACAGACAGGAAATCCGGCTTGTGATGGACAGGACATGTGACTTGTGATGGACAGGACATGTGGCTTGTGATGGACAGGACATGTGACTTGTGATGGACAGGAAATCTGGTTTGAGATTGACAGGACATGTGGCTTGTGATGGACAGGACATGTGACTTGTGATTGACAGGACATGTGACTTGTGATGGACAGGACATGTGACTTGTGATTGACAGGACCTGTGACTTGTGATGGACAGGACATGTGACTTGTGATGGACAGGACATGTGGCTTGTGATGGACAGGACATGTGGCTTGTGATGGACAGAACATATCTGGCTTGTGAAGGACAAGACATATCAGGCTTGTGATGGAAGGACATCTGGCTTGTGGTGGACAGGACATCTGGTTTGTGGTGGACAGGACTTCTGGCTTGTGATAAACAGGACAGCTTGCTTGTGATAGACAGGACATGTAGCTTGTGATGCACAAGACATATCTGGCTTGTGATGGACAGGGCATATCTGGCTTGTGATGGACAAGACATATCTGGCTTGTGATGGAATTGAATTGAATTGAAATTTATTTTAAAAAGGTTACAAATTGGGCACGCAGGCCGGTCTTACATTCGGCCCTTCCAATCACGCATCTTTCGTTCATCAACAGTGCATGGTACATAGGGGAAAAAATATTGTCAAATGAATGTTTTAAGCATAAACAAAGCATATTATCATGTTATGTGGTACATCTCAACTCTAACACAGACATCCCACACCAACTCACACACACATCCCTCACCCACTCACACATAACCCACCCATACAAACACCCCCACCCATCACACATCCTTCCACCCACTCACACATCCCCTCACCAACCCAGACATCTCGTACCCACACAAACATCCATCACACACATCTCCACCCACACACAACTCCCCACTCACACATACCCCAACCCACACAAACTCGCCCACACACACATGCTCCACCCACCCATCCACACACTCCCAACCACACACATATTCCTGCCGCACAAACATCCCGCACCAACCCTTACATTCATCCCTCACCCACTCACACATCACCAACCCATACCCACACATCTTCTCATCCACACACACATCCCTACACACACATTTTCCCACTCACCCACACATTTCACATCCATCCACACACCCCACCAACGACACACACATTCCCACCCACACAAAAACATCCCCCACCCACATACATCTCCCATGAATACACACATCCCCCCACTCCCCCTACACACGCCCCAACACATCCACCCACAGACACATCCCCCACCTACAAACACCCACACATCCCCCACCCGCCAACACACACACATACCACTACCCACCAACACCCACACAAACTCAAACACACATTACCCTCCCACACATCCCTCACCCACCCACATATTCCACACCCACACATGCCCCATCCATACACACATCCCTCCACCCACTCATACATCTCCCCACCCACCAACTCACACATCCCCACCACACACACACACACACACCTTCCCCACCCGCGCACATCTCCTAACCCACCCACACTCACATATCCCCACACACACACATATCCCACACATCCTCCACTCACACACTTCTCCCATACTCACACACACACACACATCTCCCACCCACACATCTCCCCTCCACACACACAAATCCCACCCCATACACACCTCCCCCATCCATATATACATTAGCCACACCCATCCCCCAACCAATACACACATCCCCTACACACATACCCACACACCCATCGATACACCCACTCATACACACATCCACCACCCACACACACATAACCTCCCCCACCGACCCACACACATCCCCACCCAGACACATCCCTTATCCACATACATATTCCCCCACCCACCCACACATCTACAACTCACACACAAATCTCCCACCCACACACATCTCCCAACCCTACATACATCCCCACACACACAAACCCCCACCAACAAACCCATCCCCTAACCCAAACACAATCCTCACATCTAGACACATACATGATGCCTCACATAATCACTGAAGCTAATGTGAACAAACTCCCACACTTTACACACACACACACCCACACACCCACACACACACACACACACACACACATATATATATATATATATATATATATATATATATATATATATATATATATATATATATATATATATATATATATACACTGACGACTATTGTGAGCATTCTCACAAAAATGTAAAAAAAAAAAATGGAGAGCAAATTATGCATATACATTGTGTAACGTAAAAAATAGTGATGCGATTCAATAAATTGATCCCTAAAATTGATATACACATGATGGAATAAGGACAGAACATCTGGCTCATGATGGATAGGACATCTGGCTTGTGATAGACAGGACTTCTGGCTTGTGACGAACAGGACAGCTTGCTAGTGATGGACAGGAAATCTGGCTTGTGATGGACAAGACATATCTGGCTTGTGATGGACAAGACATATCTGGCTTGTGATGGACAGGACATGTGACTTGTGGTGGACAAGACACATCTGGCTTGTAATGGACAAGACATATCTGGCTTGTGACGGACAAGACATATCTGGCTTGTGATGGACAGGATATCTGGCTTGTGCTGGACAAGCCATATCTGGCTTGTGATGGACAGGGCATGTGACTTGTTATGGACAAGACATATTTAGCTTGTAATGGTGTCGTGTCCTCCTTTACAGTGTCGTCCCTGGAGTGAAGAGAGCCGACACCCACATTATAATATTTTTTCCCTCTCAATATTCTGGAGAATCCACCAGCTTCCGTCCAACACACTCCATCAGCCTATGGACACCTTTTCCTATCACTCTCTCACTGTCGTACTATGCCCCCTTCTCATACTTCCCCAACGCAACATACTCAACAACTCTTGCTTCTAGAAATTAATAAAGATTAATTTATTAAAATAAAAGTGTAACGTGTATGAGACGTGTATGCGAAGAAAATGTGTGACGTGTTCTATAAAGTGTGTAGACTCTGTCTCTCAGACATCAACTCAGTCAGCTGATCACAGCAAAGATAGACCACAGCACGTTACGTCAGAACAAGTACGTCTCACCCGTTGCCGAAACCATCTTGCCGGATACTGCTTTGCCTCTGTAGACCTCTGGTAATCCAATTTCATGAACATCCGAAATAGACACCGGTGGTATTAACAGTTAATCATGGACCGGTTGCCCTCTACACAATGTCCGTTCCTAACGTTCCTTAACAAACTGCACAAGTCTTTTGTAGTGTGTACGCAGTTAGTTAGTTAGTTAGTTAGTCGACAGATCATCCTCGTTGCACATCGAACTATTCAGTCCATAAGTGCTAATTTCTAATGTTAATTGTTGCTGTACTAACACTAGGTACTCTTAGCCGGTTCTCGGTTCGTTACTACTGTCTAATGCTGTGTGGTGCATCAGTATGCATCACTCTCTTTGATGAATCAATTTCCTTCTAGCGTAAGTTACTTTCTGTATGCAACTCTAGTGACTCTTGAACTGGTGTTCTTCCTAATGGGTTTTTTAATTCTTTCCCAAACTTGTATAGTTTCCTTGGATCTGGTAGGGAACCTAGGATAGAAACAACACATCTGGTGATAGTACTAGTCACTGATCCCTTCGGCTGAGTGTAAGCCTATCACCTTACTTGATGATCGTTAGCTAACTAAACTATGTCCTAGAGCAGATTAGCTACCCACCTAGAGTCGAATCAGGCGATGACAAAGAAAAAATATCAGCAAACAGAATGCGGAACCCCGCCCACCAGGGACACCTACGGGAAGATCCCAATTATCCTTCATTACTCAATTCTCAACTAGTAAAGCTTATCAACACTTCACTAATCTATTCTAGCTAACAGAGCCAAGTATCACTTCACTACTCTAGCTAGTTTCCACTAACAGTGCTAATCATCACACTATAGTTTAACAAGGCCACAGTCTATAGTAATTATAACGAATATATTATAATAAGTTATACCTTAAATGGCACTACTGCAGTCCTATAAATCATATCTACATCTGCCATATAGGCACGCGTAAAATTAAGTCACTAATTAACACACGGTAGATATTATTTCCACTGGCACTGCAGTGCCCTGCACTCTGTCTAGAGCATTATTCAAGTCCCCCCTAGTTGATCTCAACTCGAGTTTATATGGCAAACTACAAAAGTTGTCCACGTGACGTTATCCTTTACTCCCCCACACAGGTGGCACAGTGGCAAATCATCCCCTGTCAAGAACTATTTTCCTGGCTTAAATCCTGTCAAAGTTGTCAGTAATTGCCTAGATTCTCAAAACAAGCCAGCTAGTTTCTGTAAACTCCCAGCAAAGAGTTTCGATACCAAGCTGCCAATCATCTTGATGTTCCGGAAACCAAGAATTGACAGATGCACTGTTTTCCGTACTAGGTACTTCCGTTTTACATCTGCCCCTGTGATCTCACGGCTTCCATCTGCATTCAAATGTTGACAAACTTGTCACTCTTCTGTTCCGTGGTGACAATCCCAGCAGCCATTTCCGTCTGATGTCCGGCAGTATAGATGACAAACGGAACCATTCCATATCCTTCTCCCTCACCACCAAATGTGTTTATGGGCTGACACGATGTAACCTGTATAACTGTGTTTACTCTGTTAGTACAAATAGATGTCGCTGGTCGATCGTCCGCTTAATCCGAAAATCCTCTACAATAATCAACCGGATAAACACACGGTTTCATTTTGTGACAAATGGACAAGACATATCTGGCTTGTGCTGGACAAGACATATCTGGCTTGTGATAGACAGGACATCTGGCTTGTGATGGACAAGACATTTCTGGCTTGTGATGGACAAGACATTTCTGGCTTGTGATAGACAGGACATATGGTTTGTGATGACATCTGGCTTGTGATGGACAGGACATATCTGGCTTGTGATCGAGAGGTTTGCAAAGACTTATGGGTAGAAGTGCTATAATTCTGTTTAGGACAAGCTGTTGTGTGGCTATACGAGGTATTTTATTTATTATTTTTTTTTAATTCAGAGTGTGGTCAGCGGATTGAGTTGATTGTTGAGTAGATTAGAGACACGGATAGATGAGGAGTGAGTTGAGTTGATTGTTTGGTAGTGTCACGGGATACTGTGAGTTAATGATTCCCTGATAAACGAGTAAGATTAATTACAAGGTAGGAGGAGGGTTAACAATCGAGTTTTCTGTCTGGAACGAGGACAACGTGCCGGTCAGTGACCGAAAGGTATAGAATTCAGAGACAGGTGTTCGCAGAGGTCATTGCCTGACGATCTTATCGGACGGACACGGGAAACGGGGAGATCGCGTTGTGGAAAAACGAACGTAGACGGCGATCAATGGGTTCGGACGCTTTGAAGTATTAGCGTAAGGGGAACCCAGGGAAACAGCGTAAGAACGGAAAGAAACGAGCAACTAACCACTACGTGATTTCACCGCCTTTTGATGTGCAGGATACGTCAAGAGACGAGTGTTGAGGTATGAACATCAAACAATAACGGAGGATTGGACACTCGATATAAATAGTAGAAATTGGGTTTTCTGTTTTAGTGTGTGTTCCAAAACTGGACAGAGATATCTATTAATCCCATGTGTGGAAAAGAAATTATAGTCCCGCATTGTTTAAGGCAATGGGATATTAGTGCCGATGTGCTTAATTATTAATTTCGATTCCGGGATGATAATAGAAGATATAAGGTAAACTAATATTAGCGTAATATTAGCATATGGAAATAGATGTTGGTGCATAGCGTTTACCATTGCTTTCTATTAGTGAATAGTTTAGACTTTGGTGAATTCATATGTCTTAGGTCCGTGTATCCTTCGGAAGCCTTTTCATTACGGCTGGAGAAGGGCACTTACATAAGTAGTATTAAGTGGCAGAAGCATATCACTTGATTTACTATACATCTCACAGGTTCCAATTCCCATCCTGACCTATCAGAGAAGATAGACCAATACGTCTTGTGTACAGAAAAAGCTTTGTTGATAAACTCAAGACATTTCATTTGGGCGGAGATCTAATACCTCAATAAACCAAGGAAGAACATAGACAGGGTCAAATAGGGAGACGAAATAAAATATAGCCTTAAATGAACTCTGAAAAAGAAGAAAAGGATATCCAGATAACCAAAGTAACAATGAAAAAGGAAGATAATCTTGCGGAAAGCAAAGCCAAATAAAACTACATACGTTTACACTGTAGACTCATAGTGAAGAAACAATAGATAGTCGATATAGACAATATGCTGGACTGTGGTGATGTGGTTTTTCCGGTGTTGGATTATTAACTTCGTGAAGCAGACTCGGGCGAAGTCATAGACTTACTGAAATATTATTACTTTACGGTGATCCAGTGGTGAACAGTTTTTTTTTCGTTCAATAACGGATTTACCTCCAGACTCAAGCATACGGAACATCCAGGGTGAGACCTGTCCTGTTATATGTTGATGTCCTGTGGTTTGGCCGTGTGACTGGGCGAGATGTGATACGGAGACTAGACTTTCCGAGTTCATTCTTGCACCAACAATAGAATACACTACCAACTACATATACACAGTCCATACATACACCAGACATAGTTTTTATTAATAAATATTTTATTAATTGATGAAGGAAACTGTTGTCGGAATATGTAATGAAGGAATATGAGAGAGAGAGAGAGAGAGAGAGAGAGAGAGAAAGAAAGAGATATATGGAATGGAAGATGGAAGGGAGGAGTGTAGACAAAAGTCAGTCAATAATCCCAAAAGATAATAAACTTAAAGGTGTGCTTGTTGATTCCACGTTCCTCCCGGGGCGACAAGTGACAGGTAGATTAGAGACACGAATAGGTGAGGAGTTGGTTGAGTTGATTGTTGGGTAGATTAGAGACAAGAATAAGTCGAGAGTGGGTTGAGTTGATTGTTGAGTAGATCAGAGACAAGAATAGGTGGGGAGTGCGTTGAGTTGATTGTTGAGCAGATTAGAGGCGAGAATATGTGGGGAGAGGGTTGAGTTGATTGTTGGGTGGATTAGAGAAAAGAATAAGTGGGGAGTTGGTTGAGTTGATTGTTGAATATATTAGAGACAATAATAGATGGGGAGTGGGTTGAGTTGATTGTTGGGTACATTAGAAACAAGAATAGGTGGGGAGTGAGTTGGGTAGATTAGAGGCAAGAATAGGCGGAGAGTGGATTGGGTAGATTAGAGACAAGAATAGGCCGGCAGTGGGTTGAGTTGATTAGAGAGTTGATAGTAAGTGTGTTGAGTAGATTAGAGCCAAGAGTAGGTAGGAAACGCATTGAATTGATTGTTAAGTATATTTACAACAGAGTTGATGGACATTTGTTTGTGTATATTAGACGACAGAGTTGTTGAAAAGCCAGTTGTGTAGACTAGGGACATAGTTGGTGAGAAATGGGTTGAATAGATTAGAGACATAGTTGTTGGAAAGCGGATTGTGTAGACACGCGACAGAGTTAGTGGGAGGCGGGTAGAATAGATCAAACAAGCGGGTAGGTGTAGTAGGGTACCTCCTACCCGCCACCAGACCCGAGTTTTTATACACAACCGGCACATCGCGGGTGATGTCAGTAACACACATGACGTTTCTTTAGTGCCCAGTTTAGGCTGCTTAGACCTGGTGCTACTACCTGTCTTCCATGTGGATTTGAACCCATGGCACCAGAACGGTGAACGAAAGTCTGGCCACCACGCTAGCGCTGCTCCCAGCATCTTCAATGTTGCAACATAATTACCTGCGGTTGCATTTCTCTTCTCCGCCATATCTTTGGCAATTATCTGTAATTTGCGCAATGTGCAAATATTTTGTTAGTTGGCATGAATTACCTTTGCGGGAGGTTACTTACTTAATATTATTTAATATTTCATTTTTCATTACAATTTCAATATAGCAAGGGGACTTAACTCTAGAAAAATTATTTCAAGGGGCATAACTTTTAATAACATTGCTATATACCTTATAGTTATATTGTTGCATGGTTTTCAAAGATTTATAAACTCTTTGTCTATAGTTATTTACCGGCATATGAGTTATAATAAATCATGATATAATGTTTAAGGCATTTTCAAAGTTTTCATAAAAATAATGCATAATGCATAACATTGTAACTCATCTTTTTATGCTTAAAGAAGTTATCTACAGTCATGTAGGTGATTAAAAACAGTTTTCATAAAATATAATGGATGGTGTGTGGAAGGACATTCTTTTAAGTTACTTTTTTGTGATTGTATGAATTTAATGAGACGCTCCCCGCCAGGAGCTGGGCGAAGCCACACCGGGTCAGATAGATAGACAGACAGACAGACAGATAGTCGGGAACGGGAGCTTATATGACTACGTATATGAATTAAATGAGATGCTCCCCACCTTTTCGCTGCAGTTATCTACAGGCATATGCGTTATAATCCTCCTCCTCCTACCCTCTTCCTCCTCCCCTCCCCCTCCTCCCTCTTCTTCCTCCTCCCTCTTCCACCTCCTCCTCCCTCTTCCTCCTCCTTCCTCCCTCTTCCTCCTCCTAATCACTGCTCTTCCTTCCTCCTCCTCCCCCCTCCTTCTCCTCCTCCCCCTCCTCCCTCTTCCCTCGCTCCTCCTCCCCCTCTTCCTCCTCCTCCTTCTCGCTCCTCCTCCCTCTTCCTCCTCCTCCCATCCTCCCTTCTCCTTCTACCTCCTCCTCCTCCTCCCTCTTCCTCCTCCTACAGACAGACAGACAGACGGGAACGGGAACTTATATGACTACTTATATGAATTAAATTAGATGCTCCCCAACAGGGGCTAGGCGAAGTCGGGTCGGGTCAGTCAGTCAGACAGACAGACAGGCAGGCAGGCAGGCAGGCAGGCAGACAGACAGACAGACGGGAACGGGAACTTATATGACTACTTATGTGAATTAAATTAGATGCTCCCCATCAGGGGATGGGCGAAGCCGGGCCGGGACAGACAGGTAGACAGACAGACAGATAGATAGACAGACAGACAGACAGACAGACAGATAGTCGGGAACGGGAACGAGAGCTTATATAACTACTTATATGAATTAAATGAGATGCTCCACACAAGGAGCTGGGCGATGCCGGGCCGGGTCAGACAAACAGACAGACAGACAGACAAACAGACAGACGTAGACAGACAGACAGACAGACAGTCGGGAACGGGAACGAGAACTTATATGACTACTTATATGAATTAAATGACATGCTCCCCAAAGGGACTGGGCGAAGCCGGGCCTGGTCAGCTAGTCTTATATATAAAAAAGGATGTTTGTGTGTATGTCCTTTATGCGTTCGCGAACGGTACATCCGATTGAGATGAAATTTTCTACACGTCTTCCTCTCATTTCCGCGCTGCCAACTGTGATATTCTTTTAGTGTGAAATCGGCTACTTACTTAATATTATTTAATATTTCATGTTTCATTATAATTTCAATATAGCGAGGGGGCTTAACTCTAGAAAAGTTATTTCAAGGGGCATAACTTTTAATAACTTTTCTGTATAAGTTATAGTCATATTGTTGCATGGTTTTCAAAGATTTATAAACTCTTTGTCTATAGTTATGTACAGGCATATGAGTTATAATAAATAATGATACAATCTTTAAGGCATTTTCAAAGTTTTCATAAAAATAATGCATAATGCATAACATTGTAACTCATCTTTTTATGCTTAAGAAGTTATCTACAGTCATGTAGGTGATTAAAAACAGTTTTCATTAAAAATAATGGATGGTGTGTGGAAGGACATTCTTTTAAGTTACTTTTTTTTTTGTTGTATGAATTTAATGAGACGCTACCCGCCAGGAGCTGGGCGAAGCCACGCCGGGTCATATAGATAGACAGGCCCACCTTTTCGCTGCAGTTATCTACAGGCATGTGCGTTATAATCCTCCTCCTCCTACCCTCTTCCTCTTTCCCTCCCCCTCTCCTTCCTCCATCCTCCTCCCCCCCTCCTCCTCCTTCCTCCTCCCTCCTCTCCTTCCTCCTCCCTCCTCTCCTTCCTCCTTCCTAATCACTCCCTTCTCCTCCTCTCTCCTCCTCCTACGTCCTCCTCCTCCTCCCTCTCCTCCTCCTCCCCCCCTTCCCTCCTCCTTCTCCCTCTTCCTCCTCTCCCCCTCCTCCATCTCCTCCTCCCCCTCCTGAGTTCTTCTCCTCCCCCTTCCTCCTCCCTCCCACTCCTCCTCTCTCCTCCTCCTAATCCCTCCTATTCCTCCCTACTCCTCCTCCTCTTCCTCTCTCCGACTATCTCCTCCTCCCTCCTCCTTCCTCTACCTCCTCCTCCTCCCTTCACATCCCTCCTCCTCCTCCTCCCTCCTCTTTTTCCCTCTGCCTTCTCCCTCCTCCTCCTTCCTCCTCCATCTCCCTCCCCCTCCATCTCCCTCCCCCTCCTCCCCTCCTCCTCCTGCATTCTTCTCCTCCCTCTTCCTCCTCCTCCCTCCCCCTCCTCCTCCTCTTCTCTCCTCCTCCTCTCTCCGCCTATCTCTTCCTCCCTCCTCCTCCTCCCTCCTCCACCTCCCTCCTCCACCTCCCTCCTCCACCTCCGTCTTCCTCCTCCCAGCTCCTACGCCTCCTTTTTATTCTTCTGCTGCTGCTGCCGCCGCTCCATTTACCCAAGTTAATTGTTGGGGAAGATGTAAAATCTTCCAAGAGCTCTTTCTAATGCTTTTTGTAAGTTGGTCTTCGTTTATCTAAGGTTGTTCTAACTGCAACCAATAAATGATTAGACAGACAGGCAGACAGACAGACAGAGAGGGAGGGACAGACAGACAACAGACAGACAGACAGACAGACAGACAGACAGTCGGGAACGGGAACTTATATGACTACTTATATGAATTAAATGAGATGCTCACCATCAGTGGCTGGGCGAAGCCGGGCCGGGTCAGACAGACAGACAGACAAGATATATATTCAGGAACGGGAACAGGAGCTTATATGACTACTTATATGAATTAAATGAGATGCTCCACACCAGGAGCTGGGCGATGCCGGGCCGGGTCAGACAGACAGACAGACATTCGGTAACGGGAACGAGAACTTATATGAATTAAATGAGATGCTCCCCACCAGGGTCTGGGCGAGGCCGGGCCGGGTCAGCTAGTCTTCTTATATATAAAAAAGGATGTGTGTGTGTATGTCCTTTATGCGTTCGCGAACGGTCCATCCGATTGAGATGAAATTTTCTACACGCCTTCCTTTCATTCCAGCGCAGCCAACTGTGATATTTTTTAAGTGTGAAATCGGCTGCTTACTTAATATTATTTAATTTTTCATTGTAATTTATATACAGCGAGGGGACTTAACTCTAGAAAAGTTATTTCAAGGGGCATAACTTTTAATAACATTGCTGTATAACTTATAGTCATATTGTTGCATGGTTTTCAAAGATTTATAAACTCTTTGTCTATAGTTATATACCGGCATATGAGATATAATAAATAATGATACAATCTTTAAGGCATTTTCAAAGTTTTCATAAAAATAATGCATAATGCATAACATTGTAACTCATCTTTTTATGCTTACGAAGTTATCTACAGTCATGTAGGTGATTAAAAACATTAAAAATAATGGATGGTGTTTGGAAGGACATTCTTTTAAGTTACTTTTTTGTGGTTGTATGAATTTAATGAGACGCTACCCGCCAGGAGCTGGGCGAAGCCACGCAGGGTCAGATAGATAGACAGACAGACAGTCAGATAGTCGGGAACGGGAGCTTATATGACTACATATATGAATTAAATGAGATGCTCCCCACCTTTTCGTTGCAGTTATCTACAGGCATATGCGTTATAATCCACCTCTTCCTCCTACCTCTTCTTCCTCCTCCCTCTTCCACCCTCTTCCTCCTCCTCGCTCTCCTCCTTCCTCTCTCTCTTCCTCCTCCTAATCACTCCTCTTCCTTGCTCCTCCTCCCTTCTCCTCCTCATTACCTCTTCTCCCTCCTCCTCCCTCATCCTCCTCTTCCTCCTCCTGCGTTCTCCTCCTCCTCCCTCTTCCTCCTCCTCCCCTCCTCCTCCTCCCTCCTCTTCCCCCTCCTCCTTCTCCCTCCTCCTCCCTCTTCCTCCTCCTCCCTTCTCCTTCTCCTCCTACAGACAGAGAGACAGACAGGCAGACGGGAACGGGAGGTTATATGACTACTTATATGAATTAAATGAGATGCTCCCCAACAGGGTCTGGGCGAAGTCGGGTCGGGTCAGTAAGTCAGACAGACAGACAGGAGGGCGGGCGGGCGGGCGGGCGGTCGATCGGTCGGTCGGGAATGAGAGCTAATATGACTACTTATGTGAATTAAATGAGATGCTCCCCATCATGGGATGGGCAAAGCCGGGCCGGGTCAGACAGACAGATAGACAGACAGACAGATAGACAGACAGACAGACAGATAGATAGTCGGGAACGGGAGCTTATATGACTACTTATATGAATTAAATGAGATGCTCCACACTAAGAGCTGGGCGATGCCGGGCCGGGTCAGAGAGACAGGCAGACAAACAGACAGACAGACAGACAGACAGTCGGGAACGGGAACGAGAACTTATATGACTACTTATATGAATTAAATGAGATGCTCCCCACCAGGGTCTGGGCGAAGCCGGGCCGGGTCAGCTAGTCTTATACATAAAAAAGACTGTATGTGTGTGTGTGTATGTCTTTTATGCGTTCGCGAACGGTACATCCGATTGAGATGAAATTTTCTACACGTCTTCCTCTCATTCCCGCACTGCCAACTGTCATATTTTTTAGTGTGAAATCGGCTACTTACTTAATATTATTTAATATTTCATTTTTCATTATAATTTCGTTATAGCAAGGGGACTTAACTCTAGAAAAGTTATTTCAAGGGGCATAACTTTTAATAACATTGCTATATACCTTATAGTCATATTGTTGCATGGTTTTCAAAGATTTATAAACTCTTTGTCTATAGTTATTTACCGGCATATAAGTTATATTAAATCATGATATAATCTTTAAGGCATTTTCAAAGTTTTCATAAAAATAATGCACAATGCATAACATTGTAACTCATCTTTTTATGCTTAAAGAAGTTGTCTACGGTCATGTAGGTGATTAAAAACAGTTTTCATTAAAAATAATGGATGGTGTGTGGAAGGACATTCTTTTAAGTTGCTTTTTTGTGGTTGTATAAATTTAATGAGACGCTCCCTGCCAGGAGCTGGGCGAAGCCACGCCGGGTCAGATAGATAGACAGACAGACAGATAGTCGGGAACGGGAGCTTATATGACTACGTATATGAATTAAATGAGATGCTCCCCACCTTTTCGCTGCAGTTATCTACAGGCATTTGCGTTATAATCCTCCTCCTCTTCCTCCCTCTTCTTCCTCCTCCTCCTTCTTCCTCGCCCTCCTCCCTCCTCTTCGCTCTCCTCCCTCCTCCTCCTTCCTCCCTCTTCCTCCTCCTAATCACTCCTCTTCCTTCCTCCTCCTCTCACCTCCTCCATCTTCCTCCTCCTCCCCCGTCTTCCTCCTCTTCCCTCTCCCCCTCCTCCTCCCTCTTCCTCCTCCCATCCTCCCTTCTCCTTCTACCTCCTCCCATCTTCCCTTCTCCTTCTACCTCCTCCTCCTCCTCCTATAGACAGACAGACAGACGGGAACGGGAGCTTATGACTACTTATATGAATTAAATGAGATGCTCCCCAACAGGGGCTGGGCGAAGTCGGGTCGGGTCAGTCAGTCAGTCAGACAGACAGACAGACAGGACAGACAGGAGAGACAGGACAGACAGTCGGGAACGGGAACTTATATGACTACTTATATGAATTAAATGAGATGCTCCCCACCAGGGTCTGCGTGAAGCCGGGCCGGGTCAGCTAATATATATATATATATATTCCGGGACCTTGCCGGCTGACGTGAGCGATCATGCCTCTTTACAAACTGTGATCTCCGACGGCATGGATCAGTTCGTCTGTTGACTCCTCCGTGCTATGACACAAGATTGTCGATAATTTTCTAACGATGTCTTCCTATCTGTTTTCTCACATCTTTCCGGTTGTCACATGTTTCAGTTTTTGTCTTGTCATAATGTGCCCCCCCCCCCCCCCTAAAAAAAAAACAAAAAACAACAACAACAAATAATGGCTGCCGCTTTCTGATGTTTGTGATAAGTTGCCTCAGCGACTTAGCTTCTTTCAGATTGTCCGGATTGCTCATTTTGGCTGTGCAATTTAATTTTCAGCATTCTTCTGTATAACCACATCTCCAAGGCCTCCGTGGATTTTTTCCCCGCCTGTTTAGTAATTATCCAGGATTCGCAGCCATATACATTGGTTCTAGGTGGCTTAAAAGTCGACAGGGTCGACTTCATTGCATCGGGTTTTACCCCACATGGCTCGGTCTCTTTCCGCAGCGCGGAAAGCGTCGCATTAAGCACGAACTCCGTAGCTCTAGCGACGACCCACAGGAGTCTCCGAAAAATTTCACTCGAGAACCTAAAGACGTGGCTCGGAATCGAACCCAGAACCTTCGGAGCCCGAGTCAAATGGCTTAACCACTTCGCCACAGAGGTAACAATGAAGAACTCTTTTTTTCAATTCAAATGACCGTAAATACTGTATGAAGTTAGTAGCATTTATTACTGTAAGAAGTAACTGATTGTGTTTGAATCTTTCAGCGGTGGTGACGAGGTACGCTAGAGAAGAGAAGGATACCGCCATGACGGCTTTTAGAATCTGCCAAGGCCTCGGTCTGATCGGCAGCTTCCTGTCCTCCATCTTTGCACAAAATCTGATGACGTCGTTATACATCGCATTAGTGTTCAACGTTATCGGTTTCCTGGGCCTAATACTGGTAGCCAATGAAGTGGCGAATAGAGACCGAGAAGGCGGAAGTGACATCATCGAAGGTTCCCAAGGTAACAGCGAGATTGACCAAACTGCCGCGGAGCTTGGTGTGGACAATGAAGCCGAGATAACCTGATCTGATCGTCGTGATTTGTTGATCCAGCTATCGTTGACTATTTGCGTACTCTAAACAAGCTTGAAAAGAAACTTTCGGAGCAATGTTTTAGAGGATTGCTTTTTCTGTTTGCCGTGCGTGTGTTGTGGACTATCTTTGGGTTCAATCGGCTGTGTCAGGCAGAAACAATCCATCCATGTTTATTTGTATGTCGTATCAGGTTTGAGTCATGTCAGGATCGGTTGTGTTTCCCTCACCCTGCCCTAATCAATACTGCAAACTGCTTGTTCCTACATATCTATGGTTTATTTATATTTAGTTTGTATGTTATGGACAATGTGATATTTATTCTATGCCTGTTTATTTACATTTCATTTGTATTTTTAAAAAATCTATCAGCGCTGTTTACTAGTGTCATAAAAAGACCGTATTTTAGCTTACACATAATGTAATGATGTTTGCCTGTGCGTTCCCACCTACCTGCCCTGCGACAATGGCAGGAATTACATCGACATGTGGTGGTTACATCTTGTTATTGAGCTCCAAGCAAACATGCCTGTTTCCTCATTACACGTCACAGAGCAGACACAGTCAATACCTCGACTGAACATATAATATGATATATCCAGTTTGCCAAAAGAAGTATATTAAACGTCATTATTTCGAAGGAGGAACATGCCCGTAGTGTGGGGTGTGGTTGGACCACCCCATGATGTAGGCCTAAATGTGGGTGTAGTTGGGCCATCCCATGTTGTAGGTCTGAATGTGGCTGTGGGGTGTAATTGGGCCACCCCATGTTGTACGCCTGAATGCGGGTGTGGGGTGTGGTTGGGCCACACTATTTTGTAGGCCTGAATGTGGGTGTGGGGTGTGGTTGGGCCACCCCATGTTGTCAGCCTGAATGTGGATGTGGGGTGTGGTTGGGCCCCCCAAGTTGTAGGCCTGAATGTGGAGTGTGGTTGGGCCACCCCAAGTTGTAGGCCTGAATGTGGGGTGTGGAGTGTGGTTGGGCCACACTATTTTGTAGGCCTGAATGTGGGTTTGGGCCACCCCATGTTGTAAACCTGAATGTGGGTGTGGGGTGTGGGTGGGCCACCTCATGTTGTAGGTGTGGATGTGGTTGGGCCACCCCATGTTGTGGGCCTGAATGTGGGTGTGGGGTGTGATTGGCTACCCCATATTGTGGGCCTGGGTGTGGTTGGGCCACCCCATGTTGTAGGCCTGAATGTGGGTGCGGGGTGTGGTTGGGCCACCCCATGTTGTGTGTGGGGTGTGGTTGGGTCACACTATTTTGCAGGCCTGAATGTGGGTATGGGGTGTGTTTGGGCCACCGTATGTTGTGGGCCTGAATGTGGGTGTGAGGTGTGGTTAAGCCACCCCATGTTGTAGGCCTGAATGTGGGTGTGGGGTGTGGTTAAGCCACCCCATGTTGTAGGCCTGAATGTGGGTGTGGGTGGGCCACCCCATGTTGTAGGCTTGACTGTGGATGTGGTTGGGCCACCCCATGTTGTAGGCCTGAATGTGGGTGTGGTTGGGCCACACTATTTTGTAGGCCTGAATGTGGATGTGGGGTGTGGTTGGGCCACCCCATGTTGTAGGCCTGAATGTGGGGTGTGGGTGGGCCACCCCATGTTGTAGGCCTGAATGTGGGGTGTGGTTGAGCCACCCCATGTTGTAGGCCTGAATGTGGGTGTGGGTGTGGTTGGGCCACCCCATGTTGTGGGCCTCAGTGTGGGGGTGTGGTTAGGCCACTCTATTTTGTAGGCCTGAATGTGGGTGTGAGGTGTGGTTAGGCCACCCAATTTTGCAAGCCTGAATGTGGGTGTGGGGTGGGGTTGGGCCACACTATTTTGTAGGCCTGAATGCACGGAGGTGGGTAGTATTACAGAGGATATGTTACAATTGTAACCAGGAGAAGAGTCAGCGTGAGCGATTTATCTTAAACTTCCGGTGAGCTGATGTCGAGGTCGGGCGTTCAGTCCCTACACGGCAACTTTAACTTTACATTGACGAGCAGCGGCTGGAAGAGTGACTAGAGTGCCTGGTGACCTGGGTTCGGATCCTCGGTAAGATGCAGTGTGTGTAAATATATATATATATATTACATTACACATTACATTGGCACCTTGCCGTCTTGACAGACGATAGTTTGTGCTTTAACTGATTGCCTGCCAGGTGCCACTTTATAGCCCAAGTAACCCAAATTTCACACCCAGATGCCACTTTATAGCCCTCTTATGTATAGTGGTTTAATGTATCCGTGTTTCCTTTCCAGTCCACCTTTTCAGTGTCTCACTTATTTAAACTCCAAAAGCGAAAGATTTCCTTTCCTTTCATCTGCTTCCGTGTGCACAGAACAGGCATGGTTTCGTGTAAACTTGTAGGAGAATGTTTGTTGATATTTCGAAATTCAAAGTGACCATATCTTCTGGTTCTTGACCTCATATATTTCAATAAAATTACAGTTTTAAACAGTTTTATATTATAGTTATTGTGATGGAAACGACTTTGTGATAGATTCTAAAACGAACTTGTGCAGCATTCAGATAATTATGTAGAAAACGGTGATAATATTGAAAAAAAATCTAACAGTGAATTTTACAGTGAATTTTACTAAGAATATGATGGCTTTTCCATTTTTTTTGAAAATGATGTACTTCATAATGTTATGATTTCATTGCGTTTTATCCATGTTATGGAGCAGTTCTTGTGATATTCTTGAAGACAACTGGTGTGTGTAATATAATTAACTAAATTTAACTGGATTAGCGGCTTCGGATATAAAATAAAGACTTGGTAAGTGAATTTTTTTCATAATTTTTAACACTTTAATTTCAATTGTTATTACTAAAACTCTCATTATTGTCATAATATTTGTAACCTATCAATTAATTATTAACACTGTCAGGTTCCCTGTGCAATTCTCTTTAATTTGATATGTAATACAATGCATCTGCTAACATTTTAACCATTTTAAAAGCATTATTGTGACAAACATCTACTTCAAATTTTCTGCCTTGAATGTCTGTTTGGGTGTGACCAATTTTTTGTTTGGCAGGCATTCAGTTAAAAAGGCATAATAACTTTTAACTATGGCGGTAGCGAGTGTGACTGATAAGGCCAATTTGCGCTGTAAATGTCCGTTCACAGTGGGTGCATGTGAACACGTGGTCATTTCCACCATCATGCACCATCTTACGTCTCAAACGCTTGGTGTGTGACTTTTCTGCAATAATTTTCTCCTTTGACTTTATTCCATTTCTGATATTTGCCCTCCATGCAACACGTTCAGTGGCGACTTGCTCCCAATGTGCATTATCAATGCCTGTATCAATCATGTCCCGCTTACACACATCTTTGTATCGTAGTAGAGGCCGACCCTGAGATCTCTTACCCATCTGTAATTCACCAAAAAAGATATCCTTTGGTATTCTACCATCATCCATCCGCCTAAGATGTCCTATCCATCTAAGTCTACGAAGACTGAGCATGGAATAAACTGTCACACAACCTGATCTTTCCAATACTTCAGTATTTGTGATTTTGTCTTGCCACTTAATACCAAGAATTCTTCGCAGACACCGCATATGAAAGCTGTTTAAATTGTTCTCTTGGTGTGAGTAAGTTGTCCAGGTTTCACTGCCATAGAGAAGAGTACTAAGGACACAGGCTTGATAGACAAGGACTTTTGTTTTGGCAGTAAGCTTCCTGTTCTCCCAGACTCTTTTTCTTAACCTGTTCATTGTTGTTGCTGCCTTACCAATCCGGATGTTGATTTCCTGATCTAGGGATAATTTGCTATTTACCACCGATCCTAGATATGTAAAATGATCTACTATCTCTAGTTCGGCGTCGTCAATAAAGATTGATGGTACCCCATGTGCACCTTGTGACATAATCTGTATCTTCTTTTTGCTAATTGTTAAACCAAATTCAGAACAAGCATTGGAGAATGCAGATAGTAGACATTGCAATTCTTCCTCAGAGTGGGTCGTAACTGCAGCATCATCTGCAAAAAGCAACTCTCTGATCAGTACCCTCCTAATTTTGGTCTTAGCCTTCAATCTCTGAGCATTGTAGAGGCCGCCATCTGAGCGTGAGTGAATGTATATACCACCATCCTGATCACGAAATGCATATTTCAGTAGAAGTGAAAAGTATATTCCAAAGAGGGTGGGAGCTAGTACACAACCTTGCTTAACTCCACTCTTGATTTCAAATTCTTCAGAAGTTGCACCATCAAACTTGATTATACCCTTCATGCCTGTGTGGAACGATTCCACAATAGACAGAAGAGTTGGTGGGCAGCCAATCTTCTTTAGTGCCTTGAACAGACCCTCACGACTGACCAAATCAAATGCCTTTGTGAGGTCGATGAAGGCAATAAACAGTGGTTGATTCTGTTCACGGCATTTTTCTTGCATTTGTCGCAATGAGAATATCATATCAGTGGTAGACCGGTTCTGTCGAAAGCCACACTGTGATTCGGGGTAGACTTGATCTCCTAGGACTTGAAGTCTGCGCAGAACAATTCTGGCAAATACTTTTCCAACAATACACAGAAGTGAGATACCCCTATAGTTGTTGCAGTCGCTCCGATCGCCCTTGTTCTTGTACAGTGTTATGATGCTTGAATCTTTGAAATCCTGTGGGACTTGTCCTTCACGCCAGCAAAGCTCTATTAGCTGGTGGATCTGTATAGTGAGTGTGTCTTGCCCACTCCTGATAACCTCTATTGGAATCCCATCCTTACCTGGAGCCTTGCCAGATGCAAGTTCATTTATAGCACACTTAACTTCTGTTATGGTGGGAAGTGTGTCCAGGTGGTCAAGAGTTGGTAGAGCCTCTATGGCGTTGAGGGCATTATCCGCTAGTTTGGTCTCACTTGAGTAAAGCTCCAAATAGTGCTCTACCCATCTGTCCATCTGCTGTTTCTTATCAGTGATGACTTCTCCAGTCAAGGTTTTCAATGGTGCACTTCTTTTGATCACTGGACCACAGGCTTTCTTTATTCCTTCATACATGCTTCTTATGTCTCCCTTATCACTTGCGATTTGAATGGACTCACATAACTTGATCCAATAATCATTTGCACACTGCCTGGCAGCCTTTTGCACATCATTCCTAGCTTGCCTTAGCTCACTCAGAGTGTTACGCGTTGGTCTTTCCTTGTTTCTTAAGAGAGTTTTCTTCTTCTTATCAATCAAGGGCTGCAGAGTCTCGCTGTTGGCCGCAAACCAGTCCTGCCTCTTATGATCCACAGTGCCGTAAACCTTTACGGCAGTTTTACAAAGAGTTTCGTTAAGTTTATTCCATTTATCATTTACTGTAAAATTTTCTGGTGTATCAGTGAAAGCGTCTTCAAGTTGCTGTTGAAACTGAAAGCACTTTTCAGGATCATGAGTGTTAATAATATTAATCCTGGGGCTAGATTTGTGTTTAGCTGTGTAGATTCTCTTTGGTCTCAGTCTAACCCTTGCAACAACCAAAGAATGATCCGTATCACAGTCAGCACTGAGGTAACTACGAGTCAATGATATATGGTTCAGATGTTGTCTCCGTGTGATGATGAAGTCCAGCTGGTGCCAATGGCCGGATCTTGGATGTTTCCATGTGACCTTATGCATCTCTTTTGTTTTAAAAAAAGAGTTTGTAATACATAGGTCATTACTGGTGCAATGCTCCAGCAGCCTTTGCCCATTTTCATTCATGCGACCGATGTTGTATTTTCCAAGGCACACTGGCCATGAACTCGAGTCCTTGCCCACACGAGCATTGAAATCACCGAGCATATAAATGTAGTCGGATTTTGGAACTGCCTTGATCACAGAGTCTAACTCCTCATAGAACAAATCCTTCACATCATCAGAGGAATCGAGTGTCGGTGCATATGCAGTAATAATGGTGGCAAACCCACAAGAGGTTGCCAAGCGCAGGAATAATAGTCTTTCATTTCCTCCTGCTGGAATTTCAATCATTCCCAGTAGCGAATTCTTTACTGCAAAGCCCACACCGTGTTGCCTTTTTTCTGCCTGCCCTTTACCCTTCCAGAAAAAGGTGTAGTTGTTTTCCCTGAGTGACCCTTCCTCAGCGAGGCGAGTCTCCTGCAGGCCAGCAATATCAATGTTAAGACGATTGAGTTCGGCATCAATCACAGCCGTTTTTCTCACATCGTCAATATTGGTCAAGTCAGTGGAAAATCCTGGACACATGGTTCTCACGTTCCAGGTTGCAAGCCGTAGCTTGAGGTTTATATTTATATTTTTGTTTGTACCTGGTGCATTGGTTTTACAGCCTGCGATTCAGATTTTGTCCTAGCCCCAAGCACCCATTGAAGCAGGCAGGCTGTGGCGGATCAGCACCCAATTGGCTGGGGGCTGCCCAGCTTGAGGCGGGCGGTAGCTGATCAGTGACACCTATAGGTGTCTCCCACCGTCAGAGGCAACGCGTGGCGCCCCATGTCTACGCCAACTGACAAGGACTTATAACCCGTAACAGTTGCCTCTCGCTTTGATTCCGAGACCAGTTAAGACCAGGGATGGAGTTATTGCCTCTCCATAGCACAAAGCCTGGACTAAAATATAGAGATCATGTGTTGCCCATGCAGCATGATCCCTCTCTCGGCCTGCCTAGTTCACTCCAGAGGAAAGGTAACACCCCTACATCTGGAACAAGACAAGCTGCAGAAGCTGCCGGATCAGCAAAGCAATGCTCTAACTGTCCGCCTGTCGGAGCTTCGATCCTAGACCAGTCGCCAACCAAGGCTTAGGGCCTGGTCTGCCCTGCCATGACAATTTTGTCTTTAGCTTGCATTTCCTCGCACCAAGGTAAGGCTTGTACCCTCCCAATTGCGCTCTTCCGCCCGAAGCCGTTGGCACAATGTGGGGTGTCGGGTTTGGTAAGCGCCGCCCAACGTTCGGCGCTAACAGAAACCAGGTAGTACCGTCTACTGTTATACGGTAGCTCAGTCATATCTGACTAAGACCTGACTGCAATATATATATATATCGGGATCAAAAAGAAAATACTAAATTGCATAGATCGCGGCGACTGCACAGGCCAGACGGTCTTAATTCCTCAGGGTCAAAACTTCCATGCCCTACAAATAGACATAGACACAGGTATAGACATAGACACACACAGAAATAGACACACACAGAAATAGACACACAGACATAGACACATACAGACATAGGCACACACATACACACAGACAGACACAGATATAGACATATACACATAAGTGGACATAGACAGATATAAACACACAAATATAGACAGAGACAAACACAGACAAACACACACACACACACAGACATAAGACATCTATAGACACATACATAGACACCTATAGACACAGACAGACACATATACACACCGACATAGACACATAAAGACACGGACAGACATAGCCACAAACACACACAGACAGACACGGATATAGACATAGACACACTCACAGACGATACGGGCAGACACATATATACACACACACACACACACACACAAAGACATAACTAAAATAATCTAGACATAGACACAGATATAGACTTAGACACAGATACGGACACAGACATAGACACAAACATACATAGAAACGGACATAGACCTGATCCAAGACTGATGATCGTGTAAGAGCGAACCATAACCTCCCACGCTTATCAGCATGGCACATAATGATGATGAACTGTGAGAAAACGAACCACAGTGGTTTAATTGAAGTTATTCCACTAGGAATGTTTGGGCATACAAACCCCAGCTAGTGGCCTCAAGGCCTTTAAAGAGTTAAATATAATCTATCCGTCTCGATGCGCACTGAAACCGATGACCACCGGACCGGCAGCCGAGCTTGCCAACCACTGAGTCGCCGTGGCCCGGAACCGAGGTCAGGTTTGAGATGCTTTCTGCAGCCACTTTCACTGACCTAGATGTTCGCCTGTCGGTCTGGCAATCCCGGGTTCGAATCCTCATCGGGGCAACTATTTAAAATTGACGTGGGCTGTAGGGTATACCGAGTCTAAAATGGTCACCAGGAAATGTCTCTGCAAGGCCAAGTCACATCATCCACCGATTGGTCTTTAAAACTAGGTCTAGCAGTATATGCTCAGAGCTCCTAGGCGCGCAGAAGGGTCCTTGGCCTACTTTGACTGGCCAACCACTGCTAAGAGTGACAAAGCTGGCAACTTATAAGATTAGCGACATTGAAGGGTCGGGATCGCCGTCTGGCTGATAAAGAGCACATCTAGAAGCAGAATAGCTGCAGAAACGGCTGCTCCAGCGATCCAAGTAGAAACCACAGCTTCTTCCTTTATCTGTCTGTTTTTGAACAGCATTTTGTTTTCACAGCAGTGTACCTGTAATGATGATCACTTATTCCTTCATGTTTACTGTTTTGAATTGATGACCAACTTGTGTATGTATGTAAGGAAGCTGTTGTAGAATTATGATCAGGTACAATATCTGGGGGTTTTCATACGACTAATGTAGCATCATAAACTAGATGCCATTTTGTATGGCATTTAGCACTCGTAGAAGACCAATAAGTTTATATCCGAGGGCACTAGACAGGTGGTCTAAGAGACCCACTTGTTCTGTTAATGTGACCCTGCTGTCATTTCAACATTAAAAAACTTGGTACTTTTGCCTTAATTCACCCCAAACAAACGGAATCCCAGGGTATGACGTCACATCCAGGGGTGTTGCGCCGTAGCTCGGTGCGCAATTTTGTCGGTGTGCAACAGTTGCTCTCGGCGACATCTCCGAGAAGTGCCTACGCTGCATTTCAAGATAGAACGCCGGAGAAAGGAGAGAAAAAGACTACAAACAGGTCTACTATGGTGAAACGTGTAGAATGTTCTGGAAATCTGGCACTACGATCGTAACACGCTTTCGTGACGACTAAGGAAGGGTCTGGTTACTGATAACACACCTGAAACTACGTCAGAAATTCAAATAGGTAATACACTGAATTCCCCTCACATTGCAGCATATCTGGATATAAAGCACAGTCAGACTGGCAAAGGAGGACGACTAACTCAGCCTGATATAGACATCACCTATGACGAGGACAGAAGATTGATAACTAATGGAAATGTGAACACCCAAGTTACCAGAAAGATGATGTATATTGCAAACTCAACCGACAAGAACAAGTAACAAATCTACAGACTCCGCACAGGACACAAGAGGCTGAAGTACCACACGTGAGCAAATAACAGTAAAAAATACTGATGCATGAGACCGTGGAACTTGTAACATGACAGCTAAACGTTTGTTACACCAGTTTCCAAATATAAAGAACAAGTCGCTTAAATGTCGAATGGGTCGACTTCATTGCACCGAGTTTTTATTCCTATATGGCGGAAAGCGTCGCACAAAGCACGGACTCCGTAGCTCTAGCGACGACCCACGTCTCCGAAAAATTTCACTCGTGAACCGAAGGACGCGGCCCGGAATCTAGCCCACAACCTTCGGAGCCCGAGTCAAACGGCTTGAGCACTTTGCCACGGAGATAAAGCACATAACTATTTTAGCCTACATCCGTTCCATTTAGCGACCAACTATGGGGATGTCAAGAAGCTTAAGTTGACTGCTGCTTTCTTTGAATTTATTCATACTGAAGTCTGAAGGTAAACGGACAAGAAGACAACTCCTCGTGATGTTCCGACATCCTATGTGTCTAAGGTTTACCTCCAAATGGCACATGGGTGCTACACCAACTGACGCCAAGCCCTCCTTTCCCATCACCCCTTCAGATCCCTGTATAGTCATCAGTCTTTCTGATCCGGCCCCCCCCCCCCCACCATGTTTAAGGACTATAATTATGTTGCTCTGTGGGTTGAGGAGCAAGGAATGTCCATTTATATCATATTAGCAGGAAGGCATGCAAATATGTGAACACAAACATGCCCTGAATAGGCTACAGTGGCATACAGAGGGTTTACAGATACTGTATAGGCAAGCAAATCTGGTTGTGACCATACGATTAAACTATTCTTGTTTTGTTGTGTTTCGTTCCTTTTATTACATAAATCGTGTTGTCTTTAATCGTGTTGACATTTGTGTTGCAGCAATCCTGGTGTCAAGGAATGATTATTTGATGGTCAGTTTGTCAGGGAATGATTGGTGGTCACGCTGGAAGTGACTTTGGCTTGCGAAGAGAATATAAATCATGTTTAACTAATAGACAGAAAGGGGGAAGATCACGATGATGTGTGACTGTAAGAGAGACACCCAGAGAAGAAGCTTATCATTAAGCAGACTGCCTTGTCTTGGGATTTTAGTAAAACTGTATGGGTGCCGGTCGTTGAGAAAGCAATGCCAAACTACAGAATGTAAACTTGCTAAGAGATAAACAGGCAAAAAATGCTGGGGTTGACGGAAACGTCCAGTAAAGGATAAGCAATTAACTTTTGTTTTTTAAATCATGATTGTACTATGTGAGTTTTTGCGACTGTCAGAGAGAGAAAGGAGAGAGAGAGAGAGAGAGAGAAAGGAGAGAGAGAGAGAGATGAAGATACTGATGTTGAGTGTGTGTGTGTGAGAGAGAGAGAGAGAGAGAGAGAGGGAGAGAGAGAGAGAGAGAGAGAGAGAGAGAGAGAGCGCGCTGATCACGATTGTACTATGTGAGTTTTTGTGACTGTCAGAGAGAGAGAGAGAGAGAGAGAGAGAGAGAGAGAGAGAGAGAGAGAGAGAGAGAGAGAGAGAGAGAGAGAGAGAAAGACACAGAGTGAGATATGAAGATACTGATGTTGAGTGTGTGTGTGTGTGTACTGATGTTGAGTGTGTGTGTGAGAGACAGAGAGAGAGAGAGAGAGAAAGAGAGAGAGAGAGAGAGAGAGAGAGAGAGAGAGAGAGAGCTGATCACGATTGTACTATGTGAGTTTTTGTGACTGTCAGAGAGAGAGAGAGAGAGAGAGAGAGAGAGAGAGAGAGAGAGAGAGAGAGAGAGAGAGAGAGAAGTGAGAGTGAGAGAAAAAGACAGAGTGAGAGATGAAGATACTGATGTTGAGTGTGTGTGTACTGATGTTGAGTGTGTGTGTGTGTGTGTGTGAGAGAGAGAGAGAGAGAGAGAGAGAGAGAGAGAGAGAGAGAGAGAGAGAGAGAGAGAGAGAGAGAGGGGGGGATTCATGGTGAATGACTGCGTGTGTGTAGATGGGAGAATATGGTAATGTTGACTGTGTAAAAGAGACAGTCAGAAAGGGTAAACTATGGTAACGGTGACTGTGTATGACAGACAGAGAAAAAGGGGAAACTGGGAATGCTGACTGTGATAGAAAGATGAAACTTTGGTAATATTGACTGTCTGTGAGAGAGACAGAGAGAAAGGGGAAACTATGGCAATGTTGACTGTGTGTGAGAGAAAGGGTAAACTGGGAATGCTGACTGAGAGAAAGATGAAACTTTGGTAATATTGACTGTCTGTGAGAGAGACAGAGAGAAAGGGGAAACTATGGCAATGTTGACTGTGTGTGAGAGAAAGGGTAAACTGGGAATGCTGACTGTGAGAGAAAGATGAAACTTTGGTAATATTGACTGTCTGTGAGAGAGACAGAAAGAAAGGGGAAACTATGGCAATGTTGTCTGTGTGTGAGAGAAAGGGTAAACTGGGAATGCTGACTGTGAGAGAAAGATGAAACTTTGGTAATATTGACTGTCTGTGAGAGAGACAGAGAGAAAGGGGAAACTATGGCAATGTTGACTGTGTGTGAGAGAAAGGGTAAACTGGGAATGCTGACTGTGAGAGAAAGATGAAACTTTGGTAATGTTGACCGTGTGTGAGAGAGACAGAGAGAATGGGAAAACTATAGTAATATTGACTGTGTATGAGAAAGATCAGAGAGAAAGGGGAAACTATGGTAATATTGACTGTGTGTGTGAGAGAGACAGAGAGAAATGGAAAACTATGGTGATATTGACTGTGTGTGAGAGAGACATAAAGGGGAAACTACGGTAATATTGACTGTGTGTGTGTGAGAGACAGAGAAAACCATGTTAATGTTGACTATGTGAGAGAAAGGGGAAACTGGTAAGTTTGACTGTGTGTGTGAGAGAGAAAGGGGGAAACAATGGTAATGTTCTCTGTGTGTGTGTGACAGAGGAAGGGGAAATTAAGGTAATATTGACTATGTGTGAAAGTGAGAGAGAAAAGGATGAATCCATGGTAATATTGACTGTGTTAGAGAGAGAAAGAGAAAGGGGAAAACCATGGTAAGGTTGACTGTGTGAGAGAGAAAGGGGAAAGTATGGTAATAATTGTGCGTGTAAGTGAGAGAGAGAGAGAGAGCGAGAGAGAACAGGGAAACTATTGACTGTGTGTGTGAGAAAGACATGGGTAAACTATGGTATGTTGACTGCGTGAGATAGCGGTCCAGACGGACTGTCTAGGGTACATTTGAGATAGCGGGCCAGTCGGACTGTCTCAGGTACATTTGAGATAGCGGGCCAGAGGGACTGTCTCAGGTACATCTGAGATAGCGGGCCAGAGGGACTGTCTCAGGTACATTTGAGATAGCGTGCCAGAGGGACTGTCTCAGGTACATTTGAGATAGCGGGCCAGTCGGACTGTCTCAGGTACATCTGAGATAGCGGGCCAGTTGGACTGTCTCAGGTACATCTGAGATAGCGGGCCAGTCAGACTGTCTCAGGTACATTTGAGATAGCGGGCCAGATAGACTGTCTCAGGTACATCTGAGATAGCGGGCAAGAGGGACTGTCTCAGGTACATCTGAGATAGCGGGCCAGAGGGACTGTCAGGTACATCTGAGATAGCGGGCCAGAGGGACTGTCTCAGGTACATTTGAGATAGCGGGCCAGAGGGACTGTCTCGGGTACATCTGAGATAGCGGGCCAGAGGGACTGTCTCAGGTACATTTGAAATAGCAGGCCAGATGGACTGTCTCAAATACACTTCAAATAGGAGGCCAGATGGACTGTCTGTGATAAACTTCAGATAGCGGGGCAGATGGACTGTCTGTGATAAACTTCAGATAGCGGGCCAGATGGACTGTCTGAGATAAACTTCAGATAGCGTTCCAGATGGACTGTCTGAGATAAACTTCAGATAGCGGGCCAGACAGACTGTCTCAAGTACATTTGAGATAGCTGGTCAGACTAACTGTCTGAGGTACATTATAGACAGCCGGCCAGACGGACTGTCTCACGTATCCTTCAGATAGTGGGCAAAATGGACTGTCTAAGGTACATTTGAGATAGCAACACACACACATATATATATATACAAACATAGATACAGATACTCTAGACATACACAGATACTCCACAGAGAGAGAGAGAGAGAGAGAGAGAGAGAGAGAGAGAGAGAGAGAGAGAGAGAGAGAGAGAGAGAGAGAGAGAGAGAGAGAGAGAGACTCCACACACACAAACTGATAAATATACATACAGACACCCCACAGAGACAGGATACTCCAGACAGATACTGCACACAGAGAGTTACCAGATAATACACACCTCAATGAGACAGATAAGATACTCCAGACACATTCTCAATGAGACAGATATACTCAGACACACGCAAAGACAGATACTCCACACAAAGATGATATACTCCAGACACACTCAGAGATAGATACAGATACTCTAATCCACACACACACACACAGATAGATACACTCCACACCACATACACACATGAAGGTAGATACAGATACTCCACCACACTCAGATACATTCGTTCATAACTTATACAGACAGCATTTGTAAAGAAACCAGCCAAACAGACTGCAAGAACACTGGATGATGAACAGAACACAGAAGAAGAACCAATGGAAAATTACACCATTAAAAGAACTATTTGCGGACTATCAAGCATTAATAGCAAAGTAAGAAGTAGAAAAGACCACATGAATAGTCTAAAAAATGAAGTGTTAAGACATAACATGAAAATTAGCATCAGTAAAATATATATAACCAAAGAATTAAAAAAAAAAAAAAGACATTTATCTAAAAACAAAAGAACACCCCCTGAAACAAGTAAGGAGCTTCAAGTGCTGAGTATCAAATGGCAATTCAGAAAATGAGATCAAAAATAGACAGACAAACCAACTCAAAAGTTACTGAGAAAGCACTCTATACAACACAATCTTCCTGCCAACTCGATGCTATCAATGCACCTGAACCACAGCAAAGAGGGGAAACAAATTAAACAGATGAGATTTCCGAGAAGAGAAAATCAGAAATGAAGAAATCCTAAAGTGGGATGGGTTTTTTTTTTTTTTTTTTTAAATATAGCAGTGCTAGATTTTTATCACAAGATTGCAAATTAAATGGTACAGATTATCACATAGCAGTACCAGAACAAGCAATGATGTACAGACCAAATGGAAGCAGAAGAAGAGGCCGAACACATAGTGGAAATGGGAATCTCAACACATGCAGCCTATAAATTGGCACTCTCGCGCTGTTTATACTTCACCTTGACACCATAGGATGAGATGAAGATTTCACAAACAACACAAAGATACTCCTGACACATGCTAACAGACATTCCAGACACAAATACTGCACACATACAGAAATACAGATGCTCAAACACATACAAAGACAGACATAGAGACTACAGACATACACACAAATACTCAAACATGCACACTCAAAGATATGATGCTCCATAAGATTACAACAGAAGATGCACTCAAGACAGAGACACAGTTACTCCATCACATAGAACAGTACAGATATTCCAGACAGACTTGACCCACAGAAAGATCAGATTCTTTGCTCCAGACTCGACACTAAAGAGCAATTCTTCAAACAGGATACCAACACACAGAAAGATCAGATTCTTTGCTCTAGACTCGACACTGAAGAGCAATTATTCAGACAGGATACAGAGACACAGAAAGAACTTCCCCATACTCACATGTGCACACAGACAAGAAAAAGATATACAGCACACATAAAGAGACTCATGCACTCCCAGGGGATCGACTCAGATGCTGTTCTTGTAGCCACTTTCAGGCCTACCATCCACCCAGAGTTTTTCTGCATTTTTTGTCTCCATTATTTTGGGGAGGCTCAACCTACCATTCAACTACCACTGCCTGCCTGGATTTTGACAACCCTAGCAGCATGTTCCATCTCTCCCAATTTGTGCCATCTCGGAATCACTGCAGCACAGGCGAGCATCACGGACATCACATTCAACAATGAATAAAAGGGACTTCTTTCATCCTTTCTCTATCCAAACACATTTTTAAAAGGAAAAGGAACAATTGTGCGTGGCATACTAATTTTTTTCTTCTACTTGCAATTGTTTTTTAAAAGCAATAGTTTTGGTGTGGCATCTCATCAGTAACTCTATATTACACATATCTGATGTTCTGGATCTCTACAATTCTCAGTTTACCTTTGCTACCCCACTGCTCTTCTCAATATGCATACGTTTCTTTCAGCCATTTTCCAACCTTGCAGGCACTGACAGTGTGTTGTAACATTCCTCAGAAAACACTTCCTTGCTCCCCACACAGCAGAACTACTGACTAAACAATTATGCAAGATCTTTCAACCTGGAAATGCGTCTTTCTATGTTTAATTCTGCTTCAACGAGTCTCATAATCTGATGCTGTAACTCCCCCTAAGATTGATATGTAATTGTTGTAGCTATAACTTGTATTTCTCTTGTACAGTTTTGAAAATAACATGAACTAGAGTCATACTATCTGTCTGCTTCCATGTAATAGAGGCATCTATGTGCAGATATATCCCAGGTCTTGATTCTGAAGGAGGGTGTGAGGAGGGATACAACTGTCTCAGACAAGGGATCACCCTTAACAGCTGGAAATTGAAAACAGCATGTGCCAAATAGTACTTGCCCAGTTACATTTGGAGTTTGTGCACTGGGTTGAGACAGTGTGGGCAAAATAAAAAAAATTAAAAAAAATCAAATTTGATGTAAAGTCTGTTTGCCTTACTCTCAGTGTGGATGCTGAACTTATAAGAGAACCTCCCCCCATTGCTCAGTGTGGATGTAGACTTGCAGTCTACAAGTCAGTAATGTGGTAGGTGTTTGACGACTTCCTCGATGACGATGGTGTCTGATGGCCTGCTGTCAACTGTGACGAAGGATGCTGGTGGGCCTGCTGCGACGGCAGGTGTGTGGTGCCCATGTCAGAATACAGCCCATAACCGGTGTATGTCTGCCCCTGTGGTCCCATGGAGCTGTTGCTGTAGTTATGCTGTGGATGATGCATGGTGCTGCTGATGTTGCTGTATATACCTGAAGAGCTGCTATGCTCCGGGCTGTTGAGGTTGCTGTGCTGCAGCAAGTGGCTGCAGTCTCCATTTGGCCGATGTGTCATACTGTTACCATAATTACTGCCCACACTGCTGTTACTGGCAGCACTGCTTCTATAAGATGGTGGTACGTAGTCTCTTCCCGACCCCTCTCGTCTCCAGCCCTGCCTAGGGTCACTGGCATAGTGACTACTCACGTGAGTCGACGGGCTGCTGCCATGTCCAAGCGGGCTACCAGGGAAGCTACTCTGGCTTCCCCCACTGCTGTGACTGCTCCCAATACTCCCCCGGCCCCTGGCATACTCTAGACCACTATTTTCACACACACCCAACTCACTGACAGAACCTCCAAAATCATCATCGTGGAACTGATCATCATCCTCGGCATCAGCTACTCCTGAGCTATACTCGCTGCTGAAATTGCCTGCGTGGACAAAAGGAGAAGTGGTGCTCAGTCCAGCATGCATTGGCATGGCAGAGTAGCGAGGCATCATGGAGGCCGTGTCTCCTCTAACATCACTATCCGACCTAGTGTACCCGCGATTGTGAATATTGAACGTTTGAGGATCCACGTAGAATGTCTCGTTGGGGAACTGAACATTCAAGTGGGCGATGTGGCAACTATGGCAGAACAGATGTCCTTCCAGAGGGTAGCAGCGCTTGTCAATCTCGTCCGTCAGTTGCAAACCACAATCCTGAAATAGTCAGTGGAACAATTAGTTACCTGGGAGAGTCATAATGATACTGAACTACAACTATTATCCTCAAATAATAAACAGCTGTTCTGAAAAAGCATGACAGGCATTTAACTAAACTGCTAATAAACACAAACAAAATTACAATCATGAAAGAATGGTGCTAAGAGAATTCTCATAGAACTAAAACAATAAGTAAATAAGCAAGGCAAATATATGTGTTTTCTTTTACAAATGTAAGAAAAGCAATTAACCACAATCCTAAAACAAATGAGAAAAAATATTTGCTACTACACTCCTGATACTGTACATGAGCTATTTGTCACCTATTACAACACAGAATTTGAACGAGAAATAAGAATTAAGCGTGCTCAAAACAAGAAAAGCCGATAATTGTGAGATAATTGTCATGAAATTAATATCATCTTGACTTTTACTTTACAGAATATGTATGCCTGTTCTTCAAAATTTATTTTTACAAACCCCTTTTTATTATGAACTTTTTAAAACCCCAAAAACTCGATTCAAGGAAATATGTTGCAAAATTGGTGTGGTTGACAATGACAGAAGGAAGGCATTCATGAAATCAGGGTGTGTGTGGTTGACAGTGACAGAAGGAAGGCACTAAAGAAATCAGGGTGTGTGGTTGACAGTGACAGAAGGAAGGCATTAAAGAAATCAGGGTGTGTGATTGACAGTGACAGAAGGAAGGCATTCAAGAAATCAGGGTGTGTGGTTGACAGTGACAGAAGGAAGGCATTCAAGAAATCAGGGTGTGTGGTTGACAGTGACAGAAGGAAGGCATTCAAGAAATCAGGGTGTGTGGCTGATAATGACAGAAGGAAGGCATTCAAGAAATCAGGGTGTGTGGCTGATAATGACAGAAGGAAGGCATTCAAGAAATCAGGGTGTGTGGCTGATAATGACAGAAGGACGGCATTCAAGAAATCAGGGTGTGTGGTTGACAGTGACAGAAGGAAAGTATTAGTGACAGAAGGAAGGTATTCAAGAAATTAGGATGTGTGGTTGACAGTGACAGAAGGAAAGTATTCAAGAAATCAGGGTGTGTGGTTGACAGTGACAGAAGGAAGGTATTCAAGAAATTAGGATGTGTGGTTGACAGTGACAGAAGGAAAGTATTAGTGACAGAAGGAAGGTATTCAAGAAATTAGGATGTGTGGTTGACAGTGACAGAAGGAAAGTATTCAAGAAATCAGGGCGTGTTGTTGATTAGTAAAGAAGGAAAAGAAATCAGGGTGTGGTCAAGAGTGAAAGACAAAGAAAAGTATACAAGAAATCATGTGTTGTGGAGTGACAAACAAAGGAATATGTGTATATATGTGTGTGTGTGTGCGCACACACACACAAGTAATCAGTGTGTGGTGAAAAACAAAGAGGGCATACAAAAACATCACTATAGTGACTGATACCATGAGAAAGTTTGCAAGAAAACTGGAAAAACCAAAGCATAGACCAAGAAAAATGTAACTGCATTTTCAAAAGGCAAGAAAGACAGACATTAGCAATACAAAAAAAAAAAAAAAAAAAAAAAAAAAAACAAACGTGAAATGAATTGAAATCAAAGATAAACAGAAAATAAAAATAATAGAAGAACGATCTAAAATTAAACAGATGGTGTAAAGAGATTAAAAAAGATTCTTACTGTCTGCATTATTGCTTGAAAAGAAAGAAAATCAGAACTTGCAATACAACACACCCACCAACACACAGGTCAGTATCATCACACACTAGTGTTTTAGTGAACACAATAGCATAGCTACAGTACTGAAGCACATTCGGTCAGATGACAGGAACGAATATCTAGTACACCCACAAAACATGTTAAAACACGTAGCAGCTGTTAAGATCACCAACACAAACTTGTTGCAACAAAGAGCACCACAGCAGTCTGGGCACTCACACAAGCAGTATCACGGACTAGAGGAATTCAGTCATTGGAGCCTCCCTCCCTCACACCACTCTAGACTTTCTTGAAAGGCCTATTCATATTGTCTTCCTATCGCAATCACATCTTAGATTGCACCATCAGACCAGTTTTCATGATGACGTCTGACGATTCCCAGTTCCTCTGGACTTCTATACAGCTGGGAGTTATTTAGTGGGCCAGTATATCTGTCTCAGAGCTCACTGTACAGACTACGACCTCCAGCAGTTTTCTTGCATAGTCCACATGTGTACAGTGATGAAGCTGACAAAAGAAGCTCATGCATGTGTTCATTCAGTCTGTTAAACACTGTCCTGACATACCTGCCTGTCAAGACTAATCTTGGTTCATTCTGTATCTTTCTGTCTCTGTCTCTGTGGCGTCTCTGTCGCGAGGGAGTCTCTGTGGCGAAGTGGTCAAGCTATTTGTCTCGCGCTCCGAAGGTTGTGGGTTCGATTCCGGGCCGCGTCCATCGGTTTACGAGTTAAATGTTTCGGAGACACCTGTGGGTCGTCGCTAAAAGCTACGGAGTTCGTGCTTTGTGCGACGCTTTCCGTGCTGTGGAGGCCGAGCCATATGGGATAAAACCCGGTGCAATGAAGTCGACCCTGTCGACTTTTTTTTTCTGTATCTTTCTAGATGGATATCTTTTTTCTTAGGGAAAGAGAAGCAGAGGCAAACCAAGAGAAATTATGCTGGATGGACTGGGATGGTGATATGGAGGAATATCTACAGCGGAGCTGATCTAGAAAACCAAAGACTGAGATCTGTGGAGAGTCATGAACACCTACGCCAGCCAGCATGGCACTTGATGATCTTTTTTCTTAATTAAAGTAAAAGACTATTTATTCACACTCTCTTGCATTTTTTCTAGTTTATCTGCATTTAATGCTTGAGTACCCCACAAATGAAAGCTACTCACTGCATTATCACTGGCTGTGTGGTAATCTAGCTTAATGGTTTATTTCTTGCTTCAGCATAACCCCTGAGATTTTAATTTTCTTTCTGGTATCCAGGAACATCCTCCTGTCAATCGGGGTTACTAATAGCTACACCAAGTACAAAAGACCTATGAAAGTGACTGAAAATATTGTGATCGATTTCCCCCATGTTTCTAGCCCACACCATCAACCCACCTATACGTGTACACATATCATCATCATCAGTTTTACAGCACTTCCAAATCCAGGATTACTCAGGTTCTGTCCATGGTGGGCATCAGTAGGAAGAAATATGTGCACTTGTGACTTCAAATACTACACATCTTAATTGCTACCTTTCTAATAAGGATAGTTAATATCTACATTTTTGGGACATCTTAACACGAAGTTGTTAGTATATATCAATATTAGAAATCAGCCTTCAGTGACATCAAGAAACACTCAAACAGGCATGCCCAGTTATTCTCACACTCAATAAAATGACAGACCAATATGCCATCTCTGGTTAGACATCTGACAAGGGCCGCAGTGACAATTACGATTACAGCTAATTTTCGTTACGGACCACCTACCCACTTCTTTGGGAGCTATGCAAACACAGTGGCTAACACACTTGCTTGCCAGCCACATGGTCATGTTTCCGACTACCCTTTCAGGCAAGGATTGTGTTCACTGACCTAGCTGGCCAACAGACCCAGCCTAAACAAATGGCTATCAATTTACAGGAAGTCCAGGTGGCTAACGTGCTTCTGACCACCCCACTCCTTGAGAGTGCCTGGTCATCAAAGAATGGCGTTATGTCCATCAAGAGTGGTAATGAAGTTGGATGAAGAATGACTTGCGTTATGAATTGGATTATAAAGTGAGGAAGAGTTGCGCAGTTCGTTGACCACACTCTCTCGCCCGAGTCTATCTGAATCCAGTGGCAAGACAAGTCAAGACGAATGAAGACACATACAGGTGCAGTGGATGACCAGAGCACATGACGTGCCTTGCCATGCTCATTATGTTGAGAATATGGGGCCCAATAGGCCAGAAGGCGTCAAAAGGGGGCTCTTTACTCAGACATTCACAACAAATGTCTTCATGATTAAATCATGAGTATCCATTCTCTTCTATCATCCTTCCCCCCCCCCCCCCCACACACACACACACATTCACACACACGCGAGCGTACACACAATCAGCTCCTGAACCACATAATACTGATACCTACACCTGAAATTAAAGATCATTACCCAGGATTACATGACACTCAACTATACATAAGATGTTTACACACACGTACTCTGGCAGTAAAATCAAAACAAATACTAATTTAACCTGCATTCCAAACCACAAGCACTTCGGACAGGGTGTTGCTTGTGTCACCTTGAACTTATAGACAAAATAAAAGCAAACTGACATCCCAGCTTCGTGAAAAAGTATCAAAGGACAGCAGGCCACAAAACAAACCAAAATGCAAAAGCATTCTTGTAGCAAGGTTTCACCAAGTGCATACACTGAAGTGTGAAGATGCACACCGACTGTTCCCACTAACAAAATCAAACATGCGGAGGAAGACAGGGCATTCTGGCAATACCTGACTGTTGTCTGGCTAGCGACTTGTTTCTGTCTGATGTTGAGAGTTGAATTACTTCAGTTACAGTGAAGAAGTACATTTTAATGTAAACAAACAACTGGTTCATGTGTACCACTGCTAGTGTCTGCCAGGTGGGTTATCCAGGCTGGGGAATACAGTCTACTTGCCTGATCAGTCACCACCCTGTGCAAGCTAGAACTGTCATTCCATCATCATCACCTGCCCGGTCTCTCCACAAATCCCAACTTATAGTGGTTGATCAATGCTGTAGATGACATTCCTCTATGCCACTAAGATTAAGAATCCTTAGTCTTCGTCTGCCTCTGCTACCGCTGGATGTCTGTCCAGTCATGACTGTCATGTCACCGTAGCTTTACTGACATAAATTAGAACACTAGTCCTAGGACGTGAGGCAGCCAGCGTAACTCAGCCACTCAGTCCTCACACACACACACACAAAGAGCATTACAGAAATACAGACACGAGCATAAGTTGACTAGGTTTACTAACAATGTCAGAACACACAAGTTGACTAGGTTTACTAACAATGTCAGAATAGACAAGTCAAAGGTGGGGCTCAGAACAAGAATCACCATGGCAAAAGTAGCAGATAAATAGAAGTCACAACCAACAAATTGCATGATTTATTGGGGAGCATTGTTTCCTCATGTGCTTTCTGCAGTTATATATCATATGAAGTGAATAAATTAACAATAAAATGTTTTGCATATCCTTTACAGGACATTGCTGTCAACACCAGCATCTTTCAGCTGTATGTTGATTTCTTGGCAAGATTACGCTCAGTTGTTTGCCATTGCTTTCTGAGCGGCCGGCTCACATACCCCGTAAGTTACCGATCCGATTCGAACCACTGCTGATTCTCACCGTCATCACGTTACCTAGAGTTGTGGCATAACGCAACCAACATTATTCATTTACCAACAACTGCCGCAAAAAGAGGAAACAACATTAAAAGAAATTGACTTCACAACCACAAATGGAGACTAGGACTTAAAACTTAACATCGAAACTGGAACTGAACAAGTGACAAATGACGTGGATTCTTAGAAAGATTGCATCAGACAAAGCTCGGAAGACCATTGGACGAAAAGGGACATGTGACCGCTTCGCGCCAAAGCATAATTAGCATATGTTACTATTTCATCAGAAATGTTAATAAGCCCGCACTCTTTTCTGAAACCCGCCTCCTGAACAGATGTGAGAAGATTGTGTGACCAAAATTTTCAATGGACAAGGCAGAATGTCTGAATTTCGGTGATCTTGGTGGCTACATACCAACAACCACCCAACACATCAGCAAACTAACCACCTAAATCAGACCTGAGAGAGGGAAGCCGAGAGAAAGAGATGAACCACAAGTGAGATGGAGGATGACTTAGCTATGAGCAGAGTATGGGGAGGCCTTCAATGGAGCTATACGGGCAGACCTGAAGTGAATCCATCAGTCAATGGACCCTGGCTTACCTAATCTTCCAGTCACCAGGTTACATTTTCCTTGGTACACACCACACCCAATTTCAGGAAAACTGATAGTTAATTGTTGAGACATCACCATCACACTTAATATGTACAACATCAAAATGTTTACTATGTTTTCACACTTGTTGACATCTCATATATTGATGCTTGATTGATTGTCTGGGAATATGGTCCAATGTGCAACTTTTCTATTATCTTGTGTAAATCACAATAGAGATGTATGTACTGACCAGAAGGCTCAGGCCAGTCAATAAATGATTAACATGAATTGACCTTCTGTTAATTTGTCAGTTCCAACCTATCTGTGTCAACAACTTCTTTGTACATCATGTTGTCGGAATCTGATGTGATTGTTTATGTGTTTGATTGTTTAAAGATAAATTAACTCATAATGACTTACTGAATGGGGAAATAAAAAGACTCTAGATCTATCAACTGCTCAACATCCATGTTTTCTTCATCTAAATCAGGCTGAGAAAATTCTCCAGACTTTCCTCAGATTTGATAACCAATAAAAAGGGGGCTCCAGAGCTATCAGAATCATTGGAGAAGGGGCAGATTCCCAGTTAGTAATTACCATTCTCACCAGGGCCATAATCTATATCTCCTAGACATACTTAATAGAACGAGGCCTGCAGATAACTCAAGGTTCATATTCTGGGGTTATTGAAGATAGAAGAGGATGGGGCTCTACTTCTTTTGTTAGAGATGGGGCATGCACTACAGTGATCTCCCACTCCCTTCAAAAATATATGACAAGAGTATACGAGATTACGGAGAGAAGTCGCTAACCTCTAAGCCACAAAGCCGGCAAATTAACAATACTTTGGTTGAAATACGTTTTTAAAAAAAAGGTCAGTTATTTTTCAAACATGGAGCACTTATCCCCCGCAGTAATTTCATTTCTTCACTACATTTGATACATACCTCAGTATTAAGCACCTGACTAGATGCAGCGAAATTATGCCAGGAAATAAATCGTGCAACGTACTATTTGTGACCGTAAATTTATTTAAGGAATTCATCGTATTGAAAAGAAGCATACTCACTCAAAAAGATGTCAGTTTCATTGTGAAAAATAGTTAACTGCTATACAGAGACCTTACTGTTATATGCATGTGAAACATGGACAATAAGCAAGACAGACATCTAACGGCAGTAGAAATATGGTTTCATAGGAAAACGCAAAGAATACCATGGACGGACGCAAAAAGGAATGAGACAGCCAAGAAACAAATGGGAGCCTTAAATTGATAAGAAAAATTACACAGCCAAATGTGATCAAAGACAGGTATGTGAGAACGCAAACCATAAACAACCACGCTTATTGGCATGGCACTTGATGATGATAACAGAAACTGCCACTGGGGTGTGAAGTGTTAGGCCTTGGCATAATGATGTGAGGTGGCCACTTCCATTCCTCACATTTCCTTGCCAGACAATTGTTAGCTACCCATTTTACAAGACATGAGAATACCAATGAAAACAGGCAAGCTCAAACATGGACCAAGAGGCTCACTGATGAAGACTAGTTGAAACGTGAGAATCGTGTACTTGCCTCCCATTTGTTGAGATTTATTTACAGTCACATTTTCGTTCAGTTACTTTCAATCATAATTTGACAGCAGTGACCTCTAGCTAAAGACAGACAAGGAAGAGCTTGGAAGCAAAGAAATGTGGTTCCTAAGACAACTATTGTAAATATCTTGAACTGCCAGAGTAAGTCACAGCTATTGCCTGAAAGAGGCTAATGAAAGAACACAGAGAGACAGCTTTCTTTGACGATTTGAGAGGGAGGTATTGAAAAACATCATGCTGGATGGACAGACTGTGGCATTGAGAAATCAAATTGATCCAGAACACCTACGCGAGCTGGCACAACACATGCTGATGATATGTTATCTAAACTGACTATGATTTGTTTTGCTCACTTTACAGACAAAAGTATGTGGATTAGAACTAGAGCTAGAATTTCATCACACAATGCCTGGGCTTGGATTCAGAGAACATTTGTTGCCCATGCAGCATGATCCCTCTCTCGGCCTTGCCTTGTTTCCTCCAGAGGAAAGTATGACAAGTATGTCTGGAACAAGGTAAGCTGCAGATGCTGCCAGCTCAGCATCAAACCAAGAGCGGAAGGTGAGTAGCAGCAAGTCCCTCAGATACTGGGGGATTTTACTTAGCGATGTTCAGCCATATCCCTCAGCTGAGCGCCTCAAATCAAGTGTCTGGACCTGTATGAGCATGTACAACTGTCAATCTCCCTCCTGACCAAGTGTCTGGACCTATAAAAATGTCAAACTCACCACCTGACACTGTCATCATGCGTGTCACTAATTAGATGACGAGGCATTTGGCTACCTTGAGAGAGTCATAGTTACTCCTGCCATTTATCTGCGCGTGGTTGAATTTCTTCACTTTGACATTCAGAGCACTGGGCAGAAATCACACTGTGTCAACACCGGGTGAAATGCACACACCGGGTGAAATGCACACGAGGAATAAGAACACCAATAGCATATATTTATATCATACTGTCCAGTGCTATATAAACACAGCATAATTTCTTCAGCACTATACACAAAGAAATAGATAATATGGTCAGACAGCTGCGCCAACTACAGAACACCGGTGACAGGTGTACAAATTCTGGCTTATAAACAGTTTGGAAACTGGTTACTCCACAATGATAACCACAACCTTGCATGGATGGACAAGACAATGTTTAGTAACTTGCGACTGCCTAGTCCAGACCTTGCTTTCCAAACAAATTGAGAAAAATGACTAAGTTAACACAGAAAATAGATGAACATGCAGCAAACATTTGACATTCTCACACAGGACATAATTAAGAACATGTTGCACGTTAGATTAAATACGCTCATGTAAGTGACAATGTCAACAGACAAAATCCAGATTTCCAATGGAAGCAAATTTATTATAAACAAGTATGAAACAAATGGAACAAATTGGAAAAACCTACATAAAATGGATTATTTATAGCATGTGTGATTCTGGTGTCCACACTTGGATTCTCATCAGTACCACAGAGTTCATGGACTGCTCAGATTCTCCACATGTGATCACAGGAGGAAACTGAAGCACAATGAAAGTGCTTCTTGATCTGTTATCTATTCTGTCACCCCTATAAGACATTTTCCATCTGTTAACTATTTTACATTCATCTCTTTAATACATCTCCCCTCTGCTGTTTATTCTATATGTCACCTCTATAATACATTATACATCTGCTGTTATCTTTTCTACACTTCATATCTATAATACATCTTCCATGATCTATTCTACACGTCATCTATATAATACATCTTCCATGATCTATTCTACACTTCATCTGTATAATACATTTTCCATGATCTATTCTACACGTCATCTATATAATACATCTTCCATGATCTATTCTACACGTCATCTATATAATACATCTTCCATGATCTATTCTACACTTCATCTGTGTAATACATTGTCCATGATCTATTCTACACTTCATCTGTATAATACATCTTCCATGATCTATTCTACACTTCATCTATATAATACATCTTCCATGATCTATTCTACACTTCATCTATATAATACATCTTCCATGATCTATTCTACACGTCATCAATATAATACATCTTCCATGATCTATTCTACACGTCATCTATATAATACATCTTCCATGATCTATTCTACACTTCATCTGTATAATACATTTTCCATGATCTATTCTACACGTCATCTATATAAATACACCTTCCATGATCTATTCTACACGTCATCTATATAATACATCTTCCATGATCTATTCTACACTTCATCTGTGTAATACATTTTCCATGATCTATTCTACACTTCATCTGTATAATACATCTTCCATGATCTATTCTACACTTCATCTATATAATACATCTTCCATGATCTATTCTACACATCTATATAATACATCTTCCATGATCTATTCTACACTTTATCTATATAATACATTTTCCATGATCTATTCTACACTTCATCTGTATAATACATTTTCCATGATCTATTCTACACTTCATCTGTATAATACATTTTCCATGATCTATTCTACACGTCATCTATATAATACATCTTCCATGATCTATTCTACACGTCATCTATATAATACATCTTCCATGATCTATTCTACACTTCATCTGTATAATACATTTTCCATGATCTATTCTACACTTCATCTGTATAATACATTTTCCATGATCTATTCTACACTTCATCTATATAATACATCTTCCATGATCTATTCTACACGTCATCTGTATAATACATCTTCCGTGATCTATTCTACACTTCATCTGTATAATACATTTTCCATGATCTATTCTACACTTCATCTATATAATACATTTTCCATGATCTATTCTACACTTCATCTATATAATACATCTTCCATGATCTATTCTACACTTCATCTGTATAATACATTTTCCATATCTATTCTACACTTCATCTATATAATACATTTTCCATGATCTATTCTACACTTCATCTATATAATACATCTTCCATGATCTATTCTACACTTCATCAATATACGAAGTTGAGTCAATAAGTAAGCCACACAGTTCTGTGGGATGGCAGATAAATATAGTTGGTGTTTTCTACAGTAGTCATTAGGTGACAGCAACATCGAACTTTATATTCCTGCTCGTCCGATGGCGCTAGGTGTCTCATGCGCATGTGCAGTGCATAAACAAAATGGTGACTGCACTTACAGAGTGTACAACCAAAGAGCACTATGCTGTTGTGCGTTTGTTTTTGTGTGTGGGCAAAAGGACTGCCTACGAAGGACATTCATAAGGAAATGCTTCCTGTTTATGCTGACAAATGTTTGTCCCGTAAAGCAGTGCATAGCTGGGTAGAAAAATTTTCTCAAGGACGCTCTAAAATTGTTGATGAAATCCGATCTGGTCATCCTGTTGAGACTGCAACAGAAGCATCCGTGCAGTCGGTGGAGGAGATTATTAGAGGTGACAGCCGAGTTCTGGAACCTCCACCTTACAGCCTCGACTTAGCCCCTAGCGATTTCCACCTTTTTGGTCCACTAAAAACCCACCTTGGCGGGAGACATTTTGCGAATGACGCCGAAGTTGAATGTGAAGTGAAAACGTGGTTTAGAAAACAGAGCAGGCAGTTCTATGCAGCCGGTTTGGGAGGACTGATAAAACGATGGGATAAGTGCATCAATGTTGGTGGAAATTATGTTGAGAAATAAAGGGACAATGTTTGTATAAAAATAAACTGGTTTCAAGTTGTTATCATATTTAGTTATTTTTCTACAGCCATCTGTGACTTACTTATTGACTTCTCCTCGTAATACATCACCTATGATCTATTCTACACTTCATCTCTATGGAACATCTTCCATATGCTGGTATTAGATATTTAACCTGCTCGAGAATTGTGCCACTAACTGCAGCATTCATTCTGAGAGCCACTGTAGCTGTGTGTGTGTAGTATCAACATGACTAATATACATACCTCACAATGGTAGCAGTCCACATGAAAGTCCTTGTCCATGGACACAACCCTGACCGTCTCTTCAGTGCCCTGATGACAACAAATATTCACTCATCTCATATCAGAGGGAAGTCAATCAATTTACACACCAATAGTAAATGACAGTTTCTAAAGGTATCATTTGGTGGCAGTATGATCCAGCAGCTTATTAGCTTACATGTCCAAATGCAGTCAAACAAAAATGGATTACTGTGCTTGTGAAGTGTACTAATGAAAAACAAGCCGCTGTGCAATTATTTCGGTCAAATTGACTTCCTGCAATGGAAATTCTTAAGTCGTAACTAGCTGAATGTCGCCAGAGTTGTGAAAGAGGAAAAGAACTAGCTACTCATCATTATGACATTACCTAGTATATGTAAATGCTGAAAATGTGACATCCATCTACCAGTATATGAAACTATACAACTAACTTACAAAAATGTAACAATTAGTTGTCAGTTATAAACTACAAGTTTGTCCAAGTTTCACATTCATACAAAAGAACAGGCTCTATGTAGCCCCTCAACACTCTTTTTCTCGTTTCAATTGACATCTTTTTACTGACCAATAATGGGTATGTGGTTGGGGGATGAGTGTTTGGCTGGGTGGTTGGAGGTGTGTGGTGATGTGTAGGCTGGGGGATGGGGTGTTGTGGGGGGATGTGTGTTAATAGGGAAGGATGGGTTGGTGGGTGTTTGGGTGGGGGTGTATGGGTGAGTGGGTGGGGTGTGTGTGGGTGAGTGGGGGGTGTGTAAGGCTGTGTGATGGTGGGTGGGGTGTGCGGGTGGATGCAGGGTGTGTGTATAGGTGAGGTGTGGGTGGGTGGGTAGGGGTTGTATGTGGGTAGAAGGGGATTGTGTGGGTGGGTTTGGGTGTATGTGGGTTGAAAGAGGTTGTGTGGGTGGATGAGGGATGTGTCTCATAACATTGTAATATGTATTGTTTGTTTACAACATTCATTTGACAATGTATTTTCCTATGTGAATGCATCATGCACTATTGATGAATGAAAGATGAGTGATTGGAAGGGCCGAATGTAAGACGGGGCGTGCCCAAATTGTAACCCTTTTAAAATAAAGTTGAACTGAATTGAATCGAATAATTGTCATTATGTTCTCCTATGCCTCTCTTCTCATCACATGACCAAAGAAAGCTGTCTGTCTCATTCATATTGTTGTATATAATATTCCAGTTTATTAGACTCTTTCAGGCAGTCGTTAGTTATTCTGGCAGTCCAAGGAATTTGCAACATTTGTCTTAGGAACCACATCTATGTTGCTTCCAAGTTCTTCCTAATTTGTTCATTTCCATTCCAAGATTCATTGCCATACAGCAAAACTGGTTCTATATAGCACTTCAGCACTGTCAGTTATATATCTTATATATAAATTAGGATCTCCGTCTGTCTGTCTGTATGTCCGTCTGTCCTTTGTGCGCTCGCGAACGGCCCATCCGATTGAGATGAAATTTTCTACACGCCTTTCTTTCATTCCAGTGCAGCCCACTGTCATATTTTTTTAGTGTGAAATCGCATGCTTACCCAGTATTATTTCATTTTTCACTTTTCATCATAATTTAATATATCTCAGGGGACCTAACTCTGTAAAAGTTATTTCAAGGGGCATAACTTTTCTGTATAACTTATAGTCATATTGTGGCATCGTTTTCAAAGATTTATAAACTCTTTGTCCATAGTTATGTACCGGCATATGAGTTATAATAAATAATGATACAATCTGTAAGGCATTTTCAAAGTTTTCATAAAAATAATGCACAATGCATAACATTGTAACTCATCTTTTTTTGCTTAAGAAGTTACTGTAGTCATGCAGGTGATTAGAAAGCGTTTTCATTAAAAATAATGGATGGTGTGTAGAAGGGCATTTTTTTAAGTTACTTTTTTTGTTGTATGAATTTAATGAGACGCTACACTCCAGGAGCTGGGCGAAGTCACGCCGGGTCAGATAGATAGACAGACCCACCTTTTCGCTGCAGTTGTCTACTCCTCCTTTTCCTTCTTCTGCTGATGCTGCTGCCGCCGCTCCATTTACCCAAGTTATTTGTTGGGGGAAGATGTAAAGATCTTTCAAGTGCTCTTTCAAATGCTTTTTGTAAGTTGGTCTTCGTTTATCTAAGGTTGTTCTAACTGCAACCAATAAATGATTAGACAGACAGGCAGACAGACAGACAGAGAGGGAGGGACGGACAGACGGACAGACAGACAGACAGACAGACAGACAGACAGACAGACAGTCGGTAACGGGAACGGGAACTTATATGACTACTTATATGAATTAAATGAGATGCTCCCCACCAAGGACTGGGCGATGCCGGGTCAGACAGACAGACAGACAGACAGACAGACAGATAGTCGGTAACGGGAACGGGAGCTTATATGACTAATTATATGAATTAAATGAGATGCTCCCCACCAAGGACTGGGCGAAGCCGGGCCGGGTCAGCTAGTGATAATATAAAATGATCACCTTCGTTCTCATGATGATGGTGATGATGAGAAAGACAATGGGTATTTTGTGTCATACTTACATCCACAGGGGTGATTGCCTGGCCACATGCAGCACACTTGGGAGCATACACCCTGCAAATAAGGCAACAATCTCACATCATTATGTCCATCCATAAGCTGAGAGTTTACATTCAGTAATCACCAATTCCATCCATAACCTGAGAGTTTACATTCAGTAATCACTAATTCCATCAATAACCTGAGAGTTCACATTCAGTAATCACTCATTCCTTCCATAACCTGAGATTTTACATTCACCATTGCTGGTATATTGGTACAATCAGACAGTTCATTAGAATCTCGTCAATAAATCAAGTGCCATCTCCACAACGAAGGTAGGCTGCAATGGACAGACTGCAGACAAGTATTCTGTAATTGCCTTGTCCAGACCTTGTTTTATTTTTCTCAACAAATTGAGAAAGATGACCAAAATACCATAGAAAATAGCTGAAGATGTTGCAAAACATCTCTTGTTGTTTGTTCATTCGACAGCCTGTGGTTTTCTCTTGAAATTATCTTCCTACCAATATCTTTTAATGTAGCCAAAATATTTTTCTTTTTTTCTTCCATCAGATGTCTTTATTCCCAGCTACTCTTACATTTTCATATTTGTTGGATTTATTTCTATAATGTAAACATTTCTAGGGCCTCCTATACTGTGACATCTTTTCTTTCGCTTGAAATCAGACTCTAACTGCAATTTTGTTTCTAGGATATACAGTGACTACAGGTAATCCCATAGCATGTACTGTTTTACTATATATATTTATGCCGCATGCTAAACCATCACAATTTCTAGACAATGACATTAGGTGGGGGTGTCAGTTCCCTTCATCTTACTTTTTCCAGACAATACCCAGAAAATGCTGGCTATCTTCTACCCACGTTTATGAGGCAGGGTTGATCCCAGCACTGTACTAGCCAGACAATCATCCTGTCTCTGCAGGTCATAAACTAACATCAGTCACAAACTACATAATCAGTCACAAACTATTATATCAGAGACAGACTTAAGATCAGTCATGGGACGCAGAGGTGTTTCCAAGGCACCAGGGCTGGGTTCTATACTGGCCAAGACCTATTGACGCGTCCTCGCACGAGCGTCTTGGGCAACAGGTCCCTTCGAGGTCCTGGCTGAAGTCAGTAGGATCGTTGATTCCTCCAAAGTCGGAGAGTGTCTGCCTGCACGGTGAGGAACCACCAGTCTGCACAACAATAAGTCAGAATGGGACAACGGATACTCACGCAAACCTCAGGTCCTGTATGACATCACACTGACGTTGGACAACAGGATGTCTTCATCCGACATACAGGACTTCACGCTGGAGATCACAGCCAGCGAACACAAGCAAGCAAGCAAGATCAGTCATAATTTATTAGAACAGAGACAAGACTAAGATAAATTTTACGATCAGCCAAAATCTATAAGATCAGTCACAAACATCCATCACAAACTATAACATCAGTCACAAACTATAACAAGTCACAGACTATAAGAATAGTTACAATGTATAAAAACAGTCACCAAACAGATATGCCACAAACTATAACAACAGCCATAAACTACAGCAGTCACAGACTACAAGACCAGTCCCAACCTACGAGATCAGTCACCAAGTCAACAATATATAGCAACACAACAGACAGGTTTCCTCAGTGTACCTATGATAATCTGCTACACAGTAGATCTTATTGTCCACATCTATGGTGAAGGGGACACCATCCAGACACTCATTGCAAACGCAGCATCGGAAACAGCCGGGATGGTAGGACTTGCCCATGGCTTGCAGAATCTATCAACAGTTTGGAAAATTGGTAATAATAGATTAGATTGTTCTAGATCAAACTGAAAAAAAAACACAAAATGTTTCTTTAATAGGATCTTCAGCTTGTGTAGACACAAGAAGTTAGTATGCTGTAGAGAACTTCAGAATATAGAAAGTGACATGATCATACAATCATTTGGACTTGTAAATTTGCTGCTTGTTTACCAGCAGTATGATTGTCATACATGATGTCAGAATTCTGCACGCAACTTTAGAGACAGTAATCACATAAAAGAATGTTTTACAAGTGCTTTGGGTTATAGAAAGTAAGATTGTCATATACTGTAGATAGTTGTACAGGAAGTAATATTGCTACACAAGATAGAATGTTGTATTGGTGCTTTGTGTAAAAGAAAGATTGCCATACAGGTTAGAATGCTGCAGTGGTGCTTTAAGATTTAAAAACTAAGACATACAGGTTTATTACACAAGAAGAAAGATTGCCACACAACTTAGAATGTTGTACTGGTGTTTTGGGTTACAGAAAGTAAGATTGTTATGCATGCTAGAAGAGAGCTGTGAAATTTAGGAAGTAAGATTGGCACACAAATTAGAAAGTTACACCATACATTGATATTAAGAAAGATAAGATTTATCAGGCAAATTAGATTTTTGTCTGGGAAGTAAGATTGCCACAAAACTTAGAATGTTGTACTGGTGTTTTTCGTTACAGAAAGTAAGATTGTTATACATGCTAGAGGAGAGATGGGAAATATAGGAATTAAGATTAGTCAGGCACATCAGACTGTTGTATGGGAAGATATCAGAAACATTATCATACACAAATTTAAAATGTTGTATAGGAAGTAAGAATGCTCAATAGAAGTTAGTCTCACAAATCAGAATGTTGTAGTTTTTATAATCATGGATTCTAGGGCAGCAATTTGATTTCTTCATTGTGTACAGTTCTGTACCAACTAGACGGGTTCAATCAATATATATATATATATATATATATATATATATATATATATGTGTGTGTGTGTGTGTGTCAGGTCTTAGTCAGATATGACTAAGCTACCATATGAGTAGTAGACGATACTACCTGCTTTCTGTTAGCGATGAACATTGGGCAGCGCTTACCAAACCCGCACCCCACATTGTGCCAACGGCTTCAGGCGGAAGAGCGCAATTGGGAGGGTACAAGCCTTACCCAGGTGCGAGGAAATGCAACCTAAAGACAAAATGTCATGGCAGGGCAGACCAGGTCCTAAGCCTTGGTTGGCAGCTGGTCTAGGATCGAAGCTCCGACAGGCGGACAGTTAGAGCATTGCTTTGCTGATCCGGCAGCTTCTGCAGCTTGTCTTGTTCCAGATGTATAGGTGTTACCTTTCCTCCGGAGTGAACTAGACAGGCCGAGAGAGGGATCATGCTGCATGGGCAACACATGATCTCTACATTTTAACCCAGGCTTTGTGCTATGGAGAGGCAGTAACTTCATCCCTGGTCTTAACTGGTCTCGGAATCAAAGCAAGAGGCAACTGTTAGGGTTATAAGTCCCTGTCAATTGGATTAGACATGGGGCGCCACGCATTGCCTCTGATGGTGGGAGACACCTACAGGTGTCACTGATGAGCTACCGTCCGCCTCATGCTGGGCAGCCCCCAGCCAATTGGGTGCTGATCCGCCACAGCCTGCCTGCTTCAATGGGTGCTTGGGGCTAGGACAAAATCTGAATCGCAGGTTATAAAACAAATGCACCAGGTACTAATAAAAAGAAAAATAGAAACCTCAAGCTACGGCTTGCAACCTGGAATGTGAGAACCATGTGTCCAGGATTTTCCACTGACTTGACCAATATTGACGCATTGCCTCTGATGGTGGGAGACACCTACAGGTGTCACTGATGAGCTACCGTCCGCCTCAAGCTGGGCAGCCCCCGGCCAATTGGGTGCTGATCCGCCACAGCCTGCCTGCTTCAATGGGTGCTTGGGGCTAGGACAAAATCTGAATCGCAGGCTATAAAACAAATGCACCAGGTACTAATAAAAAGAAAAATAGAAACCTCAAGCTACGGCTTGCAACCTGGAATGTGAGAACCATGTGTCCAGGATTTTCCACTGACTTGACCAATATTGACGATGTGAGAAAATCACCCGTGATTGATACCGAACTCAACCATCTTAACATTAATATTGCTGGCCTGCAGGAGACTCGCCTCGCTAAGGAAGGGTCACTCAGGGAAAACAATTACACCTTTTTTTGGAAGGGTAGAGGGCAGGCAGAAAAAAGGTAACACGGTGTGGGTTTTGCAGTGAAGAATTCGCTTCTGGGAATGATTGAAATTCCAACAGGAGGTAATGAAAGACTATTATCCCCGCGCCTGGCAACTTCTTGTGGTTTTGCCACCATTATTACTGCATATGCACCGACACTCGATTCCTCTGATGATGTGAAGGATTCGTTCTATGAGGATTAGACTTTGTGATCAAGGCAGTTCCAAAATCTGACTACATTTATATGCTCGGTGATTTCAATGCTCGGTGAGTTCATGGCCAGTGTGCCTTGGAAAATACAACATAGGTCGCATGAATTAAAATGGGCAAAGGCTGCTGGAGGACTGCACCAGAAATGACCTATGTATTACAAACTCCTTTTTTAAAACAAAAGAGATGCATAAGGTCACATGGAAATATCCAAGATCCGGCCATTGACATCAGCTGGACTTCATCATCACACAGAGACACCATCTGAACCATACATCATTGATTTGAAGTTACCACAGAGCTGACTGTGATACAGATCATTCTTTGGTTGTTGCAAGGGTTAGACTACACAGCTAAACACAAATCTAGCCCCAAGATTAATATTATTAACACTCACGATCCTGAAAAGTGCTTTCAGTTTTAACAGCAACTTGACGCTTTCATTGATACACCAGAAAATTGTACAGTGAGTGAAAAGTGGGGTCAACTTAAGGAAACTCTTTATAAAACTGCTGTAGGGGTTACGGCACTGTGGATCATAAGAGGCAGGACTGGTTTGCGGAAAACAGCCAGACTCTGCAGCCCTTGATTGATAAGAAAAAGATAGCTCTCATAAAGAAACAAGGAAAGACCAACGCGTAACACTCTGAGTGAGCTAAAGCAAGCTAGGAAGGATGTGCAAAAGGCTGCCAGGAAGTGTGCAAATGACTATTGGATCAAGTTATGTGAGTCCATTCAAATCGCAAGTGATAAGGGAAACATCAAAAGCACATATGAAGGAATAAAGAAAGCCTGTGGTCCAATGATCAAAAGAAGTGCACCATTGAAAACCTTGACTGGAGAAATCATCACTGATAAGAAACAGCAGATGGACAGATGGGTAGTGCACTATTTGGAGCTTTACTCAAGTGAGACCAAACTAGCGGATGATACCCTCAACGCCATAGAGGCCCTACCAACTCTTGACCACCTAGACACACTTCCCACCATAACAGAAGTTAAGTGTGCTATAAATGAACTTGCATCTGGCAAGGCTCCAGGTAAGGATGGGATTCCAATAGAGGTTATCAGGAGTGGGCAAGACACACTCTACAGATCCACCATCATGTCTGTTTTTGAGTATGCAATGGCAATCCTGACTCTCAGCCATAAGCAGATAGAAAGGATGGAAAGGATACAGAATGAAGCTATGCGCATTATTCTTGGATGTACAAGAGATACAGCATGCAGGGCGATGCGCTACCTTCTTGATTTTCCAACCATTGAAGAGAGAATACAAGTTTGCAGGGCACGCGCCTACCTCAGAATTAACGCAAACACACAACATCCACTGCATAGTGAAATTAGGAAGGTGAAGGGCAGCAGGTTAAAAAGAGGACGGTCGTGGATGGGTCAAGCCGAAGACATTCTTCAACAGGCGTGTTCACTTGAGGACTTAGAACCTGGCGAGGAGTGGGTGCAAGTGCCAACAGACTTCTGCACATCTTTTTCAGTTTGCATCCAACTAGATAGAAAATGCAGACAAGAAAATCCGGCTGCTGTTGAGGCTGAAGTACAAGCGTTGATTTTCGAGAATTCGCTAGACGGTGACGCGGTCATCTACACAGATGGGTCGGTCGTCCGACATGTGAGAAGCTCATGGGCCTTTACAGCTCGGGCCGGAGGGAGAATTGTGAAGGAGGACTCTGGTGCTTTCACTGAAACCACAAGTAGCCTGACCATGGAAGTCATGGCAGTAAGTAAAGCAATAACATGGCTCGAGACACAGACATTCACTAGGGCTTGTTTCCTTAGCGACTCAATGAACATGATCAAGAGGATAGAGGAGGGGTCGATCCGAAGAGAATGGTTGCTGCCTCTGAAGCGGTCTCGGCTGGCAAAGATTAGTTTCATCTTCGTGCCAGGGCATGCGGGAGTACAAGGAAATGAGCGGGCTGACAAGCTCGCAGGTGAGGCTACTGTGGAGGGCGGACGCGCCATGGACCAGGCTGACATTCTGAATGCTCTACGAGAAGTGAGACATTTGCGAGAACCAAGTGATGACTGTGAATCTACAACAATGGCCAGACTGCGAGAGCAGCAAATTAAAAGAGGGGTGGCCAAACAAGAACACTACACAGGAAGCCAAAGAAGATTGATAAACCAACACAGAACTGGCGTCGTTAGCCTCTAAACGCTGCGGGATTTGCTGAGGAGGGGATCCGAGCACTTATGGACTGAATGGTTCGATGTGCAACGAGGATGATCTGTCGACTAACTAACTAACTAACAGATCCACCAGCTAATAGAGCTATGCTCGCGAGAAGGACAAGCCCCACAGGATTTCAAGGATTAAAGCATCATAACGCTGTACGAGAACAAGGGCGATCGGAGCGACTGCAACAACTACAGGGGTTATCTCACTTCTGTGTATTGTTGGAAAAGTATTTGCCAGAATTGTTCTGCGTAGACTTCAAGTCCTAGGAGATCAAGTCTACCCCGAATCACAGTGTGGCTTTCAACAGAACCGGTCTACCATTGATATGATATTCTCATTGCGACAAATGCTAGAAAAATGCAGTGAACAGAATCAACCACTGTTTATTGCCTTCATCGACCTCACAAAGGCATTTTATTTGATCAGTGAGGGTCTGTTCAAGACACTAAAGAAGATTGGCTGCCCACGAACTCTTCTGTCCATTGTGGAATCATTCCACACAGGCATGAAGGGTATAATCAAGTTTGATGGTGCAACTTCTGAAGAGTTTGAAATCAAGAGTGGAGTTAAGCAAGGTTGTGTACTATCTCCCACCCTCTCTGGAATATACTTTTCACTTCTACTGAAATATGCCTTTCGTGATCAGGATGGTGGTATATATATTCACTCACGCTCAGATGGCGGCCTCTACAATGCTCAGAGATTAAAAGCCAAGACCAAAATTAGGAAGGTACTGATCAGAGAGTTGCTTTTTGCAGATGATGCTGCAGTTACAACCCACTCTGAGGAAGAATTACAATGTCTACTATCTGCATTCTCCAATGCTTGTTCTGAATTTGGTTTAACAATTAGCAAAAAGAAGACACAGATTATGTCACAAGGTGCACATGGCGTACCATCAATCTTTATTGATGACGCCGAACTAGAGATGGTAGGTGATTTTACATATCTAGGATCAGTGGTAAATAGCAAATTATCCCTAGATCAGGAAATCAACATCCGGATTGGTAAGGCAGCAACACCAATGAACAGGTTAAGAAAAAGAGTCTGGGAGAACAGGAAACTTATTGCCTAAACAAAAGTCCTTGTCTACCAAGCCTGTGTCCTTAGTACTCTTCTTTATGGCAGTGAAACCTGAACAACTTACTCACACGAAGAGAAACGTTTAAACAGCTTCATATGCAGTGTCTGCGAAGAATACTTGGTATAAAGTGTCAAGACAAAATCACAAATACTGAAGTATTGGAAAGGTCAGGTTGTGTGATGGTTTATTCCATGCTCAGTCTTCGTAGACTTAGATGGATAGGACATCTTAGGAGGATGGATGATGGCAGAATACCAAAGGACATCTTTTTTGGTGAAATTCAGATGGGTAAGAGATCTCAGGGTCTGCCTCTACTACGATACAAAGATCTGTGTAAGCGGGACATGATTGATACAGGCATTGATAATGCACATTGGGAGCAAGACGCCGCTGAACGTGTTGCATGGAGGGCAAACATCAGAAATGGAATAAAGACAAAGGAGAAAATTATTGCAGATAAGTCACACACTGAGCGTGTGAGACGTAAGATGGTGCATGATGGTGGAAATAACCACGTGTTCACCCACTGTGAACGAACATTTACAGCGCGAATTGGCCTTATCAATCACATTCGCTACCGCCATGGGTAATAGTTATTATGCCTTTTTTAAGCACAAACTATCGTCTGTCAAGACGGCAAGGTGCCAATGATATACAAAACATTATCCTCATTTGTTGATTCCTCTAGATATGGTGCATGTTGCTCATTGCAGCTTTGTTCATTCTTATACTATTTTTGAACTATTGTTAACAGAAACAAACTCCAATGCTTGGATCATGTGTTATCACGGAATTGTCTAATCTTGTTCCTAATGGGGGAAAAAAACAGGACATAAGATGTAAAAACCACTGAGCTTGGCAGGCAGTATTCAGAAAAGGACATAGAAAGCCTGGCAGACATGTAGGTCGACAATATAAAATGACACAAAGTAGTGCAGCTTTACATAACAGAATTATGACACATACAGGATGTTGTGGCAATTAGCCTTCATCAGCAAACAAACACATTCTCAAAACACAACATATAGTCAAGGAGATTTCCTATGACTACATCAAAATGTGACGACAGGATGAGAAGAACAAAAAGAAAAAATGAAATGGGGTTATACACAGCTTGGAATACTGTGGTAAGTATGAACATTTTTTCCAATTTTCATTTTCTCTTCATTGCTTTCACTTTTTCATCTTTTTTTTCTTCTCATCCTGTCGTCACGTTTTGATGTAATCATAGGAGATCTCCTTGACTATGTTGTGTTTTGTGAATTTGCTGATGAAGTCTAATCGCTGCAACGTCCTGTATGTGTCGTAATTCTGTTATGTAAAGCTGCACTACTTTGTGTCATTTTATATTGTTTACATTTTCACAGCTTTACCGCAGTTCCACCCAATTGTATTCATATTTTTAACATGTAGGTCGAGCACAGCTGGTGGCAGTACCTCAACAACCTGCTGGTATATATCAAGGGAGAAGGAAGCACAATGCCAAAGTCAAGTGTGTTGTCCAGGTAGGTGTGCTGTCAAACAGCCTAATGGTGAAAATTTATAAGGGTTGCCAGAGTGGCAGTATCTATGAGGAAGTGGTCAAGCTGTCTGCCTGGTACTCTGAAGGTTTTATGACTACTTTAGACCATGAATACAATTGTTCTCCCAGACACTCAGGAGTCATTGCTGGAGCTATAGAGACTGATTGTACAGGAAGTCAGATTACTGGAATGTTGCTCAAGATGTTAGAATGTTATACAAAGAGTCTGATTGTTGGGCTATTACAGAATTTAGAACCGGAGGTAAGACTTGTACAGAAAATTGTTTTAATTTTAGAAGATCGTACAGGAGGTTACACTATTGTAGAGAAAGTTACATAATTTAGAAAACCAAATGTGATTAGACAAAAAGAAAATTCTTACAGAATTTAGAGGACTGCGTGAGCTGAAAGACTTAAAGGCAATTGTTACAGAATTTAGAAGATTGTAAATGAAGTATATTACTGTATAGAACATTTTTTACAGAATTTAGGATTTCATGGAATATTACAATGCTGTACTGAAAATAGTGACAGAATTTAGACCCCACAGGTTAAATTGTTGAATAGAAAATGCATCATTGAAATGAAAATTAAGACTGTTATGAGACAACACTTGATTAGTTAGGCCTGTGTCGAAGAAGAAAGCTGCAATGTTCGTAAATAAATTTTTTTTTCTTTTCTTTTCTTTTTTTGTGTTTTTGCTTCCAGTGGCACTGGACCAAATTTTGCGTGTGGATTAACTTTCCCTATTACCAGTGTCCCTCGCAATCAGCCAGCCCACTCCAACTTTAGTGGTACTTGTAATTTACATCCCCAAGTCAAGGACGAGAAGTTACCATTTTTAGTCCGACTGACCGGTTTAGGGGTTGAACCCCTTACCTCTGCATCAGCACAGTGAATATTTAAGAACACGTGTTCTTATCAATCGGCCATATTGACCTCCAAATTAATCTTATGTTTTTAAATAATGTTATGCTAGATAATAACTGCTATAAACTGACACCAAGCTATTGAATAAATATCTTATACTAGATAAGGACTGTTGTATATAAATAATCAGACATATAAATTGCTCCATATTCAAACAATCAGCAACAATGTGTTTTAAGTATTTCAGCCAAAGTATAATTCATTCACTCACTTCATGTGATGTATAACTCTGCAGTATGCACCTGACGAGATGCAGCAAAATATCTTCTTCTTCTTCTTTGCGTTCATCCGGAGTGTTTTTTCAGATGTGATTGCGGTGTGTCTGGTTAGGCACCCTTGGACCGAAACCCTTAGGCCAACATATCCAACTTTTTGCGTGCACTTTTGACAGGTTAGCATTCCTGTAGGACTCTCACTTTTGTGGTGCCGTCCACATCCCAACTGGTCAAGTTGGAACGGTAGAATACTTCACAATCAGCCCTCAAGGGAAGGCAGGGACAGTCCATGGCATTTTCCGCCATCCAGGGTGGCTTCCATAGTTGCAGAGCCAACACATAGCGCCCTGGTGCTGGGCTCACAGAGGGAATCGTCATGTCCTGCTCATGACTGCTTTAATTCCTCACTTCAATATATTGGGCATTTCGTTCGGCCAGGGCCGTTCCCGTACAAACCAGACCAGTCTGCAGACAGTATCCACGCAGCGAGTGTCAATGTTCTATGTGTTCTGCAATTCACATTAATTCACGTAGCTGGCTCCGCTCTTCATCGACGCACGAGCCGAGTGATCCACCGCACAAAGTTATATAATGCTCATTTTATTTTTGTGCGCCATGTGCTGAACGATCTGGAAGCGGAACGCGCACATGCCATTCTCGTCACTGATTATTTACGAAGTCAAAGGCAACCAGAGGGCGAGTCAGCTGTTTAAGAACTGACCTCGTTAGACCTCGCGGCCTCTGAGAGGAGCTCCCGCATAGATTCCCGAGAGCTGGGAATCAACTCTCGGGTATCCCGTAGGAAAATATGCAAGGCAACACATCATGCAACCTATTGTTTGTGACTTGTATTTAAATTCAGTCAACTAATCATTGTTTTGACAATCTTAAGCTATTAAATAAATAACTTATACTAGATAAGTACTGAAGTAAATAAATCTCCAGCTATTACACAACTATCATACTAGTTAAGGACTGACCATTTCCATAATAAGATGACCACAGACCACACACTTTTCAGCCGTCTGCTGAAATCCTGAATACTGTAGATAAGAGAAAATGAATTTGTGTACATGAGAAACACATAGTGCTGATTTGACATTTTTGTACACCCTCTAGCTTCCACACAAAGTGCTGTAGATTTCAACATCCAGTTGAGGCAGAATTTGGTTGGAAACCACTGACTACATGGCTGAGGTGGTAATAATGTAAACTGGGTTATAGCAACTTCTAAAGAAAAGAAAAGCTGTGTGGAATGAAGCTGGTCACCCAACTCCATGAACCCATGAAGGCCTAACATGTGACACCCCACAGCACACCACAGGATGTGTAGCTGTACACAATACAGGAGTGTAGCGACCAGCAAGCATGCCTCCCAACCAGATTGTCATGTGTTCCAATCCCTCTTGAGGCAGGGATTTTTTTTTTAAATTGGCCTTAAATGAGTACCACAAAATGTTCTGGATAAAACAGGTGGCCGTCATGATATTGACCATATGACCCATCAAGTGTTGCTTAGGTTTACAAAGGTAAAGGACACTTACTTATTACATACCTTGATGTATAATGAGACTGAATATTGTTATCAGACAGACAGTGGGATCAACACCTTGTGCCACATTTATTGAAAGACAGAAGATCAAGTGGTTTGGTCATCTCGTTAGAATGCAACACCATCAACTACCATCACTGGCTCTGCATCAAAGATCATCTGCGACAAGACCAAGAGGACACCCAAGAAGAAAATGGATTGACGATATCAAAGACAGTGTATAATCACACGGAATGACACTATCCAATGCCACCTATTGGACGCTGGAGCGCCAATTATTCCTCCCCACAGCACTAGATGGCAAAAGTGGAAGACAGTGATGATGAATCGGTATTCAAGGAGTGATACAGTCAACATCACACACCTGCCACCTTTACTTTCCTTGACATGTCCTAGTACCAATGTCAGGCTGGGTTGACCTGAGATCCTTGGTCACTTTGACACACCCACCTCAATGCACATGTGTAAACCCATGACCGGCGAGCATACAGGGAAGCAACCAAGTGCAAAGTAGTCTGTAAGTCTAAGTGGCACCACTACCAAGCACAGAAAAGGTTCCTTTTGTGTTTGACAATACACAGTGTATTAGGACATTCAATCATGTGGGTGTTCTTGTCTAGCCTGGGCTGTTTTGATACCCTGTGATCTTGGCTTCATTTCCAGAATCTTCTTCCTCACTATTTATGAGAACAGTGGTTGTTCTGTGTCTAAGTACAGCTGCTATCATAGCACATTCAAGTGACATTGCACTTTCTGATGGAGCAATTCTTCCTCCAAACTCTTTCCTTCAATAGATACTACGAGGGGAAGTCAATAAGTAAGTCACATATGGCTGTAGAAAAAAAACTAAATATGATAACTTGAAACCAGTTTATTTTTATACATACATTGTCCTTTTACTTCTCAACATAATTTCTACCAACATTGATGCACTTATCCCATTGTTTTATCAGTCCTCTCAAATCGGCAGCATATAACTGTGTGCTCTGTTTTCTAAACCTTATTTTCACGTCACATTCAACTTCGGCGTAATTCGCGAAATGTCTCCTGCCAAGTGGGTTTTCAGTGGACCAAAAAGGTGGAAATCGCTAGGGGCTAAGTCCTAAGTACGGCTAAGGGGCTAAAATCCTAAGGGGCTAAGTACACTTTGTAAGGTGGATGTTCCAGAACTTCCCACCTTAGTTGGTTAATTTTCTCCTGAGTTAATCAAGCTGTATGTGGTCTGGCATTGTAATGAAGAAGCAACATTGCTCTAGTCAGCAGTCCTGGACGTTTGCTTCGAATTGCATTATGAAGCATCGATAGAACTTCACAGTACAATTCAGAATTCACATTGTCACCTTTCTTCTTGAAATTGGTTAAAAGCATCCTTGACAATCCCAGAATGCTGTCAGCATAACCTTCCCTGCTGATGGCGTAACCTTGAATTTTTGGACACAAGGCGAAGAAGGATGTTTCCATTGCATTGAAGCACGTTTTGATTTGGGCTGGTAGTGATGCACCCATGATTCGTCCCCAGTAACAATCTTGTTCAGCATGTCTTCTCCTTCATCTTCGTATCGATAAAGATTATGTAAGGACAGGCCAAATCGGTTTGTGTTCCTCCTTCAATTGTCTGGGTACCCACCTTGAGCACACTTTCTTAAATTGCAATCGATCATGCATTATGCTGAACCATATGAGCACCCTATTGCAGATGCTACAGAGCCTATCGTTACTCGCCTATCACCTCTAATCATCTCCTCCACCCGCTGCAGAGATGCTTCTGTTGCAATCTCAACAGGACAACCAGATCGGATTTCATCAACAAATTTTGAGCGTCCTATGTGACTTATTTATTGACTCACCCTCGTATATGTTGTTGTAGGCAAGTTTCCTTTTTGGTGGGGGAGGGGCAATACAGAGCCTCAACTGGAGACACAATCCAGCCGGCTGTCCAGCCAAGAAGTTAACCATAATGGCATCACAATAGTTTTATAATTTTCTTATGAACAAGCTGCTTCTCTCTCCACTCCCATTAGCCAGCATCACTCCGTTTGACATGATCATTCTGATTTTGATATTCTCATATACAACACATTCCAGCACCACTCTATCCCCACGTTAGATCATCACAATCATTTTGCAGTATTCAAAATGATCTTCTCTTCCCCCCCCCCCCCCCAAAAAAAAACAAACTCTACTTACTCACCATGCTGCACATCAAACAATTGTCCAACTAATTCTACATGCTACACCTTTCACTACATAATCATATTCCATATGATCATACAGGTCTGCCTTAGGTAATCATTCTAAATCAGTGTTCATGAGTACATTGCTCCACTCAACATGAGTATGCAGCTCCACTAAACATGAGTACACTGCTCTGCTCTACATAAGTACACTGCTCCACTCTACATGATTACACTGCTCCACTCTACATGAGTACACTGCTTCAGTCTACATGATTTACTGCTCCACTCTACATGATTATACTGCTCCACTCTACATGATTACACTGCTCCACTCTACATGATTATACTGCTCCACTCTACATGATTACACTGCTCCACTCTACATGATTACACTGCCCCACTCTACATGATTACACTGCTTCACTCTACATGATTATACTGCTTCACTCTACATGATTACACTGCTTCAGTCTACATGATTTACTGCTCCACTCTACATGATTATACTGCTCCACTCTACATGATTATACTGCTCCACTCTACATGATTACACTGCTCCACTCTACATGATTATACTGCTCCACTCTACATGATTACACTGCTCCACTCTACATGATTATACTGCTCCACTCTACATGATTACACTGCCCCACTCTACATGATTACACTGCTTCACTCTACATGATTATACTGCTTCACTCTACATGATTACACTGCTTCACTCTACATGATTATACTGCTTCACTCTACATGAACACATTGCTCCACTCTACATGAGCACGCTGCTCCACTCTACATGAGTACTTGGCTCCACTCTACATGAGTACACTGCTCCAGTCTACATGATTACACTGCTCCACTCTACATGATTACACTGCTCCAGAGTACATGATTACACTGCTCCACTCTACATGAGTACACTGCTCCAGTCTACATGATTACACTGCTCCACTCTACATGAGTACTTGGCTCCACTCTACATGATTACACTGCTTCACTCTACATGATTACACTGCTTCACTCTACATGATTATACTGCTTCACTCTATATGAACACATTGTTCCACTCTACATGAGCATGCTGCTCCACTCTACATGAGTACTTGGCTCCACTCTACAGAGTACACTGCTCCCTTCAACATAAGTACACTGCTCCACTCTACATAAGTACACTGCTCCACTCTACATAAGTACACTGCTTCACTCTACATGATTATACTGCTTCACTCTACATGAGCACACTGCTCCACTCTACATGAGCACACAGCTCCACTCTACATGAGTACTTGGCTCCACTCTACATGAGTATACTGCTCCACTCTACAGAGTACACTGCTCCCTTCAACATGAGTACACTGCTCAACTCTACATGAGTACACGGCTCCACTCTACATAACACTACTCCTCTGTACATGATTACATTGCTCCAATACATTATTACACTGCTTAACTATAATGATCTTACGACAGCACCCTTACACCATACCCTGCATGATTCAACCACTCTATATGATTTACTGCTCCACCCTACAAGATTACACTGCTCCACTCTACATGGTTAAACTCCACCCAACATGATTTACCGTTCCACCCAACATGATTTACCATTCCACCCAACATGATTACACACCTCTATTCTACATGTTCACCATATCTACAATCTACAGACTCCCAGACCACACAGTAGTCCCCCAATCTCATAAGATCATCCAGCTAATAACAACATACCACAACATACCAGATAATCCTCCTCACAATACACCTTGCCATGAACATTGTAGAAGGCCTTGCCTCGCAGGGTGCGACCTGGCCAGAGGAATTCAAACTATTATTATTATACATCATATATTTCAAAATATGTTAGTGATAATAAGAAGTGCGTGTTTTCTGAGAGAGAAACAGGAATTAACATTGTATGTATATATATATATATATATATATATATATATATATATATATATATATATGTGTGTGTGTGTGTGTGTGTGTGTGTGTGTGTGTGTGTGTGTGTGTGTGTGTGTGTGTGTGTGTGTGTGTGTGTGTGTGTGTGTGTGTGTGTGTGTGTGTGTGTGTGTGTGTGTGAGAGAGAGAGAGAGAGAGAGAGAGAGAGAGACAGAGAGAGAGAGAGAGAGAGAGAGAGAGAGAGAGAGAGAGACAGAGAGAGAGAGAATTGAGAAAACAGATTGAAAAGCACAGACAAGGTAAACAGAAACAAAGCAGGAGACAAGACACATGGAGAAAAACAGAGTGAGACAGATATACATATTTCCTTGTAGTTACTGTCAACTGTCATTCACTGCCAATATAGTACCTTGCCGTGTATGGCAGGATGCAATTCAAATGATACAAAGAGAACATTTTCAAATACAACACTGTTTAGTGTAATGTCATCCACAAATAGCATTGCATAAACATTACAAGAGGGAAAGTGGTGGGGAAAGTGTAGAAGAGAGAGATGGAGGGGAGAGAGAGATGGAGGGGAGAGAGAGATGGAGGGGAGAGAGAGATGGAGGGGAGGGAGAGATGAAGAGTTGTTCTTCTGGGCCACATTGTGTGTCCTGTGGTGGCTGGGAAAATTATGTCACATAAGTTAACTTATTCAATCACTGATTATTTGATTGCTTGACTGACTGTATTCAAAACTATCATCGCACTTGACACTGTTCTGATCTTTACACACAAACACACACACGCACGCATGCACACACGCACCATAAAACTAGCACACCAACAGAAAGCACACGTATGCAACAGTACATACATGAAAATTAACATGCAACAGCTCATACATGAAAATTAACGGCATGCACACACATTCAATAGCACATACACAAACAAACAAGGTGCACCTACATATCTCACACACTACGTAGATGCACACAAATTAAGTGCATCACACACACACACACACACATCACTTATAAAACAGCACCCACAACTCATACACAATCACACACAACGCGTAGACACACCCACACCTCAAACACACACGTCACGTACATAACACAAACATCGTATCTCTCTCGCACACACAAGGCACACAAACAACACACACCTGTAACAGGTCATAAACCACAGCACCTATCTGCCCCTCCGTCCGCCACCAATCTGCGTGACGTCTGTCTTCCCACTTGTGCGTGTGTGTGTGACAATGCCTGGGTGTAAGAGCGCGGGCTGGCCTACGTTAGCACTGCTACAGACTTCCTGCTGAGAACAATAACGCCCACCTACACCAGCCATCAACTGTAGGTTTCACTTTGTCAATGTAGGGGTGGCAATAGTGCTATTGCCTGACTGCTCTGTGGCCAGGTGATAGTGTTGCCATGGCAGTGGGACTATTTGATCTGGGATCCCGGCTCCACCCAGGTATCAGTAAACTATCTGGGAGATAAAGGCGTCAGGCGCGATATGGGATGACTGGCTTATAAAATTATGGGGTTACGTTAGTTACGTATCCTTTACAGGACGTTTGCAGTCAACACCAGCATATTTTGTTGTTGTTGCAGTTGTTGATGTCTTGGCAATTTTACGTTCAGTAGTTTGCCATTGCCGGTCTCCACGGCTAAAGGGCTTGCGAGCGCGATTTGTGCAAACTACTGAACGTAAAACTTATCAAAACATCAACAACAGCAGTAAAATGCTGGTGTTGAAAGCGATGTCCTGAAAAAGGGAAATGCAAAAAAAAAAAATCCAAGGACGAGTCGCCTATACCAATATTTCTTAAGGCAAACAAATAGCTCTTGTAATCTATTTTCATGCCACAATGTGCAGCTTGAAATTTTACAAATCCTTTCCCTCCCTCCTGCCTCCTCCATCCTGCTCCTTTTCTTATTCCACATCTCATAAATGTACCCTCTCCTATTCTCTCTCCATCCGACGCGGACAATCCTGCTTATGACCGAGAAGTTTTCTGGAAGGTTGTCATAGGAGCGACGTTATGTAAAGGACATTCTACTGAATGAATTAATTAATTAATTGTCACTCTTCCGACCCTCTCTATCCCTTTTAATGCACCCTCCCCCACCTCTTACCCTCTCGCTTACTCTCTTGCTTCCTTCTTTCTCTTCCCGTCTTAAGACACCTCTATCCATTCTCTCTGTCGGTATCCATCTCTATCCTCTCACTCACTCTCCCTCTCTCACAAAACGCAATGAATGGTCGAATACATAAACGGACGACGAGGGCAAGCGGACAGCAACAAGAGACAGCTACAGTGGTGAACACTATCTCGTAGAAACTAGTTTACCTGTGTGCATATGTCAGGAACCCGAGCACCTGATTGGCCGTGGAGATAACTAAATATACATATATACTGCAATCTAATTTAGGCGCTTCTGTGACAGAACTAGGCGGCAGTTTTTCTTTACAGACAAGATGCATGCATAAAACGTGTAACGGCTAAATGTATTTCCATTTTTAAACACTCCGTGGCACTGTTGTATTATGTTAAACTGTTAAGGATGAGAAAATGGCTGTTGTATTTGTAAAGTGTTTAAGAAGAACCTCCAACCCAAAACACGTTTTCTGACCAGCCCTGTAATTTCTCAGATTCTGTTCTCACATGAAGAGTGACAATAAGCACTACAGGCACTGTCTAGTCTGACGTATATGTCTTGTTTTTAAATCAAACTATCTCAAGTTTTCGGTCTGTGCCCACAAGGCCGAAGCTTGTACATATGGGGTCAAGTTATGGGCTTGTTTCTGACAGCTTGTAGTTCGGTTGTTCTCATTTGTCTAGCGCATAACACGTGTTTTAGCATGTCTTTGTCAACGCGTTACATAGTAGACATACATAAAGGTAGGCAGACAGGTAGGTAAGCCGGTAGACAGGTAGGTAAGCCGGTATACATGAAGGTAAGCAGGTAGACAGGTGGGTAAGCAGGTAGACAGGTAGGTAAGCAGATAGACAGGTAGTTATGCGGATAGACAGGTATATAAACAGTTAGACAGGTAGGTAAGCAGGTAGGTATGTAGCTAGACAGTTACACAGGTAGACATGTAGGTAGGCAGACAGGTAGGTAAACAGGTAAACATTAAGTAAGCAGGTAGACGGGTAGGTATGCAGGTAGATAGGTAGGAAAGCAGGTGGACAGGTAGGTAAGCAGGTATGTATGCAGGTAAGTAAGCAGGTAGACAGGTAGTTATGCATGTAAGCAGGTAGACAGATAGTTATGCAGGTAGTAAGTAGGTAGGTAGGCAGTTATGCAGGTATGTAAGCAGACGGGCAAGTAGTTATGCAGGTAGGTATGTATGTAGACAGGTATGTAAGCAGATAGATAGGTAAGTAAGCAGATAGGTAAGTAAGCAGGTAGACAGGTAGTTATGTGGGTAGACAGGTTGGTAAGTGGGTAGACAGGTATGTAAGTGGGTAGACAGGTATGTAAGCGGGTAGACAGGTAGTAATGCAGGTAGACAGGTAGTAATGCAGGTAGACAGGTAGTAATGCACGTAGACAGGTAGTTGTGCAGGTAGATGGGTAGGTAAGCAGGTAGACAGGTAGGAAAGCAGGTAGACAGGTAGGAAAGCAGGTAGACAGGTAGGAAAGCAGGTAGACAGGTAGGAAAGCAGGTAGACAGGTAGGTAAGCTGGTAGGCATGTAGTTATGCGGGTAGACAGGTAGTTATGCGGGTAGACAGGTAGGTAAGCAGGTAGACAGGTAGGTAAGCAGGTAGGTAAGTAGATAGACAGTTAGGTAAGCTGGTAGGCATGTAGTTATGTGGGTAGACAGGTAGGTAAGCAGGTAGACAGGTAGATAAACAGGTAGACAGGTAAGTAAGCAGGTAGACAAGTATGTAAGCAGGTAGACAGGTATGTAAGCAGGTAGGCATTAAGTAAGCAGGTAGACAGGTAGGTAAGCAGGTAGACAGTTATGTATGCAGGTTAAGTAAGCAGGTAGACAAATAGTTATACGAATAAGCAGGTAGACAGGAAGTTAGGCATGTAGGTAAGTAGGTAGACAGGCAGTTATGCAGGTATGTAAGCAGGTAGCTATGTAGTTAAGCAGGTACGTAACCAGGTAGACAGGTAGTTATGCGAACGAACGAACGAACAAACTTTATTTTAAAAGGGTAACAAATTGGGCACGCAGGCCCGTCTTACATTTGGCCCTTTCGATCACTCATCTTTCATTCATCAAATGTGCATGTTACATTTACATAGGGAAAACAAAACATTGTCAAATTGATTATGTAAGCATAAACAATGCATATTACGCCTGGTACATTCACATGGAAAAAAAAAAACATTGTCAAATGAAAGTTGTAAACATAAACAGTGCATATTGCAATGTTGTGAGACATCCCCCATCCACCCTCACACCCCGCAGCCACCCACATATCCCTCAGCCACCCACACACCCCTCACCCACCCACACATACCTCCACGCACTCACACAGACTCAGACAAACATACATGCCGCCACCCACCCACACACATTTCCCCACCCACACATACATACACCACCCATCCCATAACCGACACGTACACACCCACCCACATATTCTCCACCACCCACCCACACACCCGCAACCACCCAGCAAAGCACACATCACAAAACCACACATACATACCCGCGTCAACCCACACATCCCGAATGCGAATAAGCAGGTAGACGGGTAGTTATGCATGTAGGTAAGTAGGTAGACAGGCAGTTATGCAGGTAGACAGGCAGTTATGCAGGTAGGTAAGCAGGTAAGTTGGAAGACTCAGGACGAAAGCATGAACGAACGAACTTAGCTTTCATAAGATTAATAATTAGATACCCTGCCCAGTCTAAAATTCTGCTTGTATCTCTCTCCGTTCATACAAGGCAGGAGGTGAGGCTGTTTGATAAACAGACAGGTATCTCGATAGGTAGGTAAGTAGACAGAAAGATACAGGCAGGCAGACAGACAGGCAGCAGGTAGATACACACATTCAGACAACCATTCCGTCAGCAGCCAAACAGACTGGGGCGAAGTTTCTTGCTCATTTCTCACCACCTTACCGTGTACCTCTGCTACCACTGTCATGAGGACAAGATAAACACAGAACTGTAAACAACCAGATTCTACACACAAAAACACTAGAAATACGTGCGGCTTAAAGTGGCATGCGATCGACAAAGATACAAAGGCGCGGTACACTAAAAGTGAACGGTGCGCTATTACATGGTACCCGTATATGTCCTACGTGAAACATGCACTGCTAGTTACAAGCTGCGAGCACTGTGCCTTCTTTTGTTTTCGGTAGCAATTTGCGCACTTCGCACCGGATCATCGCTGTTATACTAGCGGAGGAATGTTCTGTTTGGAATCAGTCCAAAATGTGCGGATAAACCCAAACACGCACGTTCAACAACAACTGTCTTCTGTGTACCTGCCTCTTTGACGTTAGAATTTTATCTTTTCCGATTTCAACCTTTGCATTTCAAGAAATGAATCTATCCTATTCAACAAACAAAAATAACGCAAAACAATATAGACATTCATGAATATCAGTGATTCTTAAATTTGCTTTCCTTTGGTGCTACTTTCAAAATGAAAATCCTTTGAATACCCTACTTTGGTCCTAATGAAAATCATTTCTGAAACAACTGCTCCTCCATACCATAATGCTGAGCTGTCTTGTATCTTCTCTTTTGATCTCCACCGCCTCCTGTCCCGTATAAAAAGCCCCGCTTTCTTCTTTTCAAAGAATGTCGATTGATTCTTCCGATAGGGCAAACCTATTATCTTTGTGAGTTACCTTCTGAGAAGATCTCATGACGTTTTATCCCATATGGCATGGTTTCTATCCGCAGGGCAGCCTGCCGAAAGCATCGCACAAAGCACTAACTCCGTAGCTCCAGCGAAGACGCCCAGGCGTCTTCGAGAAAAATGCACTCTGAACCGAAAAACGTAGCTCGGAATCGAACCCACAACCTTCGGACAGCGATGCAGACGGCTTGACTACTTCGCCACGGAGACCCGTTTCTTCTATGCAACCACATTTCGGCACCTCCCACACCATCCTCTATCTGCTGACTATCCTTGATTCGATTCCGTAAATCAGAAATGATTCGATAAAACAACTCTTTCTCGAAATGATTGGCAAAGATATTGCAGAGAATATTCTTCACAATGTAAACTGCTGCTTTTTGCTTGGGCGATCCTCTATTCAACTGCCTTAATGCACCTTCCATCTGCTGTTGGTATAGTAACCGGGGTGGAGTATATCCATATATATCGCCAATCTCTCATCTCACTCAAGCAGCCAGCTTCCTCTCACGGTGCTGGGTGTTGCATTTTCATGAACAATGCGGCGCCTGATTCTGGGGTAGTGGAAATGGCGGCTAGTCTACTCCGACAGTGGTGAAAAACCTGGAGTACCCGTGTGCATGCTAATCACTGAATATAATATACAAGAACCAACATCTGCTACATATGTTTTGCTGTTTTCTTGTTCTGCGCATTCGCGATTTCTAAATGTCAAAAGGGGGTGGGGGTTCAGAGATTCGGCCATGTTAAAAAGCGATTAATACAGATAGAAACATGAAATTTTGCACACTTCAAATGTGGAATATCTGTTTGTGTGAAACTGCACATTATTTGGACAATGATCCATTAATTGATGTATGCCGAAGGATTATATATCGCCAAATGTGTCCTCTAATTTTGAAAGAAGGACGATATATCGTCATACTGGGATCATTGTGTTATTTGTTTCGTTTCGTGGTATCTTCCGCAATTTCAATGTTCAGTGAACGGACAAAATAATTTGACTGTGTGCCATGTCTGGTCCAACCTTACGTTTTGTTTGACACTGAATCAGTTAAAATTGAGTGTGTGAAGAACCTGCGATACACATAGCGAAATGAAATAGAATGTGTGGTTGCGGAAGAAAAAATTTAGTGAGCATTCATAAACGTCTGTGTGCTGTGTATGAAAGTTCTGCAGTCCATAGGAGCACCGTCAGTCGCTGGGCTCAGAATCAAAGAATATGAAGAGACGGAGCTGCATGAACTTCCGATCTTAAGGCGTTCGGTTACTACCACCAGCCCACATATGATACGCCCTTTATTAATCTTAATGATGGACGCACTACAAGTCGACATTTGGCTTTGCAGTTGTCAGTCAGCTAGGGAAGTGTGATTAAAATTCTCAACATTTTCATTTTCAAAAGTTTACGCAAGATGGGTTCCGCCAAGTCTCACAAATTAGATTTATTTCAAAGACAAACAATTTGTTCTGAAACGATGGAGCATTTCGATGTTGAGGGATAGATCGTAACCTAGGCGCATCATTTTTAGCCGAATGCCATCTTCCACAATCACCAAAGAGACAGAAATTCAAAACAGCTTCATTAGCAGAAAAGGTTATGATCACTGTCTTTTTGCGACATTGCTGTTAAGATTCTTGTGGAAGTGGTGCCAAAAGGTGAGAATCAGTAATGAAGCTAAAATCTAAACACTCAAAAACAACAAAATAAGCGGTCTATCAAGAACCCAACAGAACTGTTGATCTAACACGACAATGCACGGCCTCATACAAGTAAGAAAACACGAGAGGCATTCGCAACATTGGGCTGAACTGTATTCCCTCATCCACCCTATCATCGCAATCTGGCTCCCTCCGAATTTATACCCGTTTGGCCCACTTAATAATGGCCTCCGCGGGGAAAATGTATGAGGGGAGGGGGGGGGATGATTTTCATGTAACGAAGAAGTCCAGTACAGTCAAGACATGAATGTACTTGTTTCATACCGGTCTACTGCTGCACAAGATGGTGGGTATTATGTAGAAAAAATCGTATTTTTAAGGGAAATGTTCACGTATATTGTTTGCAAATAGTATTCATTCTTAAGTTTCCAGGGGAAAATATTTATGGCGCATTACTCTCTGACCGCCCCTGGTATAAATACAACAAAATACACCAACTTAAATGATGTGTCCCCATATGGACAATGGATTGTGGTCCACGTGTGCCGTTAGGCCCAGGGACAGTTGAAGGCATATGGTGCCAAACGTATCGCATAGATCTCGTTGAATGTATGTAGTATACTCCCGATAGAATGTATCCATCTGACTCTTGGTCTACCTCTATACCAAGAACGTCTCGGACTAGGCACAAAGCGATGGCTGATTGGGCGTCATTCTCACCAGATGTTTGAACTGTATTTCTCTCTAGCGAGTTCAACAGCGTCCATGTTTGGCACTGGTAGCAGGGTATTGGTAGAAATATGCTATTAATATGTCGCTGGAACTTTGTACTGGTGTGCCAAACCATATATGTAAACCCATGATCGTATGTGAAGCTTCCTGCAACACCTTCAACGCGCACCGTGCAGAAACCACAGATATACATAGTTCAGTGATCCTACATACAAGCTCACAGGAACCACGTGTCTAAATATACACCCTCGCCGTGCGATAATTGTCTGCAGAGCAAGAACGCTGACAGAAAGCAGTTGCTTGTTAAAATTTACAGCAATGTCTTCCTCCTCTGGCATCTTCTTTCTTCTCCCTCATCTTTCTCATCCCCCATTCCCTTTATTATCGTCGTCCTCCCACACCTCTCCTCTTCCTCCTGTACCTCCTCCTCATTCTTCATCTTCTCCTCCTCCGTGTTCTTCGTCTCCTCTTCCTTCAATATTTTGAGGGGACTGTGTTCTCATCTCATCTCATCATGTTCCTCTTGTACCTTGCGGTGTCGAGGTGAAGTATAAACTTCGTGAGAGTGCCCGATTATGGGCTTCATATATCGACATTCTCATGGATTCTGCTATTCCCTCCGTCCAACGTTTACGTGGTCGGCCTCTTCCTTTGTTTCCATCTGGTCTGTACATCATTGCTTGTTGTGGCATGCTGTTGACTGGTAACCTAATTGCATGGCCAAACCATTTGACTTGCTGCTTTCTAATAAAATCTAGTGCTGCTTTAACCCCCACTTTAGTCCTGATTTCTTCATTTCTGATCTTATCTCTTCTTGATACATTGAGTATTCTGTCTGTAAGGTATGGAATGCGCCTGGCCCTGCAGCCAGCAGGATTAGGATCGGCTAGCCTCTCCCAGGAGGGGTGTAGAGCGAAAATTAGTAGCCTGCCGATGACCCGCAGACTACACAAGTCAACCCCCACCTCCACGTGGTGCAGACCGGGCAACCATGACCGCGAGGTCATGGGCTAACGGGGCTATGGCTCGCCATAGGGGATGGACTCCCTGTGGTCAGATTAGTGTCCTAAACCTGCGACTGGCCTAGCAAGCCGGCAGGGGATCTTCATAATGCTTGTAGAAAAACTAAGAAGTATAAACGGGACTGTGTTACGCCTAGATAAGTACCTCTTTTGCTCGCAGGCTGCTGCTGCTGCTCCTCCTCCTTCATCTCCTCCTCCTCGTTCTTCATCTCCTCCTCATTGTTCTTCGTCGCCTCTTCCTTCAATATTTTGAGGGGACTGCTACGCCTAGATATGTACCTATTTTACTCACAGGCCTCTCCTCCTCCTCCTATTCCTCAATCTTCGTCTCCTCCTCCTCGTTCTTCGTCTCCTCTTCCTTCAATATTTTGAGGGGACTGTGTTACGACTAAACACGTACTCTTTCACTCACAGACCTCTCTCCTCCTCCTTGTTCTTCGTCTTCTCCTCATTGTTTTTCCACTCCTCTTCCTTCAATATTTTGAGGGGACTGTGTTACGCCTAGATATGTACCTCTTTTACTCACAGCCCCCTCCCCCCTCATTCTTCGTCTCCTCCTCCACCTCATTGTTCTTCGTCTCTTCTTTCTTCAATATTTTGGGGGGACTGCGTTACGCCTAGATAAGTACCTCTTTTACCCACAGGCCAGAATATCCGACTTCTGCATCCACGTGTGCAAGCCTGCCTGCCTCTCTCTCTCTCTTCTCTCTCTCTCTGCCATCCAAGGTCACGTGCTATCTACCCGTGGCTAGAGATTTACAGTAAAGTTTTGCTTTATTCACGGTCGGACGAGGTTTCCACGCCTGGACTCGTCGCTTGCCAAATGAGAGAAAGATTGGCCAGCTAATCCCCCTTGCTCTCAGGGCTATACAATATGATAGCACTATCACATCACAGACCCGTGGCAGGAAACTGTCTGACACATGTCGCTTTACCCTCTACACTTCTCTAACCGGTGAGATTTCTAACGGACGGGTCATTCGTCAACTAGGAAATCGAACCCACGGCTTTCATTGCATTAATGTGTGTTACAGGTGCACACACGACAAGCCCGTATACGTTTTTGTTTTCAGCATCGGGATTTGGGGCGACTGGCAAAGGGGCCTTGTATGGCGTATAATTGTAAATGGGCAGAGATATGGGTCTCAATCATAGGTGATTTACAAAGGCATAAGTGGGCACCAGGCACAGACATTCCTCGCTGACGACTTACTTGGACACAACCCAGGAAAGACCTGAAGACTTTAGGGAGATGGACTATCTATATTTTTATAAACACAACTGTCATGTATGAGAACAACAGCAACAACTTCAGAGCTAATATTGTGAGTCTACGTTCTAGATCTAGACTAATAATCATGACTGCGCTGCAGGAGGACCAAGGACAAGAGCATTCTATGAAGGCATACAATACAAGCGGCTCTGTGGCCGTGTGTTCCCATTTTCAACGAGAGGGCTATTCCTGTAGACTGCCCAAGGCTCCTGTGTCGACCCAGCCTAAATGAACATCAGGAAATGTTCTAGGGAGTAAAGGTCGGTTTGATTTTTTGGTGAGCGTTCGTTCGCTTTGATACTCAAGCGTAGTCCACACACTACTTCTAGTAGTGCTGGGCTGAATGTTGCGTGTGGATTAACTTTCCCCTTTAACAGTGTCCCTCGCCATCAGGCGAACCCACTTCGACTTCAGAGGTACTTGTAATTTACCGCCCCAAGTCAAGGACGATAGGTCAACATTTTAGTTCAACCCCTTACCAGCACCAGCACACCGGATAATTAAGAACACGCGTTCTTATCCATTCGGCCGTGCTGACCTACTGTCGGTTTGATATTGCCCACTTCGTTAAATAATCAAAAATAGAGAGCATCTGCTGGATTCCCCCGCCCCCCCCCCCCAGGACATGCGGGAAACGTGCAGGCGGACAGACTGGCTAGGTCTGCACCACTAGATGCATGATAAGGCAGGCGTGGCCGGGGCCCTTCGGATTCGTGTGGGTAGTGCAGAAAAAAGTGGGGGGGGGGGGGGGGGGGTAGATTACGGCTTGGAGAAAATGGTGTTAACAGAACTAGAGGATATGGCCGACACTCAAATACCCCGAGGAAAAAAAGAATACATAATCACACTGCTACCATTAGTATTGCGACTCTTCGCTGGCTGCTGTAGATGGGGAAGGAGCACGTATGGCAATTCCCGAGTGCTGAGAGAACAAAAGTCGCTTAAAAGTCGACAGGGCCGACTTCATTGCACCGGGTTTCATCCCATATGGCTCGGTCGCTTTCCGCAGCGCGGAAAGAGTCGCACAAAGCACGAACTCCGTAGCTTTAGCGACGACCCACAGGAGTCTCCGAAAAATTTCACTCGTGAACCGAAGAACGCTGCCCACAATCGAACCCACACCCTTCGGAGCCCGAGTCAAACGGCTTGACCACTTCGCCACAGAGACTCCCGAGTGCTGTGATGTCGGTGCTTCACTAAGCTCAACCATAGGGTACTGATTATTCTAAAAATCTGGGGTGAGCATCATACACCAAATTCTCCACAAGGGGATCAAATAGGGCCCTTTACTGTTACTGTATTCAACACAAAATCTCACCGGATGCCAGGCGCCGCATCTGCCTCTGGTCTGAACTTTAAATACCCTCATCCACCCCTGTTTCACGTACGCTTAATGGCAAATGTGGTCAACACAAACGGTACTTCAAAGGGCACCGTTGCAGTGAGATACTAATATAGACAAACTACGCTCGTGGGTGCACATATAAGCCCACAATAGTGGGCAGGTCATTACCCAGCTTACCCGCGCACACATAAGAAAGAAAGAAAGAAAGAAAGAAAGAAAGAAAGAAAGAAAGAAAGAAAGAAAGACTAAAACATACAAAAAAGAACTGGCGTGCAAACGAGACAAACCAAAGGACAGTGGCCTATAAGAGCGAGCGCCACTGGGAAAGAATACAACAAACTGACAACAACGAACACAACAATGATACGTGTTTCACTAACTGCCTGACCTGGCTGCCCTTGCCACCACCCCACTGGCAAGTCCGAACAGATATACGGCCAGTGATAGTTCTACTCCAAGTTCCATCAGTCCCAGGGGAGCTATTCCCATTCCGTGCAGCACGCAACAGATATCGTTTTCGGAAACTTTTGAATAACAATCAACCCAATCACCCCCTCCCCTACTCATAAGAATAAAATCGCACTAACATAATTACTGATATCTGTACAATAAGGGAAGCATCAACACTCAGTTTAAGTTATCATCATCATCATTATGTGGCTTGTCCTATCATAAGCCGGATGTCCAGCCTATATTGCCGCTATGTAGAATTATCTAACATTTCAAATCCATGTCTTGGTCTTCGCCTTCTACGCTTCCACTGTTCACCTCCCTCCATAGATATCGTTTCTTTACATTCTTGTCTTTGTGCATGACCCAAATATGTCATGTTCTTCAACTGTATTTGTGTGTAGTAATAGTAACCGATCTTCTTGAACACTGAGTTGTTGTTGGACAGATCAGCTTGCGAGTGTAAGTTAACTATGTAGTATTCATCTTGCGTGAGATGAAATTCTTGTAAAACGCTGTATCCCTCAGCAGACACTCTAGATCAGGGGTGGCCAACCTTTTCAGCAGGCGGGCCAAATTTCAGAAATAATATTTCCTGCCGGGCCACCTAATTTTTCTTTTGTTAATTAAAGTAAACAAGCAAGCGTGCTACAGCTTCGACCATACCGCCGCTACCCACTCCGCGGGCCGCAACATAACTCCCGGCGGGCAGCATGCGGCCCGCGGGTCTCGTATTGGCCACCCCTGCTCTAGATGCAAAAAACCCCGAGGCCCCTGGACTGGACACAGTGTGTGCGTCCACACAATTATATGAACTTGTTCCAATTTGCATAGTATGTTATATTATCTTAGCTCTGTATACTTGACAACAGACACTGACTGTCTTTATCTGTCAGATCATTTTGTTATTTATATTACGCACTGTTACATATTAGCGAGGTGGCTATGGCTTCTAACACAAATATTACAGAAAACTACGAATATTACAGAAAACGTATATACATGAAGTATACAGATAACTATACGACGGTCAGGCAGCACTAAAGTTCTGCCAAACAGAGTATAGTATGTAAACACGTATTGCACCAACCTCCTCCCTCCACACAAACTTCGTGAATGCCATCACTCTGAAAACTTCTACTTGCTGTTACTGCAGTCAATGTGGGGTCTTAGTACGAACGAGAACAAGTACATGGCGAGAAAAACAAACAGCCAAAAGGGACAATCGGGGCAACATTAAATAAACGCAGCACTTATGTGACGGAACAAGAATACTACTTCTCGTTTTTCGGTGATTCATTCATTGTGACGGAACAAGTACACTTTGGTACAACACCGTATTCTATAAGTGCCAATTAATACGTGTGAATGTGTTTCTCTTCTGTAGGTGCACTGCCCCTGCTGGTAATCGCGGCCAGTTGAGGATCTGACCCATAAGTACAGGAGAGAACCGAGAAACACCAGGGTGTCAAACAGCGTGTGATGTGTGACACTTATGGCATCTAGCTAGTCTGGAATCAAAGATAGAGAGTTCCTTCAGCCAGGCAGCATCAATATGCCTCATCAATAGGTTCCCAACTGCCACCTGGCTGTGTTGACACTATTATTTAGTCCCCGTTTCAGTTAATGCTACTTGTTATACATACTAATAGCATTAATCCAGTGAGAAACAGCAAGTTAGTGAACTATATATCTACTGTATGCATGTAACACATGAACAATAAACACAATCTTAGAAACTTATTGACATCGGAAACATAAATTCTGGGAATAATGCAAAGATAACCGGAAAAAGGAATCAGGCAGCCCTTCACGAAACAAATCAATCAATCAATCATGTGCCATGCCGGAAAGCGTGGGCGGTCATGACTCGCCATTTCACTCGATCACCAGTGTCGTGGATCAGCTCAGTGTTCCTGTTTCGTCCATGCCATGTGGCCAAGCCATCCAGGTATTTTCATTCATTCAGTAGCATGTCCTTTGCAGAACCTCGTTTCCATTAACAACCTTCCGGAATGCAAGACGTGCTGGGTCCACCCATCTGGAGATCATCTGCCACATCCTGCACCCATCTTCTCTTTGGCCTTCCTCTTAAAACCATACATTTATTAGAGAAATTAGATGCAGCCACTTTTGGGGAATGTTATGAGAAGAAATGAACTTGAAAACTTAGTGCGAAAACAGCAAAGGAATGACAGAAATACCTGGATGATTTTGCTTAATGACATAATTGGGACAACGACACAGACAGATTCATGACAGATGAATCACGGCATGGCATATAATGATTACTTGATGTAATCATCACGTATTTAAGCCCCTGGGAGGGTCACCAAGCTGCTGTTAAATCCATCGCATAGTTGTCTGTCCCGCCCGGCACTCCACTTTCTGTATGCTTGCATTGTTTTAAGTATGTGCATGCCTGTTGTATAAATGTCTTTAGTCTACCACTTGTCTCCAGAAAATTCCATCGACTGCTCCCTCGCATGTGTGTCGTCGTGTGAGACTATGTGATGAGTCTCCATTGCTTGGTCTAATTAACTGTTTCAGTTAATAGTGGCATATCCTTTTCAGGACATATGCAGTCAACACCAGCATTTACTGCTGTTGTTTTGGCAAGTTTACGTTCAGTAGTTTGCCACTGCTTTCTGAACGACCAGCACCCATATCATTTCGTAAAAACCAAAGCTGCCAAATCGCGGCAGCTGTGTTTCAAACATGGGTATACGGGATTACGAACCGTGTCCGTAACATCTTCGCCAGGGAGACCGGCAACTGTTTCAGTGCCGACGGGTAATATACAGCCACATATAACCAATTTGTACAGAAGGATGTTACATCGCCATACTATGGTCATCGTGTTATTTGTTGTTTCATGGTATCCTCTGCAGTTTCAGTGCTCAGTGAATGGAAATTTACATTATAATACTTGTTCTTAACCTACTATGGTGTAAAATGTTAGATCTTCACATTTTCAGGGCCATGACATGTGTGGTGAGGTGACCAGTTGCCTCCCTCGTCACCTTTCCTTGGCAGACAATTCAGAAAACCTATTCTGATAAAACTGGGTCGACCCTAGAGCCGTACTGATCAGAAAAATGCTGATCCTGTCGTGGATTGAACCTGGACCTCTGTGGAGAGTGCAGCCTCTCTTGCAGGTGTATTTGGACAGAGAAGAGAACAAACATCTATCCAACAAGAACTCTAATAAACTGGCTATTAAGACATTGAGAAGAATGAAATATTTGTGTCATGTAAAGTAGCAGGTAAGTGGTGAAGAGTAATAGTCGGGACTCAAGATGTGATGTATAGTGTACACAGGACATAACCAAAGCAGGACATCGTCACGTGAGACATGTGGAAAAGGCTCATCAGGTGGAAGTTCTGCACAGGACATGCCAGAATGGCGCTGATGGTGTTTTGTTATAATAATGATGCCCGTCGATGGCCGAGATATTTAATACTTACATTATTTATCCATGTAATCATCATATGCTGGTCTCCCTGGCATAGGGCTTAAGGACGTTGTTCATAATCCTGTGTACCCTTGTACGAAACACAGCTGCACGAGATTCGGCAGCGGATCATGTCGCGTTAGTTACTTATGGAGGGTATGTGAGCCGGTTGTTCAGAAAGCAATGGCAAACTACTGAACGAAAAACTTGCCATGACATCAACAGCAGCTGAAAATGCTGGTGTAGACTGCAATGTCCTGTAAAGGATATGCGGAAAAAAATATCATCATCTATTAAGTCCTCCTATATTTGCATTGTTCTTGTGTTAAGGATTAACATAACCCGTCAACAGAACAGACTTCACATGCGCTTAGTCTTCAACCGTTCAACTTCGCTTATATTCTCTATGACATGGGTTATTTCCTAAAATTGTAACGAAAAGTCCCCATGGCTGCAGTCATTCTAACAGTGAACAGGAACAAAACTAAACAGCAACATAAAACTGTACTCACCACAGGAGCAACACACAAAACACTTGGTATGGTACAGGTTCCCCATTGCCTGACACGCTTCGTTGGTTCCAGTGACCTTGTCCCCGCACGTTACGCACTGACCTAGTTGAAGGAAGAAACACGCCTGGTGAACAAGCAGGATGTCTTCTGTTTCACGGGAAAATCAAGGGTAAACAACTGCCAGGTATTGAACTCTGCAGGAGAGTTCACATTTTTAAACAATCAACTTCCAAGAATTACGCACATGCATGGCCTTGTCAATGTCTAATGACGAATTGGCACCTTTCCATCTTGGCAGACGATAGTTTGGCACATTGTGCTTCAAAAAGGTTTAATAACTACGACCCATGGTGTGGGGAGTGTGGCTGATAAGGCCAGATCCTACTGTAAAAATGTTTGTCCACAGTGGATGCATGTGAAAACATGGTCATTTCCACCATCATGCAATGATAAATAAGTAACAAGTTTCTCCTATTTTGGACATGCAATAACACATGGTGGGAGAAGTGAAATAGAGATCACTAGAATAGGAATGGTTAAACATACTTTATACAACATGAAAAGAAAACCCAGAGGTATAAATAACACATTAACAGTGAGAATTGTTAAATGTTATGTTATATGTGTGTGTGCGCGTGTGCGTGTGTGTGTGTGCGAGAGAGAGAGAGAGAGAGAGAGAGAGAGAGAGAGAGAGAGAGAGAGAGAGAGAGAGAGAGAGAGAGACGCAAAAACCAGAACAATGAGAAGCAACTGGAAAGTCGAATTGAGGCTTTGAAAAATATGGATATTCAGAAGAATATGTCTGATTTCGTAGGAAAGGGGGGGGGGGGGGAGAGAGAGAGATCAAATACAGAGAGTTAGAGAAGCCAAAAATGAAGAGATGATAAAAGAAATAACCAGACAAGTTAAATATTTCGACCACATTAAAAGAGACAGTACTCATCTGCAAACCATACTGGAAGGAAGAGTTAAAGGCAGGTGAGCAAGAGGTAGACATCGATATAAGTGGGAAAATAACATCAAGAGATGGACTAACAGCAGTCTGTCAGTGTGTACAAGGGAGAGAAATGGTGTTCTACATTATTTTCAGCCAACCTTCTTTGTGAAGATACTGATTGACTGACTGAATTCCAATGCCACTGTCTGCCTAACTGTCACCTAGGTAAGGTATTGACATGAGAGTCTGGGCACAGTAATGGTTAGATGGTGGGTTGCCCGGTTGTCACTGCTTCAAAGATGCACTGAGGTGGCTAACATCCACCATCCCAGCCTGAAAAAGGCATCGGGAAATGTCTTGGGAAGTGGAAGCAGCCAGTGTGATACTGACCACTTCAACCTTGCCGTGCCAACTCATCTACACACTATGCCCAATAAGCTTAAGGAATGTATTTAGAGTCCTTTACTTATTTGGTGCTGAGGCAAAGATGTTATAAACACATTGCATTATCCTGCATACAGCATTCTAAAGACAGCTGCGGGCGATTTGGAAGCAGACTACCTTGTAATGAAAGATTGTCGGTCATTCAAAAAGCAATGGTAAACTACTGAACGTCATCTTGCCAAGAAATCACAACCAGCCCAAAAAAATGCTGGGGTTGGCTGTGACATCCTGTAAAGGATATGCAATTATAGTGTGTTTATTTTTGTCTGCCCCAATATAAAATTCCATATCTCAGTAACCAACTGAAGGAAAATGATGAGATTTAGCATATAACCTTATCATTATGTCCACCCAACAAAACAATTTTTGATCTGGAGATTTTACAGCAGATTTAAAAGTTTGTTTATATGCGGTATATAATTTACGGGTCAGAGATGAAATTCATAATTTTAAATGTATTACAGCGTAGCCAGACAATCAGCGTTCAATGTTGAATATTTTACGTTTTTAACGGGATTGGCCTTATGCCAAGAACCCCGCGCAGTTAAAACTGGGACTGTTCAGAGGTGTCGTCAAACTGTGGGTTATTTCATGAAACCTGATTATTATTTTTTTTTTTTTACATCTTACCACTTATCGCTAACATTGAAATGTGTGAATATTTTTCAATGGGACTGAATGCGAAATTGTGTATACACTTCAAAGCATCGCTATAAAGTTGTACACATATTTTTGTATAGAAGCTGATCGCAGGAAACTGTTTTATACTATTACAAATTCCGAAAAAAGAACAGTGCATGCATTGAGTTTGAGTAAACGGTCATTTCGTCGATGGGTGCAAGAATCTGGAATTAAACCACCACGCAATAACCAAACGGTAGGCAGAAAGGTTATTGTAGACAGCTTTGACAAAGATGTCATAAGGCGAGCTATTATAAAAATGCTTTTAAAAGTCTACAGGGTCGACTTCATTGCAACAGGTTCTATCCCACATGGCTCGGTCTCTTTCAGCAGCGCGGAAAGCATCGCACAAAGCACAAACTCTGCAGCTCTAGTGATGACCCACAGAAGTCTCCGAAAAATTTAACTCGTGAACCGAAGGATGCAGCCCGGAATCGAAACCACAACCTTTGGAGCCCGAGTGAAAAGGCTTGACCAATTCGCCACGGAGACTTCTAAAATTATAAAAATTTTGAATTTTATATCTAGGATTATCCAGCATTATAAAACTGCTGGATGCCAAAGAAACAGTGACTGTAAGAAAACTTAGGGTTTGGTTGAGAAAGAACAATAACATAGAGCTATCCAAAATAACTTTGTGGCAAATTATAAGGACATTATCTTCACTTTTAGAAAGTACAAGGGAGGTAGAAATATTCTTTGCGAGCAACCGCATTTAGGAGCCATGAGAAGCAGATACCTACATGAAATAAGGGAAATGCGCAAAGACAATTATGACAGTGTATTTGGATGAAATGTGGATCAATGCACACCACACAAGTGATAAGGAATGGCAATCAGTGGATGGACAGATAAAGCGATATGTGCCCAGTAGTATAGGACAGCTTTTGGTCATGGCCCATGCTGGTAATATGCATAATGGCTTACAACAGAATGCTGGGCTTGTGTTCGTATCAAAGCATACAGACAATAGGGATTATCATAATAAGATGAATAGTAATATATTTAGAGATTGGCTTGAGAATACTGTACTTCCATCCCTAGATAGACCATCGTGTCCAATTATGGACAATGCATAATATCAATGTTGTTGCCCAAAAAGACAAAATACCTACAGCATCGAGCACAAAGGGAGCAATAAAGATATGGCTCCAAATGGAAAACATACCATTTCCAGAAAGGTATTTCTAGCTAGAATTGTTGTCCCTTGTAAAACAGACGCCAAAAAAGCAAGAAATATCAAATCGACAAGTTGATAGAAGAGCATCGTCATGGTTGCTTGAGACTTCTGCCGTACCACTCTCATTTTAAACCTATAGAACTTGTGTGGGCTAAAATTAAAGGACAGGTGGCAGCTGACAATACTATATTCAAATTGTCTGACGTCAAGATACTAATCCAGTCCGCGCTATTAAATACTGATAAAAGTTACTGGGAAAATGTGAGGACCATGTGTTGAAAGAGGAAGAGGACTATTGGAGAAAGGATGGATTGAATTTTATGCAACCGAGAGCAGTCATCAACCTACTGGAATCGTCCGACACAGATTAAGGTCTGAGCAGATCGCAGGCCTTAATCTATGTGCACGCTTACTGGGATATTTTGCTCCAACCATTCAGATGAATTGCAGGCCCTAAACATTACAGCATCAGCACAATGTCAATGGCAACAGTTTGTATTCCACAGTGATGAATTTTCAATTCCGCAAGCCCTCAGCGGTGACAAACAACTGGTATTGAAAAGAAAAAAAAAAAACACTAAGCGCATTGAATACCAACAGAAGAGTAATATTGCGGTGGAAACTGGCATATTGTGGCATAAAAAGAAACGTGAGAGCAAACATGTTGTCAAATTAAGGGACAACACATGTGCATACGAATCAATCCATGAACTACAATGAAAAGAGGACCAACATATTGGTCGTTAAGAAGAAAGCCCACTACAGAGACACTGACAACTATTTTCATAGTGCAAAACAGGTAATCATGTTCCATCTCTGAACAGTAAACAGCAGAGTAGACAATCTTTCACGAAGACTCAAAGCGGGTCTGTCACCCATGTGTACGTGTGAACAAACTATGCAGACAGCTGAACAGATCCTTAAAAATGGACACATCACTAAATTGCGGAATCATTTCTGGTCACTCCATTCGCACATTAACGCATAGCTATTTGGAAGCTTTCACGAACTCAATATAAAAAGCTAAATGCATCCTAGTAACATGAATACTTGTTTACAATTATTAACCAGCAGCTGAAGAAACAAGAAGGAAATGAAAAATAAGGCAAGAAATATATTCCTCCTACTTTCCTGTCAATTTACACATTATTTACCCCATGCCTCTGTAAATTCTCTGTCTTTACTAATATTACACATTGCACCCCTCTCGGGAGTCTCCGTGGTGAAGTGGTCAAGCCGTCTGACTCAGGCTCCGAAGGTTGTATGTTTGATTCCTTCATTTCACGAGTGCATTTTTTCGGAGACTTCCGAAGGTCGTCAATGGAACTACGGAGTTCGTGCTTTGTGTGACGCTTTCCGCCCTGCGGAAAAAGACTGAGCCATATGGGATAAAAACCTGGTGCAATGCAGTCGACCCTGTCGACTTTTAAGCTACTTATTTTTTTATTGCACCAACTCCCATACAAATCTGGCTACGCCTTGTACTTGTGTTATTACCAGAAATAACATGGTTTACTGTAAGACTAGTTTGTTAGCGTGAATTCACTACATTTTCCCCAAAACATCAAAGAAATGTCGCCGCTTTCGATGATTTAAGTTGCTTTTGGACCTATCAAAGACATATTCCTTGGGTGGGGATAACTATAAGACGGCAGGAAAAATTTCATAACGATGCAACAGACAGTTTTCAAAATAATTGATCGTGAATGACGGCATTCATTTCTGGACATACTATAACTTACACTGTATTCACCTGATCTATTGCTGCCTTAAAATGCATGGTCATGCAGATAAAAATCTGTTGTTGACAGCCACCTATCTACTTAACCTAATCTGGCCTATGACAGCACAAGTGGCATGATAACTATACATCACCCCTTGCCCTCCAAATCTCAAATCTGCACTAATGCCTTCTGTTTGTGCATGATAAGAATGTGCCACATACAAGGTCCTTACTGCGAAGCCAACAAACACCTCCCCCACCAGCAGGAATTTGTGGGGATTTACATCTAGGACCCTGAATAGCATACAAATGCTGGGGTGGGGAGGGTGGGGAGATATGTGGTATGGGCATATGTAACAACGTGACACTAATGTTTCAGATTAAAATTTGGGAGGATGAACAGCAACTAGATGATAATTTTTGCAGACTAATGTTTTCGGGAGAAAAACAGTGTAATCGGAACAGATAATAATGAATATGTCCTTAAAGAGGTAACATCATTTAAAAAGTTTATATATTTTTTAAATTGTCAAAATTTCTTAGTTTCGTCAGGAGAGGAGAAAAAAAAACTGCAACGCACAGCAAAGATTTGTGGGATTAACTGAGGGGAAAACTAGGATAGCAAAGAGAAATATTACTAGATACCCTACAAGGAAGCTGTTAGTGCTGTAAGCCATGTCATGAGAGTAAACAGCTGGAACACATTTCAACAACTGGTGTAATTACTTGAGCAAAACACATACAAATAAAGAAACAAAATACTTGATACATCATAAACAATCAACACACAGGCAGTTAAGCCTTGTCATGAAAAGAGAATAAATGTGATACCTTGAAACAACTGATATGGTTAATTCATTCAGGACTAAATTTGCCAAGCTTGTGCTGGTAACTTTATACACTGAATATCTTTTTTTAAACTCCATGTGCCTCATTCAGTTGTTACATTAACCCACTTTATCCCAAATGTTACTGTAACTCTTTCTGACCAATAGGGTTATTGTCTGATCTCCTATACTCTTATTTATTAGAGTCACAACTGCTATTGATAGAATGCGTTAAAGCCAGAACTGCTTTGGACAAACTAGTTAAAGTAACAATTGCTTTGAGCAGAATGACTTAAAGACATGTTTTAGACAGAAAAGTTAGTCACAACTGCCTGGGTTTCAAAGAATTAAATGGGCAAATAAAGACAGAATTGCAGACAGACAAAAGAATGCCTGTAGAACACTCATGATGAAGAAATATCACACATGTACAAAAGTAAAGGAGGAACCTTTGTTCACTTGGTGCTGATTAAAACAAAGATGAAATGTTTTCAAATGAATAAGCACCAAATATAACCAATAATTTGGTTATTTTGCATGTGAATGAGCTTCATAAAAGAAATATAATTTGGTTTATTTCCTCGAAACGTCGCTAACAATTGTTTCCTCATAACTAATTAGGCCAGAATTCTCGTACACACGCAATAATATGTTGCAAATATTCCTGACTGCTCAGAGTAACTAACAACAACTGGCTGGATGGGGCTAATAAAAGAGAACATTATACTTGAACATTTTATACAAATATAAGAAAGAGATAATGTTCTGTGGTCATGTTATGACAAGGATGAGGCTAATAAAAGTAGAACATTATATACAACTATAAGAAAGAAATAATGTCCTGTGGCCATGTTATGACAAGGATGAGGCTAATAAAAGTATAACATTATACTTAAACATTGTAGACAACTATAGGAAAGAGAGAAACAATGTTCTATGACAATGCTATTACAAGGATGAGACTAATAAAAGTAGAATATTATATACAACTATAGGGAAGAGATAATGTTCTGTGGCCATGTTATGACAAGGATGAGGCTATTAAAAGTAGAACATTATACTTGAACATTATATATAACTAGCTGACCCGGCCCGGCTTCGCCCAGCTCCTGGTGGGGAGCATCTCATTTAATTCATATAAGTAGTCATATAAGCTCCCGTTCCCATCTATCTGTCTGTCTGTCTGTCTATCTATCTGTCTGTCTGACCCGGCCCGGGTTCACCCAGTCCCTGGTGGGGAGCATCTCATTTAATTCATATAAATAGTCATATAAGCTCCCGTTTCCGACTATCTGTCTGTCTGTCTGTCTGCTTGTCTGTCTGACCTGGCTTCGCCCAGCCTCTGGTGGGGAGCATCTCATTTAATTCATATAAGTAGTCATATAAGCTCCCGTTCCCGACTATCTGTCTGTCTGTGTTTATCTATCTGACCCGGCGCGGCTTCACCCAGCTCCTGGCGGGGAGCGTCTCATTAAATTCATATAACCAAAAAAAATTAACTTAAGAATGTCCTTCCACACACCATCCATTATTTATAATGAAAACTGCTTTTAATCACCTACATGACTGTAGATAACTTCTTTAAACATAAAAAGATGTTAGAAAATTTTCACTATTTAAATAAATGCATTATTTTTATGAAAACTTTGAAAATGCTTAAAGATTATATCATTATTTATTATAACTCTTATGCCTTAAATAACTATAGACAAAGAGTTTATAAATCTTTGAAAACAATGCCCTTTGAAATAACTTTTCTTAAGTTAAGTCCCCTCGCTATATATAAATGATAATGTAAATTTAAATATTAAAATTTAGTAAGTAAATAGCTGATTGTACACTAACAAACTATGACAGTTAGCTGCACGGGATTTGAAAAGAATACATGTAGAAAATTTCACCTCAATCGGATGGACTGTATACACATACATACATACATACATCGTCTTTTATATATATAGACTATAAGAAAGAGAGGAACAATGTTCTGTGACCATGCTATTACAAGGATGAGGCTAATAAAAGTAGAACATTATTCTTGAACATTGTATACAACTAAAAATTTTGATTGGCACTTGAATTTTCAAATTCATTTCTAACAAATATTAGCCTGTATTTCCAAAAGCCATATTCTGGCTCCTGAGAAAATGGGGCTGGCTCCTGAATTATTTTAAGCTTTTTTTTGTCAACCTCTGATCATAGGATTATATAAGCAAGATGCTCCTGTCCGATACACCCATCTGGAAATCATCCGCCATATCCTGCACCCATCTTCTCTTTGGCTGTCCTCTTCCTCTTTTCCTGGGCATATCAATCAATCATGTGCTATGCCGGAAAGCGTGGGCTGTCATGACTCGCCATTTCACTCGATCACCAGAGTCGTGGATCAGCTCAGTGTTCCTGTCTCATCCATGCCATGTGGCCAAGCCATCCAGGTATTTTCCTCTTGGTCTGTTCCCTTCGATCTTGCCAGTTGTCACTAAGTTCTCCAATCCATTTCTTCTCATAACATGTCCAAAAAATTTTGACAGTCTACGTCTAATTTCTCTAATCAATTTACGAGTTTCATTTGTCTCCTGTAGTACTTGGTCATTGGTTTTTCTATCTGTCCATGGTATTCTTTGCATTTTCCTCAGAAACCACATTTCTGCAGCCATCAGATGTTTTTCAGCTTGACTGCACATTGTCCAAGTTTCACATCCATACAAAAGAACAGGCTCTATGTATCCCCTCAACACACTTTTTCTCGTTTCAAGTGACATCTTTTTATTGGTCAGAATGTTTTTCATCTTGCTAAAGGCTACTTTCGCCATGGCGATTCTTGTTCTAATCTTCAAGGCATCTCCCATCAGATGTTATAACTGTTCCGAGATAATTGTATCAATTCACTTGTTGAAGAATATTCCCATTTACTTGCATATTACATTGTGGTACTTTGTTCTTCCTAGTGACGACCACAAACTGTGTCTTTTTACAATTTAATTCTAACCCCAGCTACTCAGTGTGTACAACAACCGAATCTACTAAATGTTGCAGATCCTGCGCATTGTCTGCAATCAATACTGTATCATCTGCATATCTAATGTTATTGATGCTGTGTCCTCCAATGCTGACTCCATTTATATCTTATACATTTCTGAAAATATTTTCATTGTACAGGGAAAAAAGATCTGGAGACATTACACAAACCTTCTTAAATATTCAGCTCTTCTCGTATGGATGAATTTGTTCTTTTTTATATCCAGGGGGAAAAAACTCCGGATGAACACAGAAAAAGAAGAAGAAATTAAAGGAAATTAAAGGAGATTGCACAAGAAACACGTTGGTATTGCTATATCTTCTTCTTCTTCAGCGTTCCGAGCCATTGAGGTTCTTTGCTGCAAATACAATCCGTCTCCATTCGTCTCTCTGGTGGACCTTCTCTTGCCAGTCGTTGATTCCAAGTGCTTGCAGGTCTGTACATGTATTATCTCTCCACCGCCTTCTTGGTCTACCTCGGGGTCTACGGTAATTTATTTCCTGAGTGTAAGCGAGTTTTGTTTCCCTATTATCTTCCATTCTTTCTATATGCCCCAGCCATTGTAGTCTATTAGCCTTCATGATACCAGTGATTAGCGGGGACTTAAACAGATCATAAATGTCTTTGTTACTTCTTCTTTTCCACTCTCCACTTTGTGTATCCCTAATGGGTCCAAAGATGCGTCTTAAAATTTTGTTCTCAAAGGTTTGTAACAAGGCTTCGTCTCCTTTCGTTGTACTCCAGGTTTCAGAGCCATACAGCACAACTGGTCTGATCAGTGTTTTGTATATTGTGATTTTGGTGTTACGAGATAGCGCCTTTGATTTTAGTAGATGTTGTAGTGCATAGTATATCTTATTTCCAGAGTTGATTCTAGTTTGTATTTCTTCCCTTATGATGTTGGAGCAGTTGAAGATCGTACCCAGGTATTTGTATGTTTCCGTTCTTTTAATGGTCATATTATCTATTTGTATGTGGCCAGAGTTTCTAGCCATTCCGTCTCTTGAAATTACCATATATTCTGTCTTATCTTGGTTGATAACCAGCCCCATCTGTTGGGCTTTTCCCTTTAAGTGAGTCAATATTTCCAATGTCTTTTGTTCACTTTGCCCTATAATATCTATATCATCTGCATAACCAAGCAGCTTGGATGTTCCTCCAATATCACATTCCTCCTTTACCTTCCTTACAACTTTCTCTAGAGCCAGATTGAAGAGTAGCGGCGATAGTGCATCACCCTGTTTCAAGCCAGATATTTGGAAGGGGTCTGATTTCCTGCCTTTATATGTTACTATATTATAAGTATCTTCCATGCATAGTCTGGTCATGTTGATTAACTTCCTTGGTATTCCAAATTCCTGCATAGCATTCCATAGACTATTCCTATGGACACTATCATAAGCCTTTTTAAAATCCACAAAAATGTTATGGAGATCTCTTTTATATTCCCAATGTTTCTCGGCTATTTGTCGTAAGATAAATATCTGATCTATTGTTGATCTGTTTTGTCTAAACCCCGCCTGGTAGTCACCTAATATGTCTTCTGAATATGGTTTTAGTCTATTTAGTAATACTGCAGATAGTATCTTATAGCTTGTGGACAGTAGTGATATTCCTCTATAATTTCCACATTGGAACTTGTCTCCTTTCTTAAAGATAGGTATCAATAATGACTCTTTCCAGTCATGGGGTAATTCTTCTGTCCTCCAGATTTTTATTATTAGTTCATATAGCTTTTGATGTAATGCATGGCCACCTGCCTTTATAAATTCAGCAGCAATTCCATCAGTCCCAGTTGCCTTATTGTTTTTAAGTCGTGTGATTACATATAGGATTTCTTCAAATGTAGGTTCTTCAATTTGTGGTTCGCATGTTAGAACCTCTTCCTGTGAGAAAATGTTACTTGGAGCTTCACAATTTAGTAATTCAATAAAATATTCTTTCCATGTGTTGCACATTTCCTCATTGGTATTTATCATATTCCCATTTTTGTCTTTTAAACCATATGTGTTTTGTTGGTGCCCTCGTTTCATTGACTTCAGTTCTTTAAAAAATTTTCTGGATTCATTTTTCTGGTGATTAGTTTCCATATCTTTGATTATATTATTCATATATTCTCGCTTCTGCTGTCTGACTATTTTTGTAGCCTCTTTACATTCATTTCTATAATGCTCTTCCTTTTGGATGTTATTGATGTCATTTAACCATACATGTCTGGCATTCTTCTTCCTAATGACTGCTTCTTCACATTTTTGATTGAACCATCTGTTCTTTCTATGCGTGGTTAACACACCGAGACATTCTTCTGCGGTAGACTGAATTGTATTCTTGATGTTCAACCAAGTTTGGTCAATGCTTTCCTCCAAAGGGTTTTGCAGAGTTTCAAGTTTACATTTTATTTCATCTGTAAATTTCTCTTTGACTGTAATGTCTTGCAGTTTTTCTCTGTTATATGTTGGGTTTAATCTTTGTAATTTAGTATAGAAAGCTCTCTTAAGTTTTATTTTAAATTTTGCTCCAACGAGGAAGTGGTCACTGTGGCACTCAGCTCCTCTATAACTTCTGACTTGCTGTATGTTTGATGCATTTCTGTTGTTAATTAAAATGTGATCTATTTGATTAAAGGTTCTCTTGTCACATGATTTCCAAGTTTGTTTGTGTATATCCTTTCTTTGTAGTCTGGTACTGCTAATCTGCAGTCCTTTGGCTTCTGCCAGGTTGATGACTCTCCATCCATTATCATTTGAAGTTGTATGTAGGCTTTCCATACCGGCCACTTTTTTATTAGTTTGCTCTCTACCTATTTTTGCATTGAAGTCTCCTAGCACAATCAGGATGTCCTGTTTGGGGGTTTCTTCTATGACATCTTCCAGATCATTATAAAAGTCTTCTTTAATATCATCTTCTTTTTCTTCAGTAGGTGCATGTACATTAATCATCGTTATATTTTTCCATTTACCTTTTATTCGTAATTTACTAATCCTGTCATTAAAAGCTTTAAAGTTTAAAACGTTCCCCCATAACTCTTTTTTGATGACAAATCCTGTTCCTAATTCATGTTTATTTTGGGTGTTTCCTCCATATATTATAATCATTCCATTTTGCTCTAAAGTACCCTCTCCTGGCCACCTTATTTCTTGAATTGCTGTTATATCCATTTGATATTCAATCAGCTCCCGGGTTAGTTCTTCGGCCGCTCCAGCTCGATATAGTGTCCGTACATTCCATGTTCCAAATCTCAAAAGTCCTTTAACGTTCCAAGGTCGTTGTCCAGATAAGTCAGTCCGATATCGAGGCTCATGTATTTGTTTCGTAACAAAGAAAGGTTTTTACAAAGGTGGGGATGTTAACCCCACGCTTCAACCCCCAACCTGGAGGACCAGGGTGTTTCTCTTTGTCTGTTCTCTACCCTTTGACCTGTCCGGCTTGGGAGGCCCTGCTGGTAGCTACGCTACCGCCGGCATAGCTCTCAGGGTCATTGAGAAACTCAAGCTCCCCCACCACGACAAGGTGGAAACACCATCGGGGGAGGGTATTGCTATTTACATCTGCTAATATTATTATATTTATAACCAAGGTATTGCTATAGGTTATAAATATAATAATATTAGCAGATGTAAAAATAATTGAAGACAATTATGTGAAATTTCCACTTACCAAGGCACTACTTGCTAATTCTTCATCATCATCATCATTATCTTCCTCTTCTGCAGTCAAGCGTCGTGGGGAGGAATAATTTGCGCTTCAGCGCCCAATGTATAGCACTGGATAGTGTCATTCCATGTGATTGTACAATGTCTTTGATGTTGTCAATCTATTTTCTTCTTGTACGTTCTCTTGGTCTCATCGCAGATGATCTTTGATGTAAGGCCAGAGATGGAAGTTGATGGTGTTGCATTCTAACGACATGGCCAAACCACTTGATCTTCTGTCTTTCAATAAACGTGGCACAAGGTGTTGATCCCACTGTCTGTCTGATAACAGCATTTCTTACTCGGTCTCGGATTGTTAAATTGGCAGCTCTCAACAGGCATCTCACCTCGCAGGTGTTGATTTTGCGAAAGTGTGATTTGGACAAAGTCCAAGTTTGAGATTGGTAGCATAGGGTTGGTGTGAATATGCTGTTTATTATCTGTCGTTTTGCGGACATGGGTATGTTTGGATGTTTCAGTAAGGGTGATAGTTTATGTGTAAGTGCACTAGCTTTTTGACATCTGATTTTGATTTCTCTGTCCAATCTGTGATCTCCTGTGATCATGCTTCCAAGATATGTGAATTCTTTAATTTGTTTCAGAATTTCCCAATTGCTGATGATAATCCAAATGAAATTTACTGAATAATGATAAATACACCACTTTTCTACACCAGTATCACTAGAACTGCTCCATAACACCAATAAAACACAAACATTATATTTTGAAGCGCATCATTGTCACACAAAATAGAAAATGTCAGGAAAACATGAGGCAGGTTTTCTACTGAGAAACAATATGTACACTATTTTTTATTTACTTATAATTATTATTCTTTTAAATGTAATTGTTTAATTATTCTTCAGCTTATTTGTGTTAGGCATTGCAAACTTAGGGTCACAAGTGTGGCCCAATAGTGTCAGCATAATTCGATATGATGACAAACCTTTATGGTTAGTTTTGTAATCAAGGCTGTGCTTCGACGATCAAAAAACAGTGCTCCAGGTCCTGATGGCATAAGATACGACGACATAAATAGGTGTACCGACAATGAGCTAGAGAAACTAGCAGACATGTACAACAACAGTATAGGGAGTGCTAGCATCAAGGAGGAATAGTTACACAGCTATCTGATTCCCTTGCCGAAGCCTGACAAAGACCACAAAAAAATTCAGGGATATCGAATTATAACCATGCAGAATACAATAGGCAAGCTGCTGGAGAAGGTAATTGCCAGGAAAATATCAAGCCAACTAGAGAGGCAAGGTGTTTTCCCACCTACCCTGGGTGGGTACCGTCCAAAAAGAGAAACCTGGACCAATGCAGCAGTCTTTGCCCATGATGTCTATGAAGGTTTCCACTCAGGCACTGAAATCATTGCTGCAGCGATTGATCTTGAGGACGCATACAACAGAGTACCACTGGATTTTTTAATGTTTCAGCTTCTTGAACTAAACGTAAGTCCATTCCTCCTTAGTTGGATCGCTGCAGCCCTCTTCTAACGGAAAGTAGTTTTTAGATGTGGCAGTTGGACTTCGGAACCAACAACAATATATCCTGGCCTACCACAGGGATCACCATTATCTCCGGTACTGTTCAACGCCTACACAGTGAGAATCACCAGTGAGCAGATCACTGGACCTGGCAGGACATTGTCATATGCCGATGATGTTTTAGTGTATCGTCAGGGTAAGGATAGAGCGGAGGTTGCTGTGGAACTACAAACCGAACTCAATCGCATAAGTACTTGGTGTGATGAAGCTGGGGCAATGGTCAACCCAACAAAGGCAACAGTGACTTGGTTCTCGTTGAATAATCATATTGTCAACAATCCAACACCAACTGTAATGCTGTGTTCAGAGACGGTGGAAAGAACGCAGGCAATGAATTACCTGGGGATACGGTTTGATCGAAGCCTTGCTTATAATGTGCACATAGACCAGGTGATAACAAAGGCCAAGCGGGGTTTGGCAGCGATGCGGGTGATGGCGGCAGCAAACTGTGAGCAGCGCCATCTATGTCTTCTGTACGAGGGGCTGGTCATGTCTGTTTTGGAGTATGCAATGGCAATCCTGACTCTCAGCCGTAAGCAGATAGAAAGGATGGAAAGGATACAGAATGAAGCTATGCGCATTATTCTTGGATGTACAAGAGATACAGCATGCAGGGCGATGCGCTACCTTCTTGATTTTCCAACCATTGAAGAGAGAATACAAGTTTGCAGGGCACGCGCCTACCTCAGAATTAACGCAAACACACAACATCCACTGCATAGTGAAATTAGGAAGGTGAAGGGCAGCAGGTTAAAAAGAGGACGGTCGTGGATGGGTCAAGCCGAAGACATTCTTCAACAGGTGTGTTCACTTGAGGACTTAGAACCTGGCGAGGAGTGGGTGCAAGTGCCAACAGACTTCTGCACATCCTTTTCAGTTTGCATCCAACTAGATAGAAAATGCAGACAAGAAAATCCGGCTGCTGTTGAGGCTGAAGTACAAGCGTTGATTTTCGAGAATTCGCTAGACGGTGACGCGGTCATCTACACAGATGGGTCGGTCGTCCGACATGTGAGAAGCTCATGGGCCTTTACAGCTCGGGCCAGAGGGAGAATTGTGAAGGAGGACTCTGGTGCTTTCACTGAAACCACAAGTAGCCTGACCATGGAAGTCATGGCAGTAAGTAAAGCAATAACATGGCTCGAGACACAGACATTCACTAGGGCTTGTTTCCTTAGCGACTCAATGAACATGATCAAGAGGATAGAGGAGGGGTCGATCCGAAGAGAATGGTTGCTGCCTCTGAAGCGGTCTCGGCTGGCAAAGATTAGTTTCATCTTCGTGCCAGGGCATGCGGGAGTACAAGGAAATGAGCGGGCTGACAAGCTCGCAGGTGAGGCTACTGTGGAGCGCGGACGCGCCATGGACCAGGCTGACATTCTGAATGCTCTACGTGAAGTGAGACTTTTGCGAGAACCAAGTGATGACTGTGAATCTACAACAATGGCCAGACTGCGAGAACAGCAAATTAAAAGAGGGGTGGCCAAACAAGAACACTACGCAGGAAGCCAAAGAAGATTGATAAACCAACACAGAACTGGCGTCGTTAGCCGCTACACGCTGCGGGATTTGCTGAGGAGGGGATCCGAGCACTTATGGACTGAATGGTTCGATGTGCAATGAGGATGATCTGTCGACTAACTAACTAACTAACTAACTAACTATATAATTTATTTTAACTGAATAACCACATTAACAACGTGCTATCAGTGTTTAGAATCGTTCAAAAAGTCTTTTAAATCATAGTAACTATAATCTAACATTGTTTAAAACTATTATCTAATGTAAATATGCGAGACCGAAAACCAAGGGCATTGTCATTTTTAAATCAGAAAAGTAACCAAAACTTTAAGAATTCCTGCACAAAGTTTAGATGTTTTCCTTCTCTCGTTGGCTGTTTTGAAATAACAGGCCTTCTTCCAGTGTAAAACATCATTTACAGGGCATTAAAATTAAGGAAGATACACGAAATGAAACAAATAACGACCTGTCAAGAATCTTGTCATTAAAGCGGCACTCAGTACTTCAGTGTCAATACCTTTTGTCTCTGAAGTGGCGCTCGGCACTGAATCAGTTAAGATCTCATTATATATTTGGTGTACAGGTTAAAAAAAAATAGGACAGCACACAGCCCTGACGGACTCCTTGCTTGATGTCAAAACAATATGATGTCTCGCCATGTATTCTAACCACTGCTTGTTGGTCTAGGTTGAGAATTTTTATGAGTAGATAGAAAGCGTATGTTCGTCCTGATTTCCCAAAGTTTCTGATGTTGTACATAGAACACTATGATCAGAGGTAGAAAAAAACAACATAAAAATAATTCAGGAGCCAGTCCCATTTTCTCAAGAGCCAGAATATAGCTTTTGCAAATACAGGCTAATATTTTTTTAGAAATGAATTTAAAAATTAAAGCGTCAATAAAAAATGTCTATGTTCCATGCTGTACCTGTCTATCTTTTTCTCAGGAGAAAGCATAATTTTCTGCAAACACAGGCTAAGAAATATTTTAAAATTCAGGCACCAAGTAAAGCTTTTCAGGCTCTGTGGTGACCTCGATTTTTCTACCCCTGCCTATAATGCATACACTTGGGGTCCTTTGCCATTGTTTTTAAACAGGAGAAAGTAAGTTTCAATGAACATACACAACACAAGATCTTACCAAAGTAATCTCCAGAAGCAAGGTGATCCATTTCATCCTCCAGCTGCTGTGTCAGTGCCGCTAACTTCTTTTCTGCATCTGATGGTCCTTTGCTCTTCGGAGGAGTAACCTGAAAGGCCAAGTGCGATTTCATCCCTGGTGATTTTGCGGCTGATGCTACTGATCCTGTTTGGACTTGTATGCCCTGGACTGGAGCAACCAGCCTAACGTTTGATTTGTGTGGCTGAGTCTGCTGGACTGAGTATTTCACTGAAGTCTGAACATCGTGAGGCCCATGATATGGTGGTGGTGGTTCAACATCCCCTGTGCTACGTGAACCTTGCGATTCATCTGGGCTTTTAGTTGACGCAGAGTTATTTATGCTCAGATCCCTTTCCAACTGCTGGGTTAAAGCTGCAACAGCCTTCTCTGCATCCAGACTGGAGGTGCTGACCATGTGTGTTGAATTTAATGGTCTCCTGACAGAAATAACAGATGGAGCAGAGTTTTGAATGTCCAGGCTGGTTTGGTTATGTAGGCGTGTGCCTGCATTAGAAGAAAGCACCACTTGGACTCCATCGTTTGATGTTGGATTCATCCTTTGATCATTTACACTGGTTGCATAAGTTGATGTATGAACGCTCACAGAAGACTGGGGTGGTAAATTCCTCTGTCGAGGGTCTGTGTAAACACCTGAGACAGGCTCACTCATTTGAACTGGTATCCTTTCTGAACTCCCTGTCATTCTGGGGCTAGAATACCCAGCATCAGCTGCATTACCTTCAGAACCTCTGAGAGAACACGATCTGAAAAAAGCTGAATTACCTTGACCACTGATAGCAGATCCCCCTTCAGAATCAACACTAGAACGAGGATTTTGATAGTAGGAACTAATCCCTGCTTGTTGTCCAGCATTGACCACAGGTTGGTACTGGACACTGATCTGATGTGATCTTCCTACGTTGCTACTCTGAGCCCCAGAATTTGTAAACGATATTTTTGAAGACGGGTGTGGCCCAACGCCAATCACAAAATTTCTACCGTCAGCAGAAACACCCAAAGGAGAAGCCCTCCCACTCTGCCAGTTAACTTGTCCGGTCGGATAATGTGTCGAAATTGTCAGTCCAACATTTCCTCCTAACGTCGACAATGGGATAGGTGGAGGTTTTGCATCTCGAACACTAATACTACTTACGAAAGTGGAGGGCTTCTGATCTGCGTTATTGCGCACACCCCCGCTCATTGTTGTTCCACCCTGGTGGTAGTCTGCTGCCGAATTATTAATATCCCTCGGCCGATTCCGTTCTGAATTCACATCCGACGTGTAAGAAGCGCTTGGCTGCCGATTAAACTTATCAGCTGGCAATATATTTTGATAAATTACCTTCTCCGCTCCAGAATCAGGCGCTAGTAAATCATCGGAAGATTTCGAATGCACAACTTGAACATCATCTTGCCGCCGTCTGCCAGTCCCAGAACTTGCCTCGGCGGCCACCCCAGCACCACTGGTGAATCTAGTCACGCTGTAAGTATGGTCTCCGTCGCTGAACACGTTCACATCTTTCTTAATCCTTCCACCGTACACGGCCATAACCTGTGTTAGGGGGGTGTTCGGACTGCAGCCAAGAAGAAACAAAGCTGTTTTCCCGTGGAGAAACTAGACCTAAGTCCCTGGTCGCTGGTTGAGTAATGCTCCCTGGAAACCAACGGCCGCGCACGAATATTCCACCGCCGACCCGACCGGTTTACGCGTTATCTTAAACTCATCCACTGCATCATCTAGCACCACGATATGATTGATTGATTGATTGATTGATTTAGGAACCGACATCACAGCATTCGGGACATTCCCATAAGCGCTCCGTCCCCATCCTCAGCAGCCAGCGAAGAGTTCCAACACTAATAGTTCCAGTAGCAATCTGATTATATGTCCGTCTCGCCTTTCCTCTGAGCGTTAATCGTCGGCCAGATCCCCTCGTCACTATATTAAAGACTAAAGCTGTGTCCTATTAAGGGTCAGATCTCATGTTAATTGCATGTCATATATATGACGTTGCCATAAGCCCCAGCATGTAATAGCTGTCTGTGGTTTACAACGCATTGTTAGTTCAGCAGATTCATATTGCTTACTGAATGACCGACGCCTCATATCATCGATATCAACGCAAAACGGCCTGCTTCCACATCGAGAGCAGCTGATTTCAAACTCTCGACTGGGTATGACGGGGAATTATGAATCTGTCTTACTATCACCTAAACTACAGCTTGGTTCTTAGAGTCAACACTTGTTACTAAGTCCCATTGTAATAGTAATACGCTTTCAAAGCTTCATTAAGAAATTTTAATAACATTTTGGCACTACCTTTCTTGTTCTTCTACAATTGTATTTGTTACAATAACATCTTGTTTAAGCCTTCTGTGTCATAACTGGAATATACAGTTTCTATTGTTTTCTACGTCGGCGTCTGTCTCTTTGATTAATTGATTGATTGATTGATTGATTGATTTATTGATTTAGGAACCGACATCACAGCATTCGGGGCATTCCCATAAGCACTCCATCCCCATCCTCAGCAGCCAGCGAAGAGTTCCAACACTAATAGTACCAGTAGCAATCTGATTATATGTCCATCTTGCCTTTCCTCTGAGCGTCGATCGTCGGCCAGATCCCCTCGTCACCCATCGCTGTCGCATTCTTGCCAGACCATGGAGATCCATTTGCTCCTCCGAGGTGTACACGTGCTCCCACAAGGCCGCAACCACGTCTTCCTTATCATTCATCAGTACTCCACCAAGTTTTGCAAAGCCAGCCAATCTGTCCGCCTGTTCATTCCCCAGCACACCAGCATGCCCCGGAGAAAAGATCCAGACGATGCTTGTCACCCGTGACTTCCGACGCCACTCTGCACGAAGCTTGCCTGTCCTCACCCTACTCAGCATGCTTTCTGAGTCAGTTACAATCACGATGTGTGTGTGTGTGTGTGTGTGTGTGTGTGTGTGTGTGTGTGTGTGTGTGTGTATCGTATTCTCCATCCAGCGGAAAGCTGCACTGACCGCCTCCACCTCCATTCTTAAGGTAGATGTTGTGGTATCATATGCCTGGCTCTCCTGCACCAAATGGCGACCATTAGCTTTTGCTAAGAACCCCCAGGCACTTCTTCTGCCTCTCAACACCGAACCATCTGTGTATATAATCACATCACCCGGGCGAGCATTATCCTGAATTAGTTGCTGGATTTCCACTTCGTGGCCCCTGCTGGCCACTCCCTGCACTCCCAGCTCAATGTGATTATAACTTTGCACAAATCTGACTGCTCCGCTGGCACTCTGACCCACTCCTCTCCTCGCCTAATGTTCTCCAAGATGCACACCTGTCTGATCGTATCCTCCGCCTGAGCCATCCGTGATTTCCCTCTTATCAGTCGCTGACCTTTAATTACGTCCAGCGCCTCATGCAACGGGTGATCTGTGTCAGCAACTACTCTGAGGTATGCCTTCGCCTGCATCACCTTGAGCCTACCAGCAACAGTCGGCAAACCAAGGATGTAACGCATACACACGACTGGGGTGTCTCTGGTGCATCCCATAATGACCCTCATAGCTTCGTTTTGTATGCGCTCTAATTTCACCAACTGACTCTTTGAGACAGTGAGCAGTCCTAGTCCATAATCAATCACTGAGAGAATCAAGTGCTGGTATAGTGTGAAAAGCATTCTCTGCTCTGTGTTCATTGCAGCCATAGTTTTAAGTGCATTGAGTCCCTTTTGAGATCTTGTCACAACCGACTCCACTTGATCCTTGAAGGATAGACTCCTGTCAAATGTGATTCCCAGATACTTCAGTTTGTTCTCTCTGTTGACGCTTCTACCATCTATAGTGAGGCTTGGGACATCAGTTCTCACAATCCTGTTGTACAGAGAGCACCACAAAACAGCTGCCTTTTTCGGGTGGATGACAGCACTCATTTCAGTACAACCGTCAATCACTTTGTCTACTGTCGCCTGTAGCTCCTGGGCTGTTTGCTCCCTATCTCTCCCCCGGCTATATGCAAGAATATCATCTGCAAATGTTAGTATCCTTCCAACCCCTGGTGCTTTTAGGTTTGCAATCTTGCTCGTATACACGTTAAAGAGCACCGGTGAGATTGCAGATCCCTGTGGCAGTCCCGGGGTTAAAATATGTGGCTCTGAGGTCCATGCACCCAGACGGAGAGCAACCCGACGAGAATGCAGGACGGCTGCTATCCAGTTCACCAACCAGGGATTGACCCCCTTCTCAATCAGTGCGGTCATCAATATATCATAGCGAACTATTTTGTACACATCCTCGAGATCAAGCGCTGCCGCCATCGTTTCCTGTCTACTCTGGAACCCCTCATAAACGTAAAAAGCAAAAGTGGCTGCATTTGACCAGGTATCTTTTCCTGGCCAGAAGTCGGGGTGCCCCACCGGCTAGATGAATGTATTATTCACTGGCGAGCAACCCCAGATAGTCAGAAACTGACTAGGGACAAAATCTATATGGCTGAACTACAGATTAAGCCCTTGAATATCCAACGTACAGTTCCTAGTGGCTCGTTACAAAATTGAAATGAACTGTGCTGAATATTCGCCAAGGATCAGGAAAGAGAAGTTTAGCTGAGATAGATGTTTAAGTCTAAATATATGAATATAGACGACTATTCTCAGTACAGGTGTTTCTCCCTGACTGCTCCCTTCCTTGGTGTGTAAGTGAACCCCCACCAATGTACACACACAACACGTATGCACAATTGGAATTAAAAGATAACGACAGAACTATGAGTTACAATACTACAACATTTATTTACTAATCATAATCATAGACATCTGATGGTTCAAGATGAGGATGATGAAATCATATAACATATTGTGATGAGAAACATTACGTAACTTTACTTGTTACTTCATCTATCTGGAACTGTGGTCCAGATCCCCACTCTCCAGTAGACTCAACAAAAGAAACAGCTTGCCGGTATTCTGAGGTCTGTCAGTCCTAGCACTACCTAGTTAGTAGTCTCGAGTCTTGAGATCTGTAACATAGGTGCTCCTTGTGAGAGCTAGAAAGAAAGTCAAGAATGTGTTATATCAGTTCTACATCAGCGCAATCCTAATTAAAACATATCATAACACAACCTATACAATGACCCGTCTGGCCAAGTTTATCTTCCAGCTCTACTGTGTTCACCATCCTCCTTCTCCCTACTGTCTTTAGTCTGGGACGGGCTTTTCAATTGTCTCACACGCCTGTAATGATTACATTTCTGCCGCCCCATGTCCATGTCGCTAATACAGAAATTCTGTGTCGTACAGCCGCTCCGTCCAATGTTAGTTTAGCAGCTCACAGGGTCGGTAAGTGTATTATAACAATGCCAGGTCATCCGGGCTTACAAGCCGTGACCAATAGATGTGCCAGGTTTCCATGCATTACCGGGGACGCACGCCCACAATACACTGAGAAAGTTTAGCACCATATACCCCATAACACTTGTGGGTACTGTCTGTACCATTACACCTCTGCTACAAATGCAATCGATGGTTAGTGTGCCAATGCGCACACCATAATATAACACGTCATATTGATAGGCTTGCATATGACAAATCAATATACCAAACATGAAATACACATAGAACATTAATTAAACTAGACATATTATGATACTTTAACATAATAGCATAATGCACTAGTTAGTTTGTAGGTATACGAAATGAGATGTATATACACAAAAAGAATATGTACGAAGCATATTCCTAGCATCGTATATTCATATGAAATTACACATACATACATCCAACATATCCGTAAACATTATATTACTTCAAGATAGACATCTAATGATACTCACATAATAGCATCAGGCATTATTAATGAGTACTAATATTGTATAGCTACAAAATGAGATATACAACAAGTCTAATTGAAGTGACCAAACAGACCAGCCATATTTGCTGAGCTGCCCGGTTTAATCACCACCGAGTTACTGCTGTTGTAAGAATTAAATAAATAGTCAGTTGATTATATTCTGTACAACAAATGCACACACCAAAAGGCAACTAGGATAGTGTACAAAGAAATGACAAGCATCTACCAAGACACCTAAAAGTCTACCCAGACAAGATCTGTCTCACATAAGGCTCTATTTCTCAGAAGAATAACACTTTAAAGCAATATGATATTGAACGCAGAACTTAGAAAGAACACTCAAGTAATCTATGACAATGATAGTTCTTGCAATAACCTAGATCAGATATAGACTGGAATTCAGTACATACACCTAAAATACTTAGTTACTAAGAAATCTACATTTACTCTCTCTTCTCACCTGTTCTGAAGTCAAACTTAATCTAACATAAAACAGGCTAGGGACCCTTATTTAAGCTGAGTCAAGCAGACAGTATTACCTCCTTGGCATTCCCGTCATAAATTCTTCTTATCTCCACCGGACGGTAATTGCACTTATCACTGCAATTGGCCATCACACCTGTGGGTCTGACAATTATTAGCCCACTAAGTCTTATCAGTGATTTCACACCTTGCAGAGTCTGCCAGTCCGAGTGGACGGGGCTTGTTTACCGCCCTGGGGCCATTATCTCTCCCTGTGTCAATGTTGTTCACGCCTGGGTGGTTTTATTTCACTCACTGGCCCAGTTCATTGTTGATTCAGTCTGGGTCTACCTGGGCAAGAAGGTGCCAATGCGTCTGTGTGGTGTCATAGCCCGTCTGGGTCAGCAGTTTTCTAAGGGGTAGACTAATTTAAATTATCTAGTTGTGTCCGTCTCAAGTATCCCATTTTACTTGCCATCTGCAAGCTTACGTCATGGCTAGAGGCTTTTTGTGAATAATCTTACCTCACGACTAGATAGCCGTGGAGTAGCGTGATTAATTCATTCTTTCTCAGTTTGGTCTCTCAAATTTGGAGACCGAGAAACATATTCTGGGATGTTAAGGCGTCATTTCACGACAGAGCTTTCCCCTTAAAAAAAAAGTTTCTGCCAGAAATCTTTTTTCAACGCACGCCGTACATCCCAGAATAATGCCTAAGCACTCTTCGTTCTGTATCTGCCTAAAGGTTTCCAATATTCCTTGTGGCAGTGGTTTGTCCTGCATAAAGACGTCCCATTTCCATACCCCAAAGATACTCTGGATAGATCCTTGTACCTGGTTTTCGGCCGGGATTCCATGCAATAGCTTGGTAAAATCCGGTAATTGTCAGAATGTTGTAATTTTACCCCTCTGGGAAAGATCATAATCAACGGGATTCGTCTACGCCTCTGGGCAGCAATTGTTTTACACCATTCACTCACGTGATTTACTCCTTTCAGCCGAGGATGTACCCGTAGTGAGGTCTTGCATAAGCTGGCCACAGCAAAGCTTGTCTCCGCGATTTTCCTCCGTCCTTTATAGATTCTTAACTGATCCATCAATATCTTCCTTTTGAAAGGAATAATGGTACACATCATGGTCCCATGATGTAAATTCAACTGGCGCTTTCCTCCTTCAAAGTTGGGCGTAACAATTTTCCCTCCTCGGTGTCGCGGTTTCTTCCCCTGATAATCAGTTAACGGGCTGAGTTTCTCAGCAGTAGAGTTTCGTGTGAAAACCGTGCTAGAAATTGGAAATTTAGTGTGCCAAGTTGTCCAGCCTTGAGAAATAACATAGTTACTCCAGGGCGATAAAGTGGAGTTACTTTTGAATAAAGTATCCACAAATAGCTGATCTACTCCTATCAAATCGACCTGACTGAAGGGTAGATTGAGTCCTAAGAGTGTTGATTCCAAACCACTCTTGACTTCTGTTACTTCAGGTTCCTGTTGCTGGAATTCCCTGATAACTTCAGCTAATGAGATGATAGGCGTTTCTTCCTCCATCTTGTGCAAAGAATTTTCTTCTTTAGCAACTACAGACAATGTTGTCTGCACAATATCAGAGTCCATATTCTGGCTCCTGGCAATTCCCTGTGTTTCCTGAGTCTCCGAACTGGTATACTGTGAGATAACAACTGGAAATGTTTCCTGGTCTGGATGTTCCTCTCTGGTCATGCTTTCATGGGCTAAGTCCAGTTGAGGTAAATCCTGTGATGGGCTGGTGTCTACACAATCCATCACACTACGTAAATCATTTGAACTGATGTCTAGTGTCTTTTCCTGAGCTGCAGCCTCAAAGATCACAAAGGGTTCCGGGTCATCCTTCATCCCACTGTCAGTCAAATTTAATCCCACTTCTTCCTCGTCTGGGCTGAAGGGAATAATAAAGTCGGTTACCTTTCGATCTCCGACCTCCTTAAAAGATGTCCTCAGGTCATCTTCCTCTTGAGTTTCACCTCTCGTTGAAGTAAAATGAGATTCCTGGGAGTCTTGTACTGGCAAACCGTAGTGCAAACAGTTGTCCTCTGGGTAACTGTTACTAGGTAAATTATCTGAACTGATAATTAGTGACTCTTCCCGCGTTGCAGCAGTGAAATTCACCTGGGATTCTGTTCCTTCCTTCCTCCCTATTTCAGTCAGATGTAATTCCACTTCGTGATTCTGTGACCAGAAGGGAATGTGAGAATCGGCTAGGTCTCCGCCTGCGACCTCATTAAAGGTTGTCTTCAGTTCCTCTTTCTCTCGAGATTCATTTCTCGTAGCAGTCAAGTGGTTTTCCTGAAGGTCCTCTACTGTTAAACCACCATTGCCGTGGTGCAAACAGTTATCACGTTTGTGACTGTTTGAAATGCCCTTGGCACGTTTTTTCTTCCCTCTTTTCCGTTTAGGACTGGGTCGAATGAGAACCTGTAGTTCCCGGTCCACTACCTCTGATTCCGCGGTGGTTGGCAAAGATGTCCCTTCCTTCCTGGTTGGGTGAGCATCCATGTCTCCTACCTTATGTTCCGCTAGAACGGTTAGCTTCTCTGCATTGACTACTTCCATATGCTGTTTATTAATCTCTGCTTCTTCAGTTTTGCTACGCTCTTGTGCTCCAAAGAACTCATCATTTTCTTTAAACATAATTTCTTCTTCTTGGTCCCACCATTCTAACTCAGCTATGATATACATTTCTAGTTGCTCCCCCTTTAAGCCTTTTCTTATGCCCCACCCTTTCGCGGACTTTGAGAATTCTGCACGCGCCTTCATGTCCTCTTCGGGATTCCGGTAACGTAAGGCCATAATTGCTAAGGACTATATTCCGGTAAGCTCCTATGTATATATCAAAATCAGATCTAAGCTAGAAAGACCAGAGTTAACTACTGACAGTCTACGCTATCCAATGTGTATAGTTTAGCCTCAGCAGTGAAAGACAACTGAAAATAATATTCAAGTAGTACCTGGCGACAGCAGTGAAGTAAGTGTGAGAGATATACTACACAGTAATCAACAGTAATATTTATCTAAATAAACATTAAAATGCACTGCATACATGTCAAAATGAACATGGCATATATTAGCATAAAATTGCAAATCAGTCAAGCAGTTAAATCATCAAACACATCAATGTAAATATGATTAAAGTGTTCAATTATCAATAAATGATTAATGGTAACACTAAATGATAGATGATGGTATTTTTCTCATAAGTTCTTATCTGTTATACTTTTGAAAAGTTATATATGTACTCTGAAACTTCCTCAACTAAAAGTAGCTACATTTGATGATAGTCTATTTTGATGACTGAAGATTACAAGAGTTAACTTTTAAAATCGTATGTCTAGGGTCTAGTACCGGAGTCTATTGAAAGCGAGAAGTCCGAATTCAAATACCGTACGAGAAGCCCAATCAGTAGGATTGGGTTAAAATTAAATCCCGGACGAGCCCCCAATCTGTCAGAAGTCGGGGTGCCCCACCGGCTAGATGAATGTATTATTCACTGGCGAGCAACCCCAGATAGTCAGAAACTGACTAGGGACAAAACCTATATGGCTGAACTACAGATTAAGCCCTTGAATATCCAACGTACAGTTCCTAGTGGCTCGTTACAAAATTGAAATGAACTGTGCTGAATATTCGCCAAGGATCAGGAAAGAGAAGTTTAGCTGAGATAGATGTTTAAGTCTAAATATATGAATATAGACGACTATTCTCAGTACAGGTGTTTCTCCCTGACTGCTCCCTTCCTTGGTGTGTATGTGAACCCCCACCAATGTACACACACAACACGTATGCACAATTGGAATTAAAAGATAACGACAGAACTATGAGTTACAATACTACAACATTTATTTACTAATCATAATCATAGACATCTGATGGTTTAAGATGAGGATGATGAAATCATATAACAAATTGTGATGAGAAACATTACGTAACTTTACTTGTTACTTCATCTATCTGGAACTGTGGTCCAGATCCCCACTCTCCAGTAGACTCAACAAAAGAAACAGCTTGCCGGTATTCTGAGGTCTGTCAGTCCTAGCACTACCTAGTTAGTAGTCTCGAGTCTTGAGATCTGTAACATAGGTGCTCCTTGTGAGAGCTTGAAAGAAAGTCAAGAATGTGTTATATCAGTTCTACATCAGCGCAATCCTAATTAAAACATATCATAACACAACCTATACAATGACCCGTCTGGCCAAGTTTATCTTCCAGCTCTACTGTGTTCAACATCCTCCTTCTCCCTACTGTCTTTAGTTTGGGACGGGCTTTTCAATTGTCTCACACGCCTGTAATGATTACATTTCTGCCGCCCCATGTCCATGTCGCTAATACAGAAATTCTGTGTCGTACAGCCGCTCCGTCCAATGTTAGTTTAGCAGCTCACAGGGTCGGTAAGTGTATTATAACAATGCCAGGTCATCCGGGCTTACAAGCCGTGACCAATAGCTGTGCCAGGTTTCCATGCATTACCGGGGACGCACGCCCACAATACACTGAGAAAGTTTAGCACCATATACCCCATAACACTTGTGGGTACTGTCTGTACCATTACACCTCTGCTACAAATGCAATCGATGGTTAGTGTGCCAATGCGCACACCATAATATAACACGTCATATTGATAGGCTTGCATATGACAAATCAATATACCAAACATGAAATACACATAGAACATTAATTAAACTAGACATATTATGATACTTTAACATAATAGCATAATGCACTAGTTAGTTTGTAGGTATACGAAATGAGATGTATATACACAAAAAGAATATGTACGAAGCATATTCCTAGCATCGTATATTCATATGAAATTACACATACATACATCCAACATATCCGTAAACATTATATTACTTCAAGATAGACATCTAATGATACTCACATAATAGCATCAGGCATTATTAATGAGTACTAATATTGTATAGCTACAAAATGAGATATACAACAAGTCTAATTGAAGTGACCAAACAGACCAGCCATATTTGCTGAGCTGCCCGGTTTAATCACCACCGAGTTACTGCTGTTGTAAGAATTAAATAAATAGTCAGTTGACTATATTCTGTACAACAAATGCACACACCAAAAGGCAACTAGGATAGTGTACAAAGAAATGACAAGCATCTACCAAGACACCTAAAAGTCTACCCAGACAAGATCTGTCTCACATAAGGCTCTATTTCTCAGAAGAATAACACTTTAAAGCAATATGATATTGAACGCAGAACTTAGAAAGAACACTCAAGTAATCTATGACAATGATAGTTCTTGCAATAACCTAGATCAGATATAGACTGGAATTCAGTACATACACCTAAAATACTTAGTTACTAAGAAATCTACATTTACTCTCTCTTCTCACCTGTTCTGAAGTCAAACTTAATCTAACATAAAACAGGCTAGGGACCCTTATTTAAGCTGAGTCAAGCAGACAGTATTACCTCCTTGGCATTCCCGTCATAAATTCTTCTTATCTCCACCGGACGGTAATTGCACTTATCACTGCAATTGGCCATCACACCTGTGGGTCTGACAATTATTAGCCCACTAAGTCTTATCAGTGATTTCACACCTTGCAGAGTCTGCCAGTCCGAGTGGACGGGGCTTGTTTACCGCCCTGGGGCCATTATCTCTCCCTGTGTCAATGTTGTTCACGCCTGGGTGGTTTTATTTCACTCACTGGCCCAGTTCATTGTTGATTCAGTCTGGGTCTACCTGGGCAAGAAGGTGCCAATGCGTCTGTGTGGTGTCATAGCCCGTCTGGGTCAGCAGTTTTCTAAGGGGTAGACTAATTTAAATTATCTAGTTGTGTCCGTCTCAAGTATCCCATTTTACTTGCCATCTGCAAGCTTACGTCATGGCTAGAGGCTTTTTGTGAATAATCTTACCTCACGACTAGATAGCCGTGGAGTAGCGTGATTAATTCATTCTTTCTCAGTTTGGTCTCTCAAATTTGGAGACCGAGAAACATATTCTGGGATGTTAAGGCGTCATTTCACGACAGCTCCCCAGGCCTCTTGGAAGAAGCTTCCCCCTTTCCAAAAACTCTTCAGCTTGACAGCGACTATCTTCTCTGAAACCTTCCCAAATGTATTTTGAAGGGTGATGATCCTAAAGCCGCTAAGCTTTGAATGATCCTTGAATGGTTTTGGGAGAGGGATGAGATAGCTAAGTAACTAATCCTGCGGTACTGATGCTGTCCTAGTGCTCTGGTTAAAGCAATCGGTTATCTCCTTCAGGTCTACATCGCTCAAAACCTTCATGTGGCCATACCTAACACCATAAAGCCCTGGTGCCGTGTTTTTTGCCTTTTTCAAAATATGTTTAACATCTTCAACCCGTATGATATCTTCATAATACATATTCTCCATTGTGCCAGATAACTCCTTTCTAACTGAATCCCTGGTATCCGCGGTTAGGCACTATTGTGTATATTTGTGAATCTTTCGTGGTTAGTAAATGAAGTTTTACAATTCCCCGATATACCGAGTTGAAAGTTCAAAATGAGTCGTGGTGATTTTGGAACCTGACAGCTATGTGTTGATTTCGTTGGTACGAGGCGTTGGCCATTGAGAAAGCAATGGTAAACTACACTGAAATTGCGGAAGTGTGACATGGTGGATCAGTCATCCACAACCCCAGTCCACCACATTTTCTCAATACTTTTAATCGCGTACGGAAACCATCCTAATATTCTGTTTATTGATAGCATGGAAGCTTCTAGAACCTTGAAGGGAAGGGAAAAGGCGCATGCCCGTCTTATGATTGGCTAATACCTCCCTGAGTAACGCTTTCTTTTAGGCCAAATTCATAGTCTGGGAGTTTGAGCTAGGTTTCCATCAAAGCAGGATGCACCTCGATGTGGTGATCAAAACGCCCTAAAAAAATTCCATATAATATTGTTCTCTGGACAAGAGGTACCACTATCAAACATATTTAAATGTTGTGGCTATGCCTAGTGAACGAAAGAGAAGAATATAAGAGTATTTTTATGAGAGAATGTGAAAGTGAAATCAGAACTTCATTGTGAAAGTATTCTGAATGTTGCTTCTTCAGCCTGTCAGGTCTCCCAGGCTGTATATTCCAATTGTCTACCATCGCCTGCTGTGACTGTTTGCATATGCCTGATGACTGTAAATTACTCTCAATGCATATTCGCAAACCTTAGTGCATTCTGGATTCTCATATGAATGCCTATCATTACCCACTCTTGATCAAACGGTAGTATTGCTCTTGTGAATCTAGGTCTGTGATCAGAATGTGGGTGTAACATGTAACATTTCCCTTGTAAATGCTGAGGATGTTTGAGTGAGTGAGTTGGTGTTTTTATAAGTAACCTCTTACATTAGTAGAAGGAAGGACCCGTGTCTTAGTTGGCTGAATATAATGTATGGCTCATGCAAATTTACAGGGGAAAACATGTTTTCCCATATGTGCTTTATTAAATATGTGAACTATTGCTCATGCAATTTTCTTTAATTACCTACTGTACTGGATATTGAGATTACTTGGTGGGGAAAGAGCACATGATGATGGTGATGATATGATGTACTTGTGAGCCGAGTCTAGTCTGAAAGGGGTGAGGTCTGGCATTGCTGTGTGAGTATGTATGGGATAGGACATCCATGTAGCAGAATACCACCCATTGGTCTGGTCACTGTGTGTTTGCCATTGGTCAAATTATATTACATATTGCATATTGCAGTTGTAAATGATGCCTATCTTCCATCTGCCTCACAATTCCTGCTTTACTGTGTCTGTTTCTCACTGTGCCCAGGTTTACTGTGGTTTAAATATTGTAAGAACCTAGACATATAAAATGCTTGTACTTGTGTTAGGCTACCCCTGTCTCAGCATATGGGCTTGTGACTATCACAAATAAAGGTGAATAATGAAAACATATCACCCGCAATCCATCAGAATGGAATACACTCCATCACCAGCAAGGAGAGGCGTGTCTGGACAACACCCCCCCCCCCCACTTCTACTCCCCATTTCCCTCTATGTATGTTGATATTTGATATGACATTGTCTTTGAACTTATGTAAAGCAAATTTTGTACCTTTTATATATCAACAGAGAACAGGGGAGGTGGAAGGCCTTCTTCTTTATGGGGACATACAAATGGGAGTCCCTACTTCAGGATTACAACTTCTTTGAAAATGTGGAAACTATAATATAACAGTAACCACAATGTCTTCAGGAAAATATCAGCATAAATCTGCATCAATATTTGTCAAAGCTGAAAGGCACTGAAAGGGTCTCAATTTAAGCCCAAATCACAGGATGGACTCCTTTATTATTAATGGTGCAGGAATTACCTTCAAGATTAGAAGTGGATATCCTCATCTCCATGGATTAACCTCCTGGACTCAGTTGTCTCAGACAGGCATGATCAAGATGATGACAGCTGTGAACCTGAGACTTACCATTATTTTCCTAGGGGCTGTAGCAGCAGTACTCTCCAGGAAATATTTACCTCAGCTCATCAATAGTTGTGGTGTATCAAGGAGAATGTGATCCCAACTTACTTATTTACTCCATACTAACTGGATTAAATTCAAACTTACAGGCAGGAACCAGAATCCTGCATTTTATCCTCATTCAGAAAATCGTTTTGGGAGAGACTTGTGTTGTACAATGCTGCTGAATAGGGGAGCTATCTCTCTACTGACTGGATGGTATGCAGACTGTTGTGTATTGTTTACCCCCAGTCGCCAGCTTCTTGGCCAGTCTACTCACCGTTGAGAGGCCATGATTATCTATTTATAGACTGTTCACGGGAGGGATAGACTTACATGGGAACCTTCATGGAAAAGCTGCAACCTGGGACCTTTCCAACACCACTTCAGGTGATAACAGGATGTTTACGGACCAGAATAGCAGTGTGTCCCTATGCCTGCCCAATACTAGAAAGTCAACCAGTGTTGTACTCTCAGTGACAGTTGAAAGGATAATTCATGATGTATTTGAGTTGTTGTGCAGGAGGAGGTTATAGATTAGAGGTGTGATGGAGGAGAATTGGAGAGTTTTGAGATTGGGTGTCTGTTGGAGGGTTTTAGAGATGAGATACTATATGTTTCCATTTTCGTACTCACATTGCATATGATTGTTTTTTGAAGTGTAATTAGTTAGTTAGTTAGTTATCAGTTGGGGTATCTTCGTTGCACTCCGGACATGTCCATGGGTGCTCAGATCCTCCCCCCAGCATATGCATCAGCGTCCGGTGGCTAATAGTGCCAGTTCTGTGTTGGTTGACGAGGCGCTTTGTTTTCCCGGTGAACCTCTCGCGTCTGGCTGTGCCGATTCTTACTCCCAGGTCTTTCATCCTGGAAAGCGATGTGGAATCACTGGCGTCAAAATCCTCTGTTCTCGCCATATCTTTAAGGGCGTTAATAACATCGGCACGATCCATGGGCTGGCCATCTACAGGGGGTGCAGAGCCAGCCAATTTATCAGCTCGTTCATTTCCCTCGACTCCCGCATGTCCCGGGACGAAGATGAAGGTGACTTTGCGGACAACAGACTTCCGCAGCGACTCAGTCCACTGTCTACGTACAGATCCAGCTTCGACCTTCTGAATCATGCTCATTGAATCACTTAGTACACACACGTTGGTATAATGCTGTGATTCCAGCCATATGAAAGCCTGTGTAACTGCTATCACCTCCATCGTCATGCTGCTCGTGGTCATAGAGTGGGCACCACTGGATTCTTGAACGGTTCGGCCCGCTGAACGGGCTGTAAATGCCCACGCACTTCTCTGCTGCTTTACAACAGATCCATCTGTATAGATGAGCACTTCGGGGCTATCTGAGTGATCATAGATGAGCGCGTTAACCTCTGCATTGACAGCGGCAGGGTTCTGCTCTCTGCACCGTCTGTCGAGTGTGATAATGCAGGAGAAGGTACACTTAAAAGCTGGAGGCACCGGCACCCATTCCTTGCCGGGGTTGATACTGGTAAGACTGCAGACCTGTCCGACGACATCTTCCGCCCGACCCATCCATGATTTGCCCCTCTTTAGCCTGTCACCCTTTTCTCTGAATACAGCGTCATGCAGAGGGTGCTGCTCATCTGCACTTATTTTTAAGTATGCACGAGCTCTCCAGATCTTGATCCTGTGTTCCATTGTCGGGAAGTCAAGGAGGTATCTCATTGCTACACAGCTGGTGTCTCTCGTGCAGCCCAAAATGATGCGCATGGCTTCGTTTTGTACCTTTTCAAGTCTTCCAATCTGTGTAGGGCTGACAGTGAGGATGGCCAGGGCATACTCGATGCGTGAAAGCACAAGTCCTTGGAACAGAAGTAATAGCAGTCTTTGCTCGATATTGGCAGTCGCCATGACTCTCATTGCTGCCAAACCTTTTCGAGCCTTCGTTATGACATAATCGACATGATCTCTGAAGGACAGGCTACGATCAAGCCTCACGCCAAGATATGTCATTGACTGGGTTCTACTCAGAATGCTCCCATCCATTCTTACTGCCGGCAGGTCTGTTTTCACAATATGGTTGTTTAGTGAGAACCATGTAACCGTTGCCTTTGCAGGGTTGACAAGGGCATCGGCATCCGCACACCATGAGGAGATTCGATCTAGTTCGCCCTGCATATAGTTGGCAGTGTAATTGTTGAGATGGAACATGGGTCTTCACTCGACCCCTACAGTCAGCTCAATAAACAGTTATAAACAGTGTTGAAGTACATGTCCCTGTAATGTCTTGGTCGGCTGGTGTGAGGTACATTATTGTGTAATGTCCTGTCCAGCTGTTGTCAAGTACAATTCCTGGTGCATGTCTTGTTCAACTGTTGCCGATGTCAGTGAATGTGAAGGTTCTGTAAAGATGCTGTCCAGCATCTCTCACGATGTATGTCTTGTTCAATTGTTGGTGTAAACATTTCCATGTGAATGTATGTCCAACCTTTGTCAAGAACCTGTCATGTAGATGTCTTGTTCAACAGGTGTAAAGTACAGTTATTGTTGATGTTTATGTTCACTACTGTTGAGTCCTAAAGTCCTAATGTCTAATGATACAACTGACATATGTCACTTTGACACAATAAAATACGGGGAGATCTAATGTGGCGGACTGAAAGCACATTGACAACATTATGGTGAGAGAACAAATTCCTCGGTTGTACAGGGGCGAATAGTCCAGATCTCCTTATGGTCTTTGAAGGGACCTTTTTCTTCTTTTATAAATTTTCTGTGTGGGTACTTGATCTTAGATCTATGAATCTCACAGTGGGGGTTCTGAGCCAGGAAAACTGGTTCCTCTAAAGGGCTAAGCGGGAATGATTTTTCAATTTAATTTGAAATGCCTCAAGACCAGTGGTTCTCAACCGGTGGGGAAATCCCCCCCCCCCCAGGGGGGAATTTTAGCGTTTCCAGGGGGGGGGGGGAATGAAGACCATTTCAAGATCGCGTTAATACAAGAACCGATTACTTGATATTGTTTGTCCCTTCATACTTTACAGTTAAGTACGTCTCATCCTTCTAAAATTCATTTTAGAAAGTCAGTAGACCCACAAATCATGTTTTATGTGGATGTCTAGACTTGTTTTAGTATGTGCTATTACATTTACCTTACATTTTTACGTATACTGTATAGGGGTGGGGGGATTTTTAGATAGGAAATATGAAAGGGGGGGGGGGAATGACATTCTGAAAATAGGTGAAGGAGGGGGGGGGGGGCACGGGCTAAATTTCTGATAGGAAGGGGGGGGGGGAATGACGTTCTGAAAATATGGTGAAGGGGGGCACGGGCCAAAAAATTTTGAGAACCACTGCTCTAGACAATGTTGCCAAATCATTTCCTGTATCTTGTCTATCTGTAATGCAAGATATATTTACAGAGACCACTTCTAATTGGGGCCTCTGTCTTCCCCTAACATGCCACAGGAAGATACCACTAAACCAAACAAATAACACGATATCCCTAGTGTGGCAATATATCGTCCTTCTATCCAAATGGGAGGTAACATTTGGTGATATACTATTATCCATCAGCACTGAACCACATAACCCGTATACGCCGGCATTGGATATATGATCCACGGCAAAAAGTAAATACAGAGGAAAATGTGTGTGTGTGTGTGTGTGTGTGTGTGTGTGTGTTGTTGTTGTTGTTTGTTTTTTTTTTTGCGCTCGCTCGCTTTGAACTGAAGCGTAGTCCATACACGTATTGAACTGAATTTTGCTTGTGGATTAGCTTCCTCTATTACCATTGTCCCTCGCCAACAGGCGAACCCATTATGAATTCAGAGGTACTTGTAAATTACGTCCCTAATTCAAGGACGAGAAGTCAACATTGGAGTCCAACTGACCCGCGTAGGGGTTGAACTTCGTACCTCAGCATCAGCGTAACTGATGTCTAAGAACAAGAGCTCTTATCCATTCGGCCATGCTGATCTCTGAAAATATGTTGAAAGCAGACAAACATGGAGAGTGCCTGTAGGGGGAGATTAATCCATGCATCTTTATAAGAAAGTTTTTATTTCCCTCGAAAAGATAGTACTAGCTCACAGGCTCCAGCGACATTTGGAAAGTCGTAATCTGCTTCCCAAAGGACTCGGGAGTTACCAGCCTGGGAAGGACACCTGGGTCAATGCTGCAACTTTTGCATTTGGTGTCTATGAGGGCTTTCTGGATAAATAAGAAACAGTGGCGGTTGCTCTTAACCTGGAGGATGCGCATAACAGGGTTAGGTATGATCGGTTGATATACATTCTGTTTGACATTGAGGTCTGCCCTTGCCTTCTCAGATGTGTTGCGGCGGTCCTCTATGAGCGTAAGGTTGCACTGCGCATGGGTTCCTGGACTTCTGACCCCTGTACTATTACATCTGGGTTGCCACATGGGTCTGCCTTGTCCCCAGTGCACTTTAATGTCTACACCAGCAAAATCGCAGCTATTGAGACACCAGGTGTAGGTAGAATCTTGACATTTGCAGATGATGTGCTGGTGTACAGACAGGGCAGATACAGGGTCAGTTTGGCGGAAGACTTAAAGGTGGCAGTAAACAGGGTGGCGGAGTGGTGCAGGGAAGCAGGGGCCGTTATAACCCTAGACAAGGCATTGGTTGTGTGGTACTCCCTGGATAACCGGATCGTCAAGGTAGATGCCCAGTTATTATGTTGAATGGATGTCCTCTTAGTGGAGAGAGTAAATTGAAGTGCTTAGGTATCACCTTTGATAGATGTTTTGTCTTTTAAGGATCATGAGGAGGCTTTGGTTGTGAAGGCTGGTAGGGGAATCAATACTTTGGGGAGATGGCAGCAACCGGAATAGAGCAGAGGATGCTTTACAGGCTCTTTAAGCAGTTAATAATTTCTGTCATTGAGGATGGTTTGAGGCTGCTGACAGTATTAAAGAGCCAGCTTGAAAGGTTGGAGCGCATACAGAATGCTGCCATGTGGGTAATCCTGGGTTACACAAAGGACACACCAATTATATGCATGAAGCATATCCAGGCGATACCAACAATGACGGATAGGCATAGGGTCCTTCAGGTCAAATGCTGCCTGAGATAGGCTGCAGATAGGGATCACCCCCTTGTAATATAATAAAAACGTCCCTACCATTTCCTAAGCATTGACTCCCTTAAAAATAAACAAACCCTTACAATTACTGGTTAAGTAACTTGCTTAGGTAGGAATAGAAAATAAAACAGCGATAGACTGACCGTGGCACAGCTAAATTTATTTGGCTTTATTTCTTTCACGTACCTGGCAAGACCGGGACTGATAGAAAAACAAAGGCCCAGTGCAGCCATTTTTGGTCAGTACGACACAAAGAACAGACATGTAAAAGTTTTCCCTTCGGGGAGAAGGCACTTTGCCTTAAAAATATATCACTCTTTGCAACAAATGGTATGTTATATCTACATTATTAAAATGTATTCATGTATTTTTATAAAGTACAGATACCAGTGTGTTAATTAAGAATTAATTAGAATGATAATTCAACAGTTCTTGTAAGCTAGAGTCTGATTTTATTTTTACCAATGAAGCACATGTTCTGCCACGCTGTAATTTTTCCTATGTTTTACAATGTCTAATCCTTATGTTAATATCTTTTATAGGCATTATGAACTTATATCTAACTAATAGTGCTTATAATCTACGAATATTATGTGTACTGTAGAGTATCAACTCTCATGTCTGAAACACATTCTAGAGATTTTCTCAATGTAGGAGCAGACCCTGATTCATACTTCATAGTAAAGAACTAGTGTCTGTCAATTTCATACTCCTATGTTAAAACTTCTAGGCACTGTGAACAATATCTCACTATTTATGCTTAGAAATCTGCAAATAATCTGTGTACTATAGAAAGGTGTTTTATCCATGCGGGGACATACAAATGATTACGCGTATTCCTGACTCTTAGTCAGGGGATAAAATACTTCGCCACATCATAATCTGTAACTTGGAACTATAGTGTTAAATTTTAGTACCATCCTTTTGTTAACAGATTAATAACCACTCCATAGTAGTGAAGAACATATAATCATTTCATAAAATAGTGTTAGGAGAATGCCAGGTTTGAGAATATAAATTCATGAACAATTAAAGTAAACGCGTGATGTAAATTAATGTTCGGATAGGGTACCTTCAATCCGCATCACCTCACTGTAGTAGGAACAGAAGCGAAGATTGATGTGAATAAATTGCTTGAATAATAGCAGTCCTTGACAAAATATATCACAGCGGCTACTATCCTCATCTACGGTACGCAGTGGGGAAAAACAATATATGTTTTAGTTATGGATTAAACCCTGAAGAAAATTCAAAACCATTGGCTCCGGCATTAAATTTTATGATTAAATTATTATATATGATTATCATGTACTTAATATCAGAGAAATGTACATGTATGTTTTTTTCTGGTATGAGAATTTTCTCTGTTCTGATTGTTACTTTTTCCTGTGGGAATATACATTTTAATGTTGCACCTTGGGATTAGAGGATGTTGATGTAAAAATCCATGTGTATGTCAGTACTTAAGAAGCCAATGTTGAATAGTCTTGACCTAGTGATGATTATAGTGCCGAAAGGAAGACGCGGCATTAGAAACCACAGGGATTCTGTATAGGCTATTCTCTTCAAGTAATGAGAGAGACAATATCAACATATTGGATGGACAGAATGACTTCACTCATCTAATAGTCCCAGTAACAACAGAACATAAAATAAAGTGAGAAAATACCTTACTCACTATTAAGAGTCAGAATGGCTCTACTCAGCAATGAGGGACAGTGGAACGTGGACACCCACTCCTTTCCCCTTCTCCCCTTGTTGTTTTGTATTTTTGTTTGTAATTGTCTTGTGAAAGTTAACACATCACAGTAGGTTAATGCTCGTGTTGTATTCTTTGTCATCCCTTTTCTATAGAAGAGAAGCAGGTGGTGGTTGAATGTGGTGGGACTATATCACTAAACCTGGATCCTGGGTCAACAGCCAGAAAGTGAATGTCCTAACCATAGTCTGCATCTAGAAATACCCATGGACTGCTGCGCTCAATAGCTCCATAGCGAGCAACAGATAAATTTGAAGACAACTGATTGGGTGAGTGATTAAGTCCTATTTTAGTAGGAATATCGAGGATGGACTTCAAGATCTAATAATCTACAAAGATGAAGATCAACAGAGTAACTGACAACAGTGTATCGTCTGCTTTACGTCTGAGAAGTATCACCTATAAGCCTTATCACTCAGCAACATCAGTGAAACTATGGGACAATCCTACAAGTTACTAAAACTAGCAACAGTGAAAGCCCTTCAACTGTTGGTTGGATTACCAAGTTAATATCCACAATGGATAAGTCTTCGAAAGAACATCTCACAGCTGCAACAGTCAAAAATAAGGTTCCAGCCATGCAACACCAAAGTCTAGAATTCTAGACACCAACTCAACCAAATGGGAAGAGACACTGAAACAACATTATAGCCAATGCAAACAAATGTACCAACTTCAGAACATCTGAACCATAACTACACCAGATTACCTCAAGGTCCAAAACCTGAACACCATCAAAAGAACCATATGAAAGCAGCTAGCTGAGTAAATGCCTTTACGCCTGCAACCAAAGGAATCACCTGATGGCTTGCAAACCTGGATATGTGGTGGAGTAATATTCTTTAGTTACATGCCTGCAGCAGAATCTTCAGATGAAACCAAATGAATGACTCACCACGGTATGTTCTACACAGAAATGGAATGAATCAGAACTCTATGCTGGTCCCATGTCAGCCTAACTGCCCATCATCAAGTGTGGGATGGCCTATCAACATGAACCGGGTGTGTGACAAAGCCTTTTGAACTAAATTGGGAAACGGTTAACATAAACCGAGCTGTTGGACAGTCGTCATCTTTTCATCGATAAGATGATATAGGGAAGAACCTTCTGCAGAGCTTAAGTTGCATCTCCTGAAAGTATGACAGACCTAGGCATCAATTTCAATTGGAACACAACCCAAATGGCAACCGAGTATTCTTAAATTCAGTCTCATGGAGAGAATATGTGCTTATGTATAATTCTATTCTTGGATTATGGATTAGAAACATTCGCCTGCCAACTTCGGTGGACATACTGTGAGTAGAAAATGACTGTGAGTATAATTCTGCACGGATAATTATGGACATTAACTGCTTTGCACTGGAGAAGAATACCCAACCGCAACGCCTAAATGAACACTATAATTAATTAATTTAATTATTAGTATCAACTGTTTTCATGAGTGTGGTTTTCTTCTATGACAGGAAAAGGGTAAAGAGTGTTTTATATGGTAATGGTGTACAACTAAAGGGTTATGTTATGACATATATGTATAATATTTTGACACCCCACTCATTATTTTTAAATATGAGAATTGTACATGGTGTCAGAAATAAATGTATGTATGTTGGGTTTCTGCACCTAGACCAATGTGATTTTATCTAGGTACAATGAGTCAAGTTAGCAGAACCAATTTGTGGTTGTTGTGTTGTTTGTAATAACATTGTTGTTGTTTTTTTGGGGTCACTTGGTACTATATTGTAATAATGCAATAATTCCCATGCCTGTCTGAAAATGCATAGTGTTTATTACACCTATATATGTAACTGTATTTGCAGCAAAGAACCTCAATGGCTCGGAACGCTGAAGAAGAAGAATATATGTAACTGCAGATCTTGAGTTATTGCCTGAACTGTTTGTCCAAAAGTGTTGTGTACATCAAGCAAATGTGGTGTCCAACAAGTGGTTGTTTATATGTTGTGAACAATCAATATCCTTCTAGCACTATAGTGAATTTAAAGGGTGATGAAGTGGGAAGGGAAATGTCATAGTGTGGTCAAGACAGGTTAAGCACGTGATCGTATAGACCCAAGTCTCCGCGTTGTTATAAACATACTTTATTGGCCGAATAGTTATACTACAGCACACATGATGGTAGACTCCCTGCCCGGTGTTGACATGTCTTTTCAATTCCCCTAAGTGACGTGTGTGTTCTCCTAGATACACTTCTTCATTCGTGCACACACGTTCACTATGATTTTCCCCCTAGTCAAGGAATGCGCATCATTCCTTAACTCTTTACTCCTAACCTAGTTCCCTCACTGTTACATTGCCTCCCCTTCTTAAAAGAGAATTTTTCCTTGAAAAAATCTCAACCCCCACTTTTAATTATTTAACTTTACATCTTTATCCTACAATAACAACAATTCCATTTATTTCCTAACTCAATTCTCCTATCTCCTCATAGCCAATTGCTAACCAGAGACAATAATATCGAAACTCTCTACAAAACTCTCCATAAAATTCCCCACAATACAAAAGTCTCCATAAGCGAACCGCTTTTACTTTAAAATGTCCATCCAAATTATGATTGACAAAACTGAAGATATTCCCTTATCCTTTATTTCCCCCTTATTCACATTCTCACACTCTCAGGATTCTAGGATAGACAGAAAAAATATAGTTAGATTAGATTTGGGTTGGTGCGCACCAAAAAAAATAAGAAAGAAAAAATAAGGAAAAAGTAAGAAGTAATCACCTTTCTCTTCCCATACATTCTCAAAACTTTATCAAAAAATAAAGTTTCCAAATTTATCTTCAGTTTCCGTCAATAATAATTGTTATTATCAAAAAAAAATATGTTAATCCAAAACTGCCAGCCTTTGTACTATTCAGGTCATCAATTTCCCGTTTACCATTCCTTCAACAAAAAAAACCTCCTAACTATTATTATACTGTTAAGTACAGTCTTCTTCTTCCAATATCCAGTTATTTAAATGCCAAAACTCAACCTGGCATTCCCCCCATATTCTCCCATTAAACGCTGTTCAACCCAGCTCCTATTATAAACCTTGTATATACATTGCATACCCCACATGTAATAACAACATACCCCTCCATTACTACATATTGAGTCACTTCACTAACCACCACTTTAATTCATCTTCTAACTGAACTTCAAGTAATAATCATTTTAAACACACTCAATAAAACCAAAACATTGTAAAAATAACCATCTAAGTTAACTTATTTTTCACATTTCATAAAACACAATTGCAGTCCCAACAATTTAGCAAACCATATTAATCCCCTCATTATATTTATCCCCACACATTAATCAATTTACACATACATTATGAATTTCAAGACCATATTATGAGTACCCAATAATAATTTTCCGTTTTAGAAAAAAAAACTCCACCAAGTACCTTCTTTGTAAACACAAAAATATCGTGTCTAACTTCATCTTCTATCTGCCATCTGCAGAATATTCTACCAAGCTATTTATCTATCTCTTCTCCATTTTCTTAATAACTTCAAATTTTTTTCTATAATTGCAATATCTACATCAATGTCGCTATCCTCCCGAGGAGAGCTATCTTCTTTCATATCAGCTTCTTCATCAGTTTCTGACTTTTCATCCATTTCTTCTTCCCCGTCTGTATATCCATTACTAGCAACCGCTAATTTCTTCTTTTCTAAATCCAATCTAATTTTCCTGTCTTGCCGTCTCAACAAATTTTCAAATACTGGCATATCTTCACCACTTGAAGAACTCACTCTAAGTTTCCTTTGCCTCTTAATTTCTTTTTCTTTCTGTCTATCCAACTTTCTTTTTACTGCCTGTCTTGTATTCATAAATGGAGGTTCGATATTTTCCTTGACCGACTCTTCACTAATATAATCGTCATACATGTTATTTTCCTCTGTCATGACTGTTTTTGGTACCGTTTCTTCTTGTTCAGCTGTTGTTACTTGTTTTCCATTCTCTATAGGTATTGGATATACCGTTTGTCTGACAAACTGTCCACCTGACAATATTTCTTCGGAACAATAATTATTATTATTATTCTCTGCATTCCTTTCTTCATTATCCCGCCTTAAGTGCTCTACAAGTGAACGTGCAACATGCCCTGAAATTTGATTCTTAATAGTATATGACACTGGACCTTTTTTTTTCTAGAATATAGTATCCCGGGACCCAATGAGCATCAAACTTAGAGTTTTTTCTATGTTTTTTATAATATACTCTATCACCTACGTTAAACTCTTGTAAGTGTGCATTTTTATTTGCGTATTTCTTCTGTCTTTCTCTAGCCTTAATTATATTATTTCTTAAACGTACATGTGCTTTATGCATCTCTTGCAACCTTGTTTCTTGAAAATCTTCCCCCAGATATTTTCTCCTAGGCTTTAATAAATTATCAATTGGCAATATTGGTTCTCTTCCATGTACTAAGTAAAATGGTGAGAAACCTGTTCCTTCATTTTCGTGTGTACGTATCGCCGCTAATGCTATCCCCAAATAAAGATCCCAATCCATATCGTGTTCTTCTACATTTTTCGCTAGAATATTGTATAGTGTTCTGTGTTGTCTCTCATTTTTAGCATTATAAGTTGGTCTGTAATATGAAGTCCTAATGTGTTTTATATTCCAATCTTTTAGCAATTTCTCAAACTTTTTATTTACAAATTCTTTCCCATTATCTGTAAGTATTATTTGTGGACACCCAAACCTTGGTATAAATTCTTGTAAAAGCATATTTATAACTGAATCAGCACTCTTGTCTGGAATTGGATAAACTTCTGGCCAGAGACTATATGAATCAACTATATGTAGTAGGTATACATTTCCCGATAATGTTTTTGGATGAGGACCTGAAATATCCAAACTTACTTTCTGCATTGGAAATTGAGGAATATCGGTATCTTGTAAAGGACATTTGATTATCTTCATGTTTCTTAGCCTACACTTTTCACACGCTTCAACATATTCATATACACTTTTGAATAAATTCGGCCAGTAATATTTACTGCTAATAGCCTTCACTAACTTATCTCGTCCAAAATGACCATTATTATCGTGATATGCCTTTAAGACTTCTTGTTCTAAATGTTTCGGAATATATTTTCTTACTCCTTCACCTTTTTCACTGATATAATATAATTGATTGTCTTCTTGTAACTCTACAAACTTTCTTTTAAAACTATTTCCCCCTGTTTCTTTCAGTTTTCTTTTTATCTGTACTATTTTTGGATCTAATTCTTGTTCTGTTTTCATATCAAACTGTTCTAAATGTGGGTCTTCTGTTCTAGGTTCAGACTCTTGATCCGATGGTAAACTCTCAAATTCTTCCCTATTTATTATGGCAGAATCTAATATATTTACTTGCCAGTTTCGATCGTCTATGTCTGGTTCAATTTCATCTTCCGTGTTTCCTGATGACTGTGGGTACGGGATTCTAGACAAAAGATCGGCGCACGTATTATGTTTCCCTGACACATATTCAACCTTAGCATTGTACCCTTGTAAATTCAATGCCCAGGTTTGTATTTTCCTATTTTGTATTGGTGCTTCTAATATCGACTTTAATGGCATGTGGTCAGTTCTAATAATGAAATTGGCGTTATGTAAATAGTAATTTAATTTTTGAAGAGCGTAGTGTATAGCATATGCTTCTTTCTCAATAATCGGCCATTTCTTTTGAGTCTTGCTGAGTTTATGAGACAAGAAATAGATTGGTCTTTCATTTTTAACCCCTGGTATTCCAGATTCTTCTCCTTCATATGGTTGAACCAAACATGCTCCTATTGCGTTGTCTGAAGCATCTGTGTATAATATTAGCTGTTTATTCAAGTCTGGATGTGTCAATAATGGTACCACTGTTAAACTATCTTTTAAAAGTTCGAACGCTTTTTGACACTCATCATCCCACTTAAACCTAGCGTATTTTCCCGTTAAATTCGTAATAGGTATTGCTATCCTTGAAAAGGCTGGTACAAACCGCCTATAATACGCACACGTTCCTATAAAAGCACGCACTTCCTTAACGTTAGTGGGAGGAGGTAACTCTTTAATAACCTTTATCTTTTCCTGGTCTGGTTTAATACCTTCCCTATTTATTATATAACCTAAATATTTTGTTTCTGTCTTTAAAAACTGGCACTTACTTAGCTTTAATTTAACGTCATGCTTTCTTAATCTGTCAAATACTAGTCTAACATGTTTCAAATGATTCTCTACATCTCCTTTCGTAAAAATCAATACGTCATCAATATATGCCAGGGCAAAACTTTGCATACCGTCTAGTACTTCATTTATTAAGAACATATAGTGAGATGGTGCATTTTTGAGACCGAATGGCATACGTAAGAATTCGTAAGAACCCATATGAGTACAAAAGGCACTTTTCTTTTGCGCGTCCTTCGACATCGGAATACACCAAAATCCTGCCCTTGCATCCAGCGTTGTGAAATATGTAGAGCCATTAAGTAACCCCAAAATATCATCAATCACCGGCAATGGGTACGCTACATTCTTAGTAATTTTATTTAACGCCCTATAGTCGCAGCAGAACCTGTTCGAACCATCAGATTTGGCTACTATGACGACCGGAGATGACCATTCTGATTTTGACCTTGTTATTATGCCTGCTTTCAACATATCTTCTATTGCCTTTTCTACGACTTCTCTATTTCTTAATGGAGTTCTGTATGGTTTTAAACTAATTGGTGGATGATCTCCCGTGTCTATTTCCATCGTAACTGTTTGTGTCTTACCCAATTCTAAATCATTTATCGCAAACACATCTTGATTTTGCTTTATAAGTTTTTCTAACACTTCCTTATTTACTGGAGAAGTTTTTAATTGTGCTAACAATTCTTTTTCTCTTGTTACTTTGTCTAGTGAATGTATTTGTGCTGTATTTCTTCTATATGGATGGATCAATTCATCCATTCTTACGTTCCCTTTTCTTCTGCATCCGCGTCTATTATTAACTCTTTCACTAGAGGTTTCTGAATAACTTATACCTGCCATATTTACTCTATCTGTTGCCAATATGTCACTAACGTTATGTTCTAGCTTGGCTATTACACATCCTCTGTATAATTTAATTTCTCTACCTGTGTTATTAATAACCATTACTGGAAATGTTAAACTTTTATCTAATTCTATTATTCCATCCGGAACTTCTAAACCTGGCTCATCAATTATTTCATTTTGCAATTCCGTGATTCTGACTATGTTTCCTGCTACATAATACGGGTTTCTCTTCAGTCTTGCTTGTATCAAATTAACTGACTGTGGTTTTAAATTCATGGTCGTTTTGACTCTAACTAGTGTCGACACATGCATATCTTCTTCTAGATCTACGTAAACATCTTGGAATTTTAATTTATGCAAATCAAATAAAAGTCTCACCCCATTTTTCAATAAAAAATCTCGTCCCAATATCATATTTCTATTTAAATCTTTAACCACATGAAACATATGCCTGACATTTATCCCTCCTAATTTCAAATTTATCATCGTTTGTCCTAGCACTTCTAACTTTTGTCCCGTTACCGAATGAAGATTCTCCTGAATTCTAAATATTTTACAATTTTTTAACATTCGATATAAAAATGCTTCTTTAATCACGCTAACTTGTGCTCCCGAATCCACTAATGTTCTAACTTTATATTTTCCTGTCTGTACTATACATGAGCTAGGATCTACCATATTTAATGACAATTGTTTTACCTCGTCTTGTTTTTTATTTCTAAATGTTCTATTATACTCATCCTTTGGGTTTTTAATATATTGATGCCCTTTTTGGATCTTACTATCTTCCCTCCTACTGCCGACCCTATTCAGTAAGCGGGATGCCAATTTTCCTGATTTCCTGACCTTCTAAAATTTCTCTGTATTTCTCCAGAATTCCAATTTACTGGTCTGCCATTTGCAATTCTATTCTGTATACTCGACTGAACACCTCTACTATTTTGCGTATTCGATGGGCCACTTCTGTTACCACAAAAGCGAAAAATGTGCCCCCGTTTGTGACACCCCCAACAAACCACATTCGAGTTATTTGTGTTTCCTTCCATGTTTCTTACAGTATTTCTCACTTGTCCTCTTCTATCTTGATTATATACGTTCTCGTTTCTTTGTACCATCTGTATTTCTCCTCGTCTTCCTCTCCATCCATGTCTATACTGTCCTATTTCCATAGGTTCTTCAATTCTATCTTCTGAACTACTACCTAACTCTCGTCCTACTCTTAACCTAAACCTCCTCCTCAAGCTTTCTTCTTGTATAGCGATATCTACCGCTTGTGACAATCTTGCAGGATTCTCTCTTAATAATTTAAATTTCAATCCATCTGACCTAATCCCATCAACAAAAATCCCTACTAACATCCGTTCCACTTCTTCAGCTCGTACATTCTGTCCTAAAAATGACTCTTCAGCTAAATTGATTAACCTGTCACTGTATAACTGGACACTTTCTGTGCTGCTTTGTCTAGTCTGTCGCAATACTGAGAATGCGTGTTGTGGATCAGTAATTTCAGCATATTTTCTTGCGAGATCATCTTTAAATTCTTCCCAGGTTTCACCTCCTGCTGCCTCTAATTTTCTTCTTATATGGTCAGAAACTGGACTTGTACTTGTTCTGTATGCCAAATTCTTTTTCTCCCCATCTGTAGCGTTTATTAAATATGCATGTTTCTCAATAGAAATGATCCATTTCTTAAACTGATTTGCTTGACCACTAAATCTTTCAACATCACTGTTTACATTTTGTTGTCTTAACACTGCATCCAACCTTGATATTGCCCCGCCAACTCCAGTCAGTACCTGTGAAAAATCTTGGGATTCCATCCTAAAATCTATAATTATCAAGCAATATACAAATATTTCAAACAATGTTAATTTCAAATTCAGCAACAATACATAATCTGTTAATTACTCTAATATTATCTAATTAACTTAACTAAAGCCTCCAATCGAAGATCCTGACGAAGAATATTCCTGTTTCAATCCTGAATTTTGATAAAAGAATTTAAATGAGCTACTGATTCAGAATTACCTACACCACATTAACAAAGGACTCTAATCAACCTCGTTGAAATGAGCAGAACAAAGAAGAGCCTCTGTATTTCTTTCCGTAATAATTTAATCGAAGTCGAAGTCAGTTCTTTCCAATTAATTCCTGACGAAGATTATGCTCGATACCAGGCTCGCAACAAAACTGCTTGCTTACTTGCTCGATTAACTGTAGATTCCCTTCAAGTAAGGTCACCTTCACGCAAACGACAACTGCTCACGACTTCAGCAAAAAAAACTCAGTTTCCAACAGCCATCTGGGTTTTTCATATATATATTTCAGCGCAAACGTAATCCAGTCAACAACAATTTGATTTAAAGCTGACGCTATCCAATCTCTTATTTTCATGTGGGACTCTCGCCATGGTCAGTTTAAAGTGCTTTATCTTATAAGTTGAGACAAATTTCATCAATGCCTTCTAAATGTGAAGTGACTGTAGAAAGTATTGCAGATCTTGATTTCGTACTTATGAAATTTGCACCATAACCTTGACTTCACCTTCAACAGTCAACAGTCCCACGGGTTAAACTTCATAATTTGTACTGATTTTTGATGCAGAACGGCATTACTTGATCAATTATACAATTAGCGTTGGTCAATTCTCCAGTTAATTTATAGGATTAAATATGTAATAACATCAGTCTTTCAAAAAAATAAGTTTATCAATCAAACCTTTTTGAGCGCTGTCCTTGAAAATGGAACTCCTTGTTAAACAGGTATACAATAACTATCAACAGGCGGCTTTCATCTGTTGCGTTTCTCAATATTTACAAACTTCCTTCTCCAGACGCCCAGACACAACAATTTTCCATAGCGGTACTCTCTCCGCGACCTCCCATGTTTCAGACTTTCACGGCACCAAATCAACCTGCTGTCATAGTGTGGTCAAGACAGGTTAAGCACGTGATCGTATAGACCCAAGTCTCCGCGTTGTTATAAACATACTTTATTGGCCGAATAGTTATACTACAGCACACATGATGGTAGACTCCCTGCCCGGTGTTGACATGTCTTTTCAATTCCCCTAAGTGACGTGTGTGTTCTCCTAGATACACTTCTTCATTCGTGCACACACGTTCACTATGATTTTCCCCCTAGTCAAGGAATGCGCATCATTCCTTAACTCTTTACTCCTAACCTAGTTCCCTCACTGTTACAGAAACCTACACACAGATGCCATTGTTTCAGGGATTGAACTCTTTTCTCCTGGGATTTGTGGTAAATATCCCTGATCACCCTGCATTCTAACCAGTGACCAGAGAATCAATAATACCCTCTAGACATTTTAACGAAATATTCTTAGGAATTAAAATCCACATCCCACACCCTTGCATGAAGCCATGAATATGGTCAATGGTCATAGACTAAGACGAGGCAGGTCCTGGATGGCACGGGCAGAACTATACGTCAGGTGTGTGATACAAAGACCATCAATCACGAAAAAGAGTGGGTTGAAGTACCGGCAGACAGGACGGACCAGCACAATGTAATAATAACACTGCGTAGTGAGTGCAGAGAATGGGCAGCGGGCTGCACAGAGTTTGAGGTGCAACAACTGATCCAGAGTAACACACATCAAGGTGACACAGTCATCTACACCGATGGGTCAATGGTGAGAAACAGACGTTGTGGTTGGGGTTTTATTGCAAAGGCTAATGGATGAGTCTTGAAAAAGGAGAATCTGGCATATGAGACTACCGTCAAGGTCCAGTTGATACAGGCCTGGAACATGGCATGAGTTGTAACAAGCGCGGTCGACAGGAGGAGACCGTGCCAAGTGACCTACCACGGCAATGATTACGGCATGTCAATTGTGCTGGACGTTTTGAGGGAGGGCAAAACGCAAATCAGTTGAACGAGAGCTACGGTCAGAGTCAGTCCTAGTTCTGAGTTAACATTATACCATTCTTTTAGAATATAATGTTTAGGCACTGTTGTGTGTATTTGTGAATCTTTCGTGGAACAAATGATTGTACTATCGACAGTGTCCAGTGTATAGCATTAGTAAAGTAGACTGTGAAAAACTTTACCAGTGTTGTTTAATGCAAGTTCGGTCTCAGTAGTTAATGATTAGAGACTATACAAAATGGGAAGGCTCACCGGCCCATTAGAAGTTGAGGGAGAGATGTCTACAAGATCAAGATTAAGCATCTCTAGAGATATCAACGAAGCGCCACTGAAACAGTACTGTGGTGGCACGTCAAGATGACATTCTCGTTCAGGGCGTGTGAAGTTATATTATCGCACAGGGCCCAAACCTTGGTATTCCATGGGAAACCAAGAAGAGAAACCTTTCAAATATCACCACTGATCATCAGTTAAAATAATGCCACGGGGCTGCAGTTGTAAACTAGCAGTCGCTTCCTGGCAATTGGGGACTTCAAAAACGGAGATTTCTGAACTTCGGGGTAAGACATTCTAGTTCTTGAGAAAGCAGATAACGAACTTTTCAACAAATAATGAATGGAATGGCTATCCTCGCTTCAGAGGTCACAGCTTGTGAGAAATGTATGGATTGTTTATCTTGGCCATGCGGAGGTGTGGGGGCGTGACCAGGCTGATAGGTTGGAAGGGAATGCATCTCTTGGTGGTAGATTGCCTATGGACGAGGGGGATCTGGTCGTGCACCTACGGGACCGGGTGGAGAAGGCGGGGGAACAGATTGAGAGCCCGTATGTGGAAAGAATTAGATTGCGGGCGATCGGCAGGAGTTTTGGAAGATCAATAGAACGTTCAGGCAGGTAGCGGGGAGAACGATTAGTAATATGACTCTTCACTGGCTGTTGAACGAGGGGACGGAGCATGTATGGGAATGTCCTGAGTGCAGTGCTGTCGGTTCTTAACTCAACTCAACTCAACTCAACTCAACTCAACTAATCCATGCATGTCCAGAACAAACATTCCAATACAGGGGATCAACATTGCAAAGCAAAATAATTTTTAAAAAATAATAAAATAAACAAACATGTCCCATAGCAAGAACCTAGTGTGGGTGTGTGAAGCGCTAGGACCAAGCCTGAGTACACGGGGGAATGCAAAATGTCAATAACAAAAGTTGATTATTGAAACAGTACATATTATCACAAAAATGCAAACGGATGGCTCAATATACTTGTAAATACGAGGGTAAGTTAATAAGTAAGTCACAAATGGCTGTAGAAGAATAACTAAATATGATAACAGTTTGAAACCAGTTTATTTTTATACATACATTGTCCCTTTATTTCTCAACATTATTTTCACCATATGGTAAATGGCCAAAAGATTGGAAGAGAACTATCTTCATTCCAATACCCAAAAAAGGGCAATCTGAAATTATGAACAAACTATAGAACTGTTGCCCTGATCAGTCATGCAAGTAAAATTCTACTAAAAATCATAATGGGAAGACTTCGTAAGAAAATGGAAGAAGAGATTAACATGGTTCAAGCTGGATTTAGACAAGGAAGAGGAACAAGAGATCACATACTCAACATGAGTTTAATAATAGAGAAGTGCGGAGAATTTAATGTAAACCTATTCTCATGTTTTGTGGATTATTCAAAGGCATATTTGACTGCGTACAACATCAGAAACTTTGGGAAATCATGAGGAATATGGGCTTTCCACCACACGTTGTACAACTCATAAAAATGCTCTATCTAAACCAACAAGCAGTGGTTAGAATAGATGGCGAGACATCAGATTGGTCTGACATCATGCAAGGAGTCCGTCAGGGCTGCGTGCTGTCACCCTATTTGTTTAACCTGTACGCCGAAAATATAATGAGAAATGTAAGAGATGATATAACCAGGGAGCAATATGATGCCCTAAATATCGGTGGTCATGACATACCAGAGATTCGGTATGCTGATGACACCGTACTTTGGGCTCAACTTTGGGCTCAATATCAACTTGGAGAAGACTGTAGTTGTGTACCAGCCAGCTCCAGGGAATAATCACACTGTGCCGAATATCAAAGTAAATGATCATAGACTAAGTGTTGTGGACAAATTCACCTATCTTGGCAGCACCGTGTCACAAGCTGCCACAATCGATGACGAAGTGAATGCAAGAATCTCCAAGGCCAGTGCGGCCTTTGGCAGACTGTACAAGAATGTATGGGACAGAACTGGAATAAGCCTGCAAACAAAGCTAAAAGTCTACAAAGCAGTTGTATTATCCACACTGCTATATGCTTGTGAAACCTGGACTGTTTATCAGCGACATGCTAGGAAATTAAACCACTTCCACACAGTCTGCCTAAGGAAGCTACTGAAGATTAAATGGCAAGACAAGATTCCAGACACTGAAGTCCTAGAAAGAGCATCCATGCCCAGTATCCACACTCCACTGATGAAGAATCAGATTCGCTGGGCTGGTCACTTGACTCGCATGCCAGATCACAGGCTCCCTAAACGAATTTTCTACAGCGAACTGCGTTGTGGTAAACGCTCCCAAGGTGGCCAGAGGAAACGTTTTAAAGACACTGAAAATTTCACTGAATGCTTTTGGAATTCATCATGACACCTGGGAGGCTGCAGCCAGAGACCGAAATTCGTGGCGTGCATCATTACGCAAGGGTGCAGTCATATGTGAGGCACCAGGACTGCAAGAGCTGTGAAGAAAAGGCAGGACAGAAAAACCACTGCAGGAAATCCTCCTCCAGAGACGTCAAGCATTCTTTGCCCACATTGTCAAAGAACATTTCGAGCCAAAATAGGCCTTATCAGCTATCTTAGAACTCACGGCTCCATACTTTCAACCCCACTGGATGAAATGAATGGTCATCATCATTCTTGATGGACAAACAACAACAACATCCACATCACAGAATGGTATAGACAGCCCAACCCAAAGAAATAGTGAAAATCACAACTTATATCTTAACATAGCAAAAACCAAGATAATGCATACAGATAAAACCACTATGGAGAGAGAAGCATATCCACCATGCTGACATGTCTAACTCTATCAAAAGCCTTTGTATAGTCAATAAAGCAAAGATGTATATCCTTGTTTACTTCTATAGCACGTTCAATAACTGTTCGCAGCATATACACAGCATTTACTGTACCCTTTCCTTCTACAAACCCGCATTGTTCTTCCCCTATTTCAGGTTGTATCTTCTTCCTCACTCTTTGCATGATAATTCTTAGCAAAATCTTTGTGATGTGACTCATTATACTAATTGTTCTATGTTGATCACATTCCAAGGTTCCTGATTTCTTTGGGATTGCAATAAATACAGAGTTACATAATTCAGGAGGTATATCTCCAGTATCATATAATGTGTTCAGCAGTCTGGTGACTTGCTCTAGTCCAAATTCTTCTAAAGCTTTAATCATTTCTGTTGTGATGTTATCTGCACCGGGGGCCTTGCCAGCTTTCATATGCTTAAGAACATTTCGAACCTCCATCTCCAAAATTGGCGGTCCTTCATTATTAAATCTAATATCATACTGTTCGTCTCTGTTATCATCATAAAGGTGTTTCACATAATCTGTCCATACATGTAGAATCTGGTCTTTTTCTATTATGATTTTGCCATCTTCAGTTTTTAGACACCCTGTTGATGTACTTGTTCTTTTATTAGTAAGTTCCTGAATTCTTTTGTGCACTAATTTGGTATTTTGACTGTTGTGTTGGTTTTCAATTTCTAAGCACTTTTCCTCAAGTCATGCTTCTTTTGCCTCCTTACATAGTATTCTGACTTGTCTGTGAATTTCTTCATATTTGACAGAATTATTTTTGTTGAGTCTTCTTGTTTCCATGAGGTGTAAATTTTCTTCAGTCATCCATTTCTTACGACCCACCTTCTTTAATTTTGGAATAGTTGTTTCTGCAGCCACATTGATTGAATTCTTCAACGTTTCCCATTGATCATCCACATCCTGGAATAGGATCTCGAGATCAGACAAAATTTCAAATCTGTTCTGTACTTCTATGTTGAATTTGTTTTGTATTTCCTTGTCATTACTCAATGTACACAAATCACATTTAGTGTTTCCTGTTATATACTTGAATTTATTCAACTTTATCCTCAATGTTCCTGTGAGTAATCTGTGGTCATTATAACAATCAGCACTGGGAACTGTTTTTGCTAGTGTTAATGCGTTTCTAAATCTTCTGCTAATCAGAATGTAGTCAATCTGGTTTCTAATCCTGCTATCAGGACTCCTCCATGTCCATAATCTTCTAGGGTGTTGCTTGAACCAGGTGTTTCCTACAATCATTTCCTGTTCTTTTGCCCACTCTACGAGTCTGTATCCTCTTTCATTTCTCTCTCCTAAACCATAGTTTCCTACAATCATTTCCTGTTCTTTTGCCCACTCTACGAGTCTATATCCTCTTTCATTTCTCTCTCCTAAACCATAGTTTTTAAGGCAGACTCTATGTCATTATAAAATTCTTCTACACTATCTTCACTGGATTCTCCTGTTGGGGCATATACTTGAATAATATTTATGCTAAAAGATCTGCCACTTAATTTAACAAGTAGAACTCTGTCCGACACGGCCCAATATCCTTGAACAGATTTTGCTGTTTTCCGGTCCAAAATAATTGCCACTCCTCTATGACGATCTTCACCTCCAGAATAAATAATCTTGAAATCTTCCTCTATCTTGATGCCTGCTCCTGTCCATCTCGTTTTTTCCCTTACATTAATTTTTTTCCCTTTCAATTTCTTGTTTTATGTTCTCTAATTTTTCGTCGTCGTTTAACGTCCTAACGTTCCAAGTTGCTAATTTTAACGTCTCTGTCCTTGTCTTGCGACGATCAGTCTTTAAGCTAATCATGATATACTAGGCACTTTTAAAGAGGTAGTTTGCCGTTGCTTTCCTCTATGGCAGTGACTTTACTGGTCGGAGACCGCAGCCATTGACTCAAGAAGAGTTTCTCTGCCTGCCGTCGTGAAGCTCGAGGCCATGACCCACAAATATCTGTCGGCTGCCCTCAAATTTCATCCACCACCTGCCTTCCGTGGCTTCTTTTGAAAACTTCCAATAAAAGGAACACAAAATAACATCACATAATCCACAGGAAAACACTATTCTCAGAAAATCCATAGGAAATCACACGAAATCCAAAGGATAACACTAAATAGCGTCCCTCCGAAAAGTAACGCTTCATCTTGTCGTCATTGTACCGGAACCACTCTACATCTACATATATATTCTACATCTAATTATATATATATAGTATGTCTTCTTCGTCTGTTTTGAAGTCTTTCTCTATTTCTTTTGCCTTGTGGATTCCAGGCAACGGCTTGTCTTTTTAACCATTCTCAGGTTTTCTCAGTAAATGTCGTATCCTGCGCCAGGTCCTTTCTTCTTCTGTAATTTGTCTAGTTATCTCCATTGGAGAGAGAGAGAGAGAGAGAGAGAGAGAGAGAGAGAGAGAGAGAGAGAGAGAGGGGGGGGAGTTATCAACGCACCAAAACTCCTACACTCGTCAAAGCAAATGATTCAGTTGTCATTTTAATTAGTCCCGTAGCAGGAATGTGTTGAGTGTATGTGAAGTGTTAGAACCGTCATCACACGTTTATAGGCCTGAATGCACAGAGGAATAGGCGACCGACATTTCCCTCCCGCATCGAACGCCGAGAGCTGGCATCGATCTCTCGTCTTGCCTCGTTCATACCATTATCAGCGTAACGTCACAATCATTAAACCAACGCACCCGCTGTTTTGTCCTGTTGTTAAGAGAATGTTCAGTTGTGCGACCAGATGTAGAAACGAACACTTAGCTGTCTTTGCTTTGTAGTGCTCTTGAGTACAGTACCAAAGGGAAGCAACAAAATTAAAATATTATCATGTTTATAATCGCTGTATCGTCCCTTTGCATATTCCAAAATGTAGTGCAAGTGTCAGAGAGAGAGAGAGAGAGAGAGAGAGAGAGAGAGAGAGAGAGTGAGAGAGAGAGAGAGAGAGAGAGAGAGAGAGAAAGTTGGTTGGTTAGTTGGTTTGTTGGGGTTGGTTGGTTGGATGTGAATCTTGTGAGTTTTGCTCTTCTGTCCTATGTATTTAGCGGTCAAGTTCTAGGAGCCGTGATAAAGGCTATTGAGTGAGGTCGGTGTAAATACTTTTTTCCCGACACAGTTCAAAAGTATAATCTCATCGGGAAGTGTGTGGCAGAGCTGTCCCTCTCCTTTCCAAGACCAGAAATCAATAGGGTGTGAAATACTGCTCTGGAAACTGACATTCTCGGAAAGGCATGGTACAGCAAATACAGGAATATTGAACACACCACACTCCACTTACCGATGTTTCTATAACAATCGGGCTCTAGCACAATTTGTTCAGTGCGGTGGCAAAAGGTGTGTAACAAGGGCTCCTTGCCTGTACTTACTAGCATCATTTGTTAATATTTATGTTATTGACAAATTTTTCACTATAGATTTCTAAGATTATCACGCTATCTCCGTAGAACTATGACAGTATGGATGGACGGGTGGGTGGGCGGACGGATGGGTTTGTGGCTGAGTGTGCAAAAATGTAGGAGATTGAACTATAATTTAAATAATAATTTAAATATTAAATTTAAATATCTGCGGTCAGTTTTAATTTCAAATGGGTGCATGGATAGAGAAATTAACCTGCGCTGTTTATAGACAAATGGGTGCATGGATAGAGAAACCAACATGCGCTGTTTATAGACAAATGGGTGCATGGATAGAGATACCAACATGCGCTGTTTATAGGCAAACGGGTGCATGGATAGAGAAACCAACATGCGCTGTTTATAGGCAAATGGGTGCATGGATAGAGATACCAACATGCGCTGTTTATAGACAAATGGGTGCATGGATAGAGAAACCAACATGCGCTGTTTGTAGACAAATCGAAATCACGAACTGCATCCGTATAGCCATCGCCACGGAGCAGGCGACGCATAGAAAGATACATATAATTACTAAAGCAAATCTCATACGAACTATGTTGTGGTTATTATCTGCCCATGTCAAACATGGTCGCTTACTGCAAGTAGTGAGCGCAAAATCATAATAGCAGATATGAAATGCCCTAGAAGAGCTGCAGCGGTAACTGCAACAGATAGAATTATGAATGAGGAAATTAGAAGACTAGGTCGGAACCGGTCATGTAATTCATTCAATACAACATACTAACTGTCTTGGCCACCTCACAAGAATGCCCTAGCACCATCTACCACAAAGAGTCACATTGAAGAAATATAAACGGATACAGAGTAAGAGGATGACCACTTAAAGATGGAGTGATGGTATCAAGAACTATCTTACAAAAATGAAGACCAACTTACAAAACGCATCGTAAAGAGTGAAGAAAAGATGCTGATATCTTCACCTCCCTGACATTTTTTAGCTATAGCCTACTGTGGGTGATGTTGTGATATTCTAGTATGATAATTTTGGTAACGTTTAGCGTGAGTCGCGTGGCCAAGTGGTTGCACACCCGGCTCAGACGACAGTGATCTGGAGTTCGATCCCGGATCCAGTCAGGTATATGCACTACTGACGAGCTCAAACAAGAACGAAACTCTAGTCTAGTGCTTCCAATCTGACGTGGACAAGATCCAAGTTTCGTACCGGAATAAGATCAGCGTTGCCATTAGTGGATTGTGCTCATTCTTCAAACCTCACTTACCACCTCTCCGGAGTTGCTAGTGTACTTCTGTCGAGTTGGTCACATGCATCATCCTTCTGGTGGCTTTGATACCACGTGGTTCTATATTAAATCTAATCCATTGGTACTTGAAGAGAACTGATATTGTTAGCTGGAAGACAAATTTAAAGGCAGATGATCACATGGAACCAGAAGAAGAGGCATACTACGTAAACGATGGACAGAGGGAATACAAGAGTCCAAGGAAATCTCGATATGTGATGATCCTAAACGGGCACTCTCCCTTTGTTTCTGCTTCACCTCGACACCGCAGTGTACAAGAGGAACGAGATGCGATGAAGAGAGAAAGAAGAAGGGGAACAGTTAGGCGCGTAACAACAAGTTTTGTTAGAAATGATTTATGTCAGTGCCAAAACGATTAGGGACAGTGGCGTCACGTATATGTGTGTAAATTCCACAAACGAATTAGACAAACAGCTTTCTTTGGTCGTGTGATGAAAAGAGAGGCATGTTCCATGCAAATAAGCGTAGGCGATCATGTTTCGCCATCTGACACGATCACCAGAGTCGTGAATCAGCTCAGCGTTCTTGTTCCGACCATGCCACATGGCCAAGCCATCCAGATATGTCCCCCTCAATCTTGCCAGTTGTCACCAAGTCCTCTAGTTTATTTCTTCTCATAACGTGCCCAAAATATCTAGACTGTCTACGTCTTTACAATTCAGACCAGGCTTTCTTCTATGGATAGGTTATTATGCTTTTGTTTGAAACACAATTTAACAATCTATCGTCTGTCAATACGGCAGGGTGCCAGTTAGTTAGTTAGTTAGTTAGTCGACAGATCATCCTCGCTGCACATCGAACCATTCAGTCCATAAGTGCTCGGATTCCCTCCTCAGCAAATCCCGCAGCGTGTAGCGGCTAACGACGCCAGTTCTGTGTTGGTTTATCAATCTTCTTTGGCTTCCTGCGTAGTGTTCTTGTTTGGCCACACCTCTTTTAATTTGATGCTCTAGCAGTCTGGCCATTGTTGTAGATTCACAGTCATCACTTGGTTCTCGCAAAAGTCTCACATCACGTAGAGCATTCAGAATGTCAGCCTGGTCCATGGCGCGTCCGTCCTCCACAGTAGCCTCACCTGCGAGCTTGTCAGCCCGCTCATTTCCTTGTACTCCCGCATGCCCTGGCACGAAGATGAAACTAATCTTTGCCAGCCGAGACCGCTTCAGAGGCAGCAACCATTCTCTTCGGATCGACCCCTCCTCTATCCTCTTGATCATGTTCATTGAGTCGCTAAGGAAACAAGCCCTGGTGAATGTCTGTGTCTCGAGCCATGTTATTGCTTTACTTACTGCCATGACTTCCATGGTCAGGCTACTTGTGGTTTCAGTGAAAGCACCAGAGTCCTCCTTCACAATTCTCCCTCCGGCCCGAGCTGTAAAGGCCCATGAGCTTCTCACATGTCGGACGACCGACCCATCTGTGTAGATGACCGCGTCACCGTCTAGCGAATTCTCGAAAATCAACGCTTGTACTTCAGCCTCAACAGCAGCCGGATTTTCTTGTCTGCATTTTCTATCTAGTTGGATGCAAACTGAAAAGGATGTGCAGAAGTCTGTTGGCACTTGCACCCACTCCTCGCCAGGTTCTAAGTCCTCAAGTGAACACACCTGTTGAAGAATGTCTTCGGCTTGACCCATCCACGACCGTCCTCTTTTTAACCTGCTGCCCTTCACCTTCCTAATTTCACTATGCAGTGGATGTTGTGTGTTTGCGTTAATTCTGAGGTAGGCGCGTGCCCTGCAAACTTGTATTCTCTCTTCAATGGTTGGAAAATCAAGAAGGTAGCGCATCGCCCTGCATGCTGTATCTCTTGTACATCCAAGAATAATGCGCATAGCTTCATTCTGTATCCTTTCCATCCTTTCTATCTGCTTATGGCTGAGAGTCAAGATTGCCATTGCATACTCCAAAACAGACATGACCAGCCCCTCGTACAGAAGACATAGATGGCGCTGCTCACAGTTTGCTGCCGCCATCACCCGCATCGCTGCCAAACCCCGCTTGGCCTTTGTTATCACCTGGTCTATGTGCACATTATAAGCAAGGCTTCGATCAAACCGTATCCCCAGGTAATTCATTGCCTGCGTTCTTTCCACCGTCTCTGAACACAGCATTACAGTTGGTGTTGGATTGTTGACAATATGATTATTCAACGAGAACCAAGTCACTGTTGCCTTTGTTGGGTTAACCATTGCCCCAGCTTCGTCACACCAAGTACTTATGCGATTGAGTTCGGTTTGTAGTTCCCCAGCAACCTCCTCTCTATCCTTACCCTGACGATACACTAAAACATCATCGGCATATGACAATGTCCTGCCAGGTCCAGTGATCTGCTCACTGGTGATTCTCACTGTGTAGGCGTTGAACAGTACCGGAGATAATGGTGATCCCTGTGGTAGGCCAGGATATATTGTTGTTGGTTCCGAAGTCCAACTGCCACATCTAAAAACTACTTTCCGTTGGAAGAGGGCTGCAGCGATCCAACTAAGGAGGAATGGACTTACGTTTAGTTCAAGAAGCTGAAACATTAAAAAATCCAGTGGTACTCTGTTGTATGCGTCCTCAAGATCAATCGCTGCAGCAACGGTTTCAGTGCCTGAGTGGAAACCTTCATAGACATCCTGGGCAAAAACTGCTGCATTGGTCCAGGTTTCTCTTTTTGGACGGTACCCACCCAGGGTAGGTGGGAAAACACCTTGCCTCTCTAGTTGGCTTGATATTTTCCTGGCAATTACCTTCTCCAGCAGCTTGCCTATTGTATTCTGCATGGTTATAATTCGATATCCCTGAATTTTTTTGTGGTCTTTGTCAGGCTTCGGCAAGGGAATCAGATAGCTGTGTAACCATTCCTCCTTGATGCTAGCACTCCCTATACTGTTGTTGTACATGTCTGCTAGTTTCTCTAGCTCATTGTCGGTACACCTATTTATGTCGTCGTATCTTATGCCATCAGGACCTGGAGCATAAGGTTGTCAGAAGTGGGATGAGTGGGTGCCAGTAAACAAGTGTGATGCCGTTTGACTCGGGCTCCGAAGGTTGTGGGTTCGATTCCGGGCCGCGTCCTTCGGTTCACGATTTAAATTTTTCGAAGACTCCTGTGGGTCGTTGCTAGAGCTACGGAGTTCGTGCTTCGTGCGACGCTTTCAGCGCTGCTGAAAGAGACCGAGCCATATGGGATAAAATCAATGAAGTCGACCCTGTCAACTTTTAAGCGACTATTTTTAACACGTGTGATACGAGGGTAAGTTAATAAGTAAGTCACAAATGGCTGTAGAAAAATAACTAAATAAGATAACATCTTGTAACGAGTTTATTTGTATACATACATTGTCCCCTCATTTCTCAACATAATTTCCACCAACACTGATGCACTTATCCCATCTTTTTATCAGTCCTCCCAAACCGGCTGCATAGAACTGCGTGCTTTATTTTCATTTACCGGCCATCTCACAGAACTGTGTGACTTACTTATTGACTCGCCCAGTAACGGTTTCTACCCAGCTATGCACCGCTTTAAGGGACAAACCTTTGTCAGCACAAACACTGACAACGCACCTTGGCGGGAGACATTTCGTGAATGACGCCGAAAATGAATGTGAAGTGAAAACGTGGTTTAGAAAACAGAGTACGCAGTTCTTCTTCTTCATCTTCTTCTTCTTTTTCTTCTTCTTCTTCTTCTTCTTCTTCTTCTTCTTCTTCTTCTTCTTCTTCTTCTTCTTCTTCTGCGTTCATCCGGAGTTTTTTTCGGATGTGATTGCGTTGTTCCTGTTTACAGCAGGGCTGCGTTCTTGCGCCGTTAGGCGGACACATCCGACTTCTGCGGGCATTTGTTGACCGTGTTAACCTTCCCGGGGGCACGCAGTTCTATATATGGTTTGGGAGGACTGATAAAACGATGGGATAAGTGCATCAATGTTGGTGGAAATTCATTCATTCATTCATTCATTCATTCATTCATTCATTCAGTAGCATGTCCTTTGCAGAATCTCACTCCCATAACAACCTTCCGGTAAACTTCTCGATCACAAGCAAGATGCCCTACGTCTGATACACCCATCTGGAGATCATCCGCCATATCCTGTACACGCATCTTCGCTTTGGCCTTCCTCTTCCTCTCTTCCCAGGCATATACCCCTCCATTACTGTTCTCTTCAAACTTTCATGACGTTTCAAGTGACCAAAATATATCAATTTTCCTTGTTTTATCGTCTGTAATAGCCAACCCTCTTCAATATTCAGCTCTCGAAGGATGGATGCGTTTGTTCTTTTCTTTACTCAAGATATTCTTAGAACCCGTCTATAACATTT